>JZKD02S1990978.1:247609-267752 GCA_000966675.3 Picea glauca | reverse complement strand
TGGTCTTTGACCTTGGTGGATAAGACCCCAGAAAAAGTTCTGGGGCTACTTGATCCTCTATCAAGTATTTTGATGGTACATGACCTTCCTTGTAGAAGGACATAACCACATGAGGAATAAGTCCCATATGCAGTGATGATAAAGTAATAAGGTCACCTTGAAAATGATTAAACTAGTATTGCCATCTTGGAAACCCTCCTTTACCCACTCTTACCTTTGCATGTGTTGATTTGGGGGTTTTGTTGATTTTTGTCTTTTGAGTTAATTTAAGTTTAAATTAAATACTTATTGTATCATGTTTAAATTAAATGTTTTAATTTAAACATGATTAATTTATTTAATTTTACTTTTGTTAACCTAACCTAAAAACTATTTATAGAACCCCCCTACCCCTCTCATATTACACACTTGTTCCTATGCTCTAATGCTTCTAAGTCTGCGGATCTCTCTTCATGTTGTGGCCCTTGTATGGAAGTCTGCCTAAGGTAGGTTGCGGCCCTCTTTTGCTGGTGAAGACTCTTCCTTGCTGCGGCCTCTTGCATTTTTTGTTGGGAGTTTGTGTGAGGTGCGGCCATCCCTCCTATCTGCTGTGTGGAGTGAGAGTGGGATGGCCCAGTCCTTCCCATTGCTGCTGTGAAGTGAGTGTAGGTGACTCGGCCCTCTCCTTTGTTGTGTGGGGTGCAGGTTGCGGCCCCTCCGGTTCTGCTGTGGTGTGATTAGGGTGCGGCCCCCTTTTCTTCCTGCTGTGGTGAGCCTTTAGGGTACGGCCCCTCTTCCTGCTGTGATGAGTGTGTAGGGTGCGGCCCTTTTAATTGTTGTGAGGGTTGACAGTGGTGCAGTCTCTCCTAGTGACTGCTATGTGGACTTACAGAGGTGCAGTCTTTCTATGTAACCATTGTGAGGATTTATAGAGGTGCAGACTCTCCTTGTGACTGTTGTGTGAGCTGACTGATACAGCCCCTCTCCAAATGATTGTTGGGATATCACTGTGGGTGCCATTCTCCATTCCTGCTGTGGGGTGTTTGTTCTTGTGTCCAGACTATGACTCTTTCTTTGGCTATTGGCTTTCCTGTGTAAGGGGTTTTTTGTCCATAACAGTTATGTGTGAGGGTTTGCATGCATTCGCCTACTGTTAGTGTGAGGGTTTGACAGTGAGAGGTCTTTGTGGCCCTATCCCTCTGATGGCAAGAAAGTTTCTTCATCTCTTGGCAGAGATCCAACCTATAAGGTGGATCTATGACCTAGACTTTACCTGAGCATAATTACAAATGGTTCTACGTCCTTCTTGTTGGCTATGACTTCTTCAGAGGTAAGGATCAGAACAAAGTATGCTATCTATCCACCATTTTCAGATCTGGTATTTTGCTTTGAATTCTGTACAGTCTGATTTGTCTAGATCTATGTTCCAGCATTAACAGTTATTAGATCTAAACGATATATTAAGTTTACTTCTCTGTTTCTACAGTTTGATTGATGGTTTAATGATCAGATTGGTTTTGAGTTTAGATCTGTATGTCTTTACTCTTTATCTAAGCTGAGTTTAGATCTGTATGTCTCTATCTATTTTGAGTTTAGATCTGTATGTCTTTATCTAAGTTGAGTTTAGATCTGTATTTGAATTCAGATCTGTATTACAGTCTTACTCTTTAGATCTCTTAGATCTGTACAAGTAGTGGAGATTGATGTCTAAACTCTAGATCTAGTTGTTTTACTCATTAAATTTTAAAAGATATTACTGTTATGCTTTACTACACAAATTCCAACACTTGGTCTTTGACCTTGGTGGATAAGACCCCAGAAAAGTTCTGGGGCTACTTGATCCTCGATCAAGTATTTTGTTGGTGCATGACCTTCCTTGAAGAAGGACATAACCACATGAGGGATAAGTCCCATATGCAATGATGATAAAGTAATAAGTTCACCATGAAAAATAAAGGAACGAGTATTGCCACCTTGCTAACCCTCCTTTACCTTTACTTGTGTTGGTTTGGGGTTTTTGTGTTATTTTTGTTTTAAGGGTTAAATTAAAATATTTATTATATCATGTTTAAATTACATAATTTAAACATGATATTTTTTATATTGATTTTAATCTAACCTTGCCCTAACCTAAACTATAAATAGAACCCCCCCCCCTCTCATATCACTCACTTTTTGTTTTCACTTTGCCTTTAATGTGAGCGCTGATCTATCCTCTTGCTGCGGCCCTACTCCTCTGCTGTTGTAGTCCTGAGATTTGGTGCGGCCCTCCTCTGCTGTTGTAGTCCTGTCTAAGAATTGCTGTGGCCCCTTTCAGCTAGTGAAGCGTCCCCTTGCTGCAGCCTATCCTCTTTTGCTGTTGCAGGTTATGTATAGAGTGATAGAGGCTCTCTTTTGAGGGCTGTCAGTGGTGCGGCATCTCCTTTGATCTGCTGTGAGAGGGCTAATAGGGTGCGGCCCCTTTTTCTCTTATGCTGTGTGGGTTTTATAAGGTTCGGCCCTCCTTTCTGTGGTAAGCCTGTTTCAGGTTGGCTCCTTCTTGCTGCTGTGATGCACCTGTAGGGTGCGGCCTCTTCCCCACAACTGTAGGGTATCTACTACAAGCAACAACCTCCCAAATGACTGAAGGTTGTTCTTGTGTGGGAGCTTGATTGATATAAGCCTTTTTGAATGAGGGTTTATCCACAGTCCTTCTGTGTAGTGTTTTGAATGTTTTAAGCGTCCTTGTGAGGGTTTGTCTTGTGAAGACCTTGTTGGTTTTATTTTCCTTGGTGGCAAGAAAGATCCTTTACCTATTGGCAAGAGATCCAACCTACAAGGTGGATCTATGAACTGAACCTTGTCTGAGCATACTACAAATGGTTCTACATCTCTTGTGGCTACTGTTTCTTCTTCAGAGGTAAGGCTGCTGTACCAGGTAAGCTGCCTACTCATCATCTTCAGATCTAGGATCTTATTTTACTTCAGTACTGTTTGATCTATTCAGTTTTGTGTATCAATTTTAGATCTGAAGCTATATATTAAATTTACATCTGCCTCTATAGTTGGTTTACTGTTTATCATCAGATTGGTTTCAGATCTGCAGATCTGTGCAATGTTTTGAGTTTTGTATTATCCTGATCTGCTCACTGTCCATTTAGTAGAGTTCTTGTTTAACTATTGAACAGTAGATTTGAGTTTTTGTTTCTGATCTTCAGATCTAATCTTTACTGAGTTTATTACTGTCTCCCTTTAGATCTCCTAGATCTGAATACCAGTTAAAGTGTTTTGAGTTTGTTGATCCTTAGATCTAGTTGTTTTATTCACTGAAAATAAAAAGATACTACTGTTCTGCTTCTTTACCCTAATTCTAACATATAGTCATTAATGACAAGACCTACCATCAACCATTCCATGAATTTGAAGCATAAACCATGTAAGTCTCAAGTAAATGAGCACATGGCCCATTGTAAGGATGGCAGACCATGTGGCACTCAAGTTAATGTGAAGCGACCTCTCCCTCCCTGTCGCATGCTTCAGCTCATACTTTTGCATGATTATGGACCATTACACCGAATTTGACATGGATGTTGTGGGAATATGGCATCGCGGATGGATTTCTCAGTGTGGTGTCCCAAGCATTCTGGTTTATGGTTCTGGCCAGTGACTTTTGGTCTGGTAATTTGGACATTGGTATGGCTTCTCCTTCTTGCTGGACTCTCAGGTAAGTGGACGTCTTCATCCTCACCTTTTTCAGCAGATTGAAAAGGCTTCCAGTTGGTCTCAGAATTCAATTTCAAACAATATGCCCCCTCTCTTGTAGGGGACTTGGTTGAAATTCTGGGAAATTCATCTTTCTGTTATGGTGACTCTGATTCTCTGATGGTTTTATGGTTGAATTTCAACCCCTGGTTAGTTTTTAAAGAAGACTATGGTATCAGTCAAGGAATAGAATTGTTTTGTGGATGGTTTTTATCTTCAAAGGATAACCTTCTAGAAAAAGTGGAGTGGTTCTCTCCCTTCAGCTCCGGTCTTAGCATTGGCCCCTGCTTTTGTAGCTTTGGGCACACTATGTATATTTCCTGGGTGATGCGAAATTCAGAATCTTCTTTCTGGCCTGGGAGTTCTGATATTTTCGTTTACTGTACCCAACTGTGTAGTTTGGAATTCTGTTATTCCCCAATGGACTACCGTGAACTCCAAGAAACCCGGTGAGCATTGAGGAGGCACTGGGACAAAATTGAGGGAAATTGGAGTTCACTTCAAACAGCATCAAAGAAAATACACGAGCAGGATCCTAGTGTGGCCTCCCAGATAGAAGTCATAATGGGGATCTGGATGCAACAAAAATGCCAAATTAATGCAGCGGAAGCAGAGTGTGCATTACTTTGAAGTTCGAAGCATGATAGCAAATTTGCTACAAGGAGAGCAATCTGGAACTTCCAATCAGGTTCAATCAGTGAATTCAAATCGTGAGAAACTTTTGGAAAATGCAACACTGCACCAGCTCCGGGCAAAGAAAAATTTGAACATGCAGGTGATGGAGCCAGCCAAAGAAGCAGCAGGATGAAGCCACCGGCAAACACGCCTTTTTCTAAATTTTCATGTTTTACAAAGTAATAAGGATTTCAGGCATATTTTGTAGAAGTTATATTGTTAGGTACTTTTTGAAAATGTTGTATTTGAAACTGCTTATAATGTACAGTTATGTGCCGACTCTAGGCTCTATTTTGGACTGTGGTTTTCTGATAAGAAGCCAAAATTTTGATGTACTTCCACTGCAAAGCATTGCTGCGGCTTTTTACTTAATATACAATATCTCCCAGTTATGGTTAAAAAAATGTATTGAGTTATTCTGGCATCTGGGAGCAGTTTTATTACAAGATAAGTGTTCAACAGGGAATCGAAAACCTTGTAGGCATTGCTCAAAATGTTTTGTTCCATTTTATTATATTCCAAGAGCAAACAGATTTTTCATGTCCCTGGAAAAAACATGGGGACAGCAAACTTTAAATTCATGGTTTACTTCATACCAATTTACTACAGATTTCTAGGTTTAATATTGTGGAATTTGAAGATAGAGTAGAGGTGAATAATGGAATAAAATGCCACAAACAAGCATGTGCATACACTCGCCTTCTCCCATGCCTTGCTCGTGTGGGGGACGAAAAAATTGCAGGATTACATGATTGTAAATTCCTTGAGACACTTAGCTCAAGCTCGCATGCAACTTATATCTGGACTGATGTTAAATAGTTGTGAAAATACTGAAGCATGGGAAAATATTCTTCAACATGGCAGCACTCTACTCTGATTAGGAAAGAAAAAACTTACCTTTAACCGACGTGAAAGATCTTTGAAACCTTGAACCAGTTCTGGCCACAGCCTTTCTCGGTCTGCACTCTCCATGCCCTCCAGCTTATTCATAGCTTCCGCCCACATTATCTGAACAAAATAATATAATGGTTGAAAATTCACCAAATGTTTGAAATACTTGTTACTAAGTAAACCCAAGCTTCTGAATTCTGAAATGTTATGTAAAATTAGCTTGCAGGACACTTGATTATAAAAGCTTCATCACAACTTACATCAGATACACCAACTGGCTTGATTCGCGTTGATGGATCAGTCACGCTGAGCAAAAAGTGCTGCAAATGAATAGGAAGTTAAGAAAAATAAAGTAGGACCATGAAACTACTTTCATATCTACCCAATTGATGGCAGGTTGCAGCATAAAAGCTGTCAATGAAAACCTAATTCAGTGCTAATGCTGTACAGTAAAAGTCTTGAGAAGTCTTCCTTTCTTGAAAAGCGAGAAAAATGATGGTAACGGAAGCAACCTTAAAACCATATTTCGGATTTCCTGCCTCGCTTTTATATGCATCGACGATTGCCTACACCATAGAATATTTTTCATGACCATTCCATTATCTCAAGAAAAAGCAAAGCAAGTGCTGAACCAAATATCAAGTAAAAGGTGAACATACTGAATGTACAAATTAATCAAATAAAAACTTCCCGAAGAGTAACCTGTATATCCCTGTCAGGAAGAGGAGTCACCACTGGCGCAACTGGTGCCATCTGAGTTGTTAACTGGCTATTGTTGAAAAGGGGCTGTTGAGGGGTACCAAACTGTGATGTTTGTGTTTGGCCAAAGCCAGGAGTTGATTGTGGAGTTTGTCCGAAAGGAGATGATTGCACTCCACCAAAAGCCGAAGTCTGAAACTGCCCAAAAGGAGATGACTGGGCTCCACCAAAAAGAGAAGTTTGGGTTTGCCCAAATGATGGGGTTTGGGTAAAAGGAGATGCTTGTTGCTGTGGTGTGGACTGTCCAAACAGAGATGGTTGTGCTTGCCCAAATGCTTGAGATGGCGCTGACTGACCAAATGGCGAAGGTGTACTTCCTGGCAGACCAAAACCAGACTGAGCTGAAGAACCAAACAAGGATGGTGAGGAGGAGCTAGCACCAAAAGCAGAAGCTGTATTTGAACCGAAAACTGGAGTGGAACTAGAACCAAAACCTGCCCCAAAGGCAGGACTTGAACCAGAACCAAACATGGCTACGGATAGAATTCAACTATATTCGAATAGAAGAGCCAAAGATTGACAGAGAGTGGAGAATCTAAAATGGAGTTGAACTGCGAGTCTGCGACCATGTAATAGTCCTAAAATCCTGCAAAGTAATAAATAAACAAGCAAACACACCAGAATAAAAATTCTCATAATTTAAGAAACCTGGGTAAACTCGGCATGTACATGCATTGTGGTAAAATAAAATAGACATCTTCATCTCTTGTCATGATTATTTCAAGATCACGTAAAATGTATCAAAAGCAATGGCGTTTGAATCAAATTGTTCAATAATTATGATATTCAATCATTGCAAATTAACAAATTTGTATCAAAAGCAGTGGGGTATGCATCAAAATTGTTCAATAATCAAAATTATGGTATTCAACAATTGCAAATTGTGCATAAACAATGTTTTTTACAAACTCTCATGGTAAGGAAACATGAACACGCCCTTCACCCAAAGTAATCGGATTTTGCCAACTCTCTAATCGAGATGAATGTGTGAATGGGTGGGTGGAGGAAACGCCGAATGATATTGTGGGGATTCGCCAAATGGGAGAAGAGGAAATGTTCTCGGTTGAATACCCTTAAAAACCCTACACAGACGGATACTCACTACTCCCTTAACCAAAACAGTAAAGGTTTTTAACCCACAAAAAGGACTTCCAACCTGGTTCGAGCAGGCTAATGCAGGACTTGCGGGTGTAGCTGACACTGTTTTGGCCGAATGTCGACCCAACACCTCTGAAGTTTTGAAGACATTCCTTCCCTTACATTGACTTTGTACTCCTCCTTCACTGCCTCAGCTTTTACTCAGAATCAGATGCATTGATTTGATTTGATAATGTTTATTACTCTTAACTGCTTTCTGCCGCCATTCACTGCCCTCTCTTTCTCTTCAAATTTATGTAATTTGATGGAGAAGGACCGAGTTGAGAATCCGTTCAAGATAATCGATATTTGGGGTTTGCTAAGTATGATCGTCGCTATACCTCAATAACAATAATCAATTTGGTACGAAGTAACACATTCATCCCTCCAAAGGGAAGGTACGTAAAATGTTCTCAAAGTGAGATTCTTCACTATGTAATAATTTGGTACGAAGTAACACATTCATCCCTCCAAAGGAAGGTAGGTAAAATGTTCTCAAAGTGAGATTCTTCACTATGTAATTTGATGGGATGGGGAAGGATTGAGTTGAGAATTTTTTCAAGCTAATCGATGGGATGGGATGAGAAGGATTGAGTTGAGAATTTCTTCGAGCTAATTGGTATATGGCGTTTGTTAAGTATGATCTTCGTTATACTTTAATAATAAAAATTAATTTGGTATGAAGCACACATTTGTTCTTCCAATACATTCATCCCTCCATGGATAAAGAGAAGGTAGGCAAAATGTTGTGGATGTAGGATTTTTCATGTTCATTTTGATGATGTGCTTAAGAGAATATTAACAATAAGAAGATGGCATGCTCTAGATAGGGTCATTCATTATTTGATGTATTTAGGTGTTTTTTACTTTTTTATTCCACATGGGAATGGGATACTATATAGCATTACAAATAGAAGATATGTTTTTATATATTTGATCACACAAAATAGTCTCATCGTGATTATATATGTCATCTAAGTTGTAATGTATACTTGTAATACACACACACCATACTCTTGTGGATTAGATTAGAAGTTTCGATAACTCATGTATAGGGGTCTACATTTTCTAGTGAGCAATGGTAAGCATATATTATCATCGGAAATCATTTGACATCACAAGTTGGAAATAGAAAATATGTCAATTTGGGTCATGATTCTTCGATAGATTTGGTCCATGATTTCATTATATTTAAGAAGCTAAGGTCCTACTTGGACTTTAAAGGTTTATACTACTTTATTGATCTCTTATCTAGATCCTTTCATTCTTTCAACCCGTGTTCAGGGATTTGGGCTTAACATATAGACTTTCTCAAAGAGTTATCTCCAACTTCAAAATTCCTCAAATTTTATCTCTTAAATTCAAGTATAAAGTTGATTAAAGGAAAAGATGTTTTGAAATGGGGAGACAATCTTACATAGGAAGAATATTTAGCTCAATTGGGATATAAATGGGAATTTAAGGATACTTTACAGGGTCATAAGAAACCTTGCTATAACTAGAAGTGGAAGGTTAAAGCCCCCTCAAGTCATTATTACGTGCCTAGCTAGGTATGGGGAAAAAACTTTTCAGTTGAGATGGACTTGATAAGCAATAGTTCAAGGGGCTAAGTATTTTCCATCTTGTCGGGAAAATGCAAAAACATCTCTACATCTTTTCAAACGATGACATTTCTATTTAAAATTTTGGCCCATTGTCAAACTTGCACTCCGATGTAAAAGATTGGGAAGCTTCACTTCTAGAGGAGGGCTTGGAGAACTAATACCTGGAGAATATTAGTAGGGTTGACATTCTAACTCTTCCCTTTTTATATATATGGTCCATATGGATACATCAAAATGCCAAATCTTAAAAGCAGGGAAGTCTCCATTAGTTGTATTTTGCAAATGGAAGCTGATGTAGAAACTCATTCCCAATCCATCCATAAATTCCAATCTAAGGATAGTTCCTCCTCTCAAACTTCACTCTTCGCATGTTATTGGGGTTTTCAATGGAGTTGTTGAATGGAATCCTAGTCTCGGGGGGGCTCTAGCAATGATAAAAATCTCAGAGAAACACAAGATCCACTTTCAACTTAGAATGGGGATTTGCACCAACAACTTGGCAAAGATACAAGCACTTATTCATCTAATGACTATTGTTATTGAACATAATATAAGAATCATTCATATCTATAGGGATTCCCAATTAGTGTGCCATTGGTTAATAGGTAAAGCAAAGGTAAGAAATCTCTTTTTGATGGCACTAGCCTTCGAAGAAATCAAAGTCTCTATGAGATTTGGTAACATTTCCTTTAAGCATGTACACATAGAATAAAGAAGGGGATAGATGGGTAAAGAGGCCACCAATTTCCCAAAGAGACATCAAATGTCATGGGAGTGGAGGAATGAACTGGAGAGTCCTAGGTCCACTAGAATTTTACACCAATTATTGAGTCTTGATATGATATATAGGACATATTGTTGGATGCAAGCTGAATAGGGAAGAAGGGCTATTTTTGGAAGAGAAGCATGCAAGAGTAAAGAGACAGTTGGAAGGAAAAGCAGCACGTGCGCATGCATGGAAGACCTAATGACGCTAGGGTTGGGGTTTTTGTAATACATTGTAATGGTCGGTGGGCCAAAGATATAAATAAGTGGTACTTAGAAGAAAGATAGAGAGAGGGGAGGGAGATGTGATATATACCTAGAGCTAGATATCTAGATGGAGGGAGAGACACAGAGAGGGACTGAGAGGAAGGTAATTGTAAGGACTGTGTAAGTCATTAAGCGGGTGAGCTAGAGAATGCATGAGTGACTCGATCCCAAGGGTTATATCACGGGTTGAGGAGCCTAGTGCAATCTAGTCAGCCTTGAAGGGATAGAGGAGACTGTGAGGAAAAGGAGGGACTAAGACTGTAGCCACGTGCGACGTGATACCTTTCTAAACTATAATAAAAGCCTAAGAGTCAGATCTTTGTGGATGTATCCCAAGAGGGGGTGAACCACGGTAACACTGTGTTATGCAATTGAATGAATGTGTCTTTGGTTCTGAGTAATTGATAAATGTTGAATGAATGAAGTAATTAAGTGGATCTGTTATTTTACATGCATGCATATAATGAACATTATAACTAGAGGTTAAATGTATTGAATCAAGGGTACGACGCACAAGCGCAGATCTCGCTCAATCCCAGGTTGCAAGCACCTGAGTATTGCAGCCACCCATAGAGTTATCTCGGGTGAGACTGCGCAGTGCACTCTGTGTACTGCATTGCCTTCTGGGTTACTAGAGGGGTCGATAGTCTTTAAGGAATTTTGTTGGGAAGCTTCTTAGTTTTGAACCGGGGTCAATCTGTAATGGTCAATGAGAATCATAATCAGAATCCTTCAAGACCAATTAGAGTAGATAGATAAAAGGGAAAGGAAACCAACAAATGGTTATGTTGTTGGTTGATTGGAAGGCAATGGGATTGAACATATGAGATATGCGGGAGACGTGTCAAAAGCATACGAGATTGGACGACGAGAAGGCAAAAGAATGCAAACCTAAAAGGGGATGTTGAGACCGTGGAATCCAACGAAGGCAAAGAAAGAAAGATGGTTGAAGACAAAGGAACTAGAGTTTGCGTAGAAAGATAACAAAAACCCAAAGCTAACACTGTGAAAATATTTGGACAAGTACGTATTCACCGACCTGCATGAAGTATTTTTCTGTGAGTTCCCACACATAATGCAAGAGTGGATCAAAAGATTGAAAGACAACCATCCTACGAATCAGATTAGACAACTAGAATGGAATCCTGAAGAGACTGCACAGCTACAACAAGTTGATAATAAGTTTACGCGTAGTAGATTTCTGGTTAGACAACATTGTTGTTGGATTTATCATAGAGTTCGCAGTAGATACAACAAAGTCGTACAACGCAACTGAACAAGAATTCTCAAAGGGACCTCGAGGTAGGTATATCAGATCATTATATACTTCCATTAAGATATTGTTATACAACAAAGGTGTAATGACAATGGAGTCTGACAACTAAACTTCCCTGCGTGCATGGGGGAAGGGGGGAAGCACTGATAGGAAAAGGAGAAATGGAAGGAGAAGGGGATAAAGGAAAGAAGGAGGAGGCCTTGGACCCAATTATGATGGACGACAACCAGATCAAAGCGGATAATGGCGACAGCTGGAAGGATGCGCAGTGGAGTACCCTAACAATACAAGGTGAACACCAAGAAGAGAGTCGTAGTCGCGAGGGAAGGCTTGGCAAGTGATGAAGAGGAGGTAGAGGATCTTCGGACTGTGGAGCAGATTGAGGAAGACGAGAGGTCCAAGAGTGGAAGTAGAAGGCAATACTCCTATCCATATCTATGTCAGTGTGTGGAACCCACAAACCCATGTGTGACTAATACACTAAGAAGAACACCATCGTTTAGACAATCAAATTTCGGGAGAAGGAAGATAGTAGGAAGTACATCTACACAAGAAACAACAACTGGGGGAGCCAGTTCAGGAAACATTAGTCAAGTATCTACATCGCGCAGAGGTAGTAGCTCAACATTTAAGATGGCAGGACATGATCCAACCATCAGGTTACCAGAATTCAAAGGTGAAGTGTCGGAGGACCCAGAGAAGCTCCTGTTTATTTGTGAAAATATTTGGGAAGCAAAACAGATCATAGACGAGGACACTAAACTTACACAATTATCCATCACATTAAGAGATCACGCACTGGATTGGTATATGAGTTTAGCTGCAAACAGTCCGCCAAGGAAAACCAGAATGATTGGAGATATCAAGAAGTTGTTGATAAATGAGTTCCAGAAGCCGAGTTCAGAGGACCAATACATGAACGAGATGATAGAGATCAAACAAAAACTAGGAGAATCTGTATGGGAGATTGACCAGAGATTCAAGCGACTAAAGGGAAAGCTAAAATACGTCATGACATATATGCAACATAGGCACTTGTTCGTCAATTCATTGTTACCACACTTGAAATATCCACTGTGACAGCATAAGTTTCAAACATAGGCAGAGGCTCTACAGACAACCCCACAACTAGAAGAGAACCAATATCAGAAGACAAATCCAACCATCGAGGAGCTGAAGGAGGATCTGGAGAACTTAACATTCCAGCCAAACGACAACAATAACAAGGATAAAATAGAAGTCATTTGGTGTACCACATGTAGGACAAAAGGACACCATAAGAACAAATGTCCAACATTCGCGCAATACATGGCAGCAAGAATGCCAAATCCATTACAAATAGGAGGACTATGGTGCGAGATCTGTAAGAAATAGGGTCACGATCCATATCACTGCCCAATGGTGCGGAAGTACCAGACAGTGCCAAAGAGCTCGTATTGCAACTTTTGCAAGTCGGTAGGTCATGATGACAAATATTGCAGAACCATGGAGTTGATGAGATAAAGAACATCAGATGCATACCGGGTACAGGAAAAAATGATGATTGGGCAAGCCGCACCCCAGTTTAATCAACTACCAACCTCGTACAACACTGCGCAACAACAATACAACACTGTGCAACAACCATACAACACTGCGCAACCGCAGTATAATACCACGCAACCACACTATAATACCGCGCAGTATAACCAAGCGCCTCAGTATAACGCGCCTTAAGGGGATTGAGTTGGCTACAGAGGTGGAGGAAGAGTAAGAGGAGGCGGAGGAAGAGGTAGAGGACCAGTGGTATGTCACAATTGTCAACAACCCAGACACTACGCAAGAGAATGTCCACTTCCAACAACGACCTGTATGTATTGTCGTGCATCAGATCATGATACAGAAGAATGCCCGACACTATTAGGAAATATCCAGGAGAAGAGGAATCAAAACAATTAGAATGTTTAGTGGATTTCAGCAGAAGCGAGGGATGAAGGAAGAAACATCAACATAGTTACACGAGGTAGAGCTAAAACAGGAAACGACATCGTACGACAAGAACCAACACAACACCAATGGGTGAAGAAGAATGTCAAACCAAGGAAGCAGTTTGACACGCAGAATGAGAAGGAGATATTCAAGCAAGCCAAATAAGAATTTTTGAAGCCAGACATTGCGTCGACATCAACCGCATAGTATGGTAAGGAAGTACTCGAGTACGAGATGCCTTCATCGTTGGATCACACCAAAGAAACCCAACCCATGGAATAAGTAAGTACGATTAAGGGCTTTTTACAATCACGTGTAAAACTACTAAATGATCCACCCTCTGTTAAAGTATTACAAAACATACTAGAAAGATGTAGCGTAGAAGCAGAAGGAAAGTTAGAGCAGAAAATAGTCAATCACCTACATACAAGGAGGAGAACAAGTAGGGAGTTCAGGCTGAACGCCAACATTGAAGATTTCAACATGGGAGATATTATACTGGATTTAGTATCCAAAGTCAATGTATTACCTAAGAAGACATGGCAATGTATGGGAGAACCCACATTAGGATATTCATGTGTTCAGCTGAAACTCACAAACCAACATATATTTTTACCAATTGGAAGACTAAAAGGAGTGACATAGACCTGGATGGAGTACGAACTAAAGTCGATTTTGAAGTCATTGAGATAGTGGACGACACAACACCTTATCCAACATTACTTGGCTTGGACTGGGCGTTTGATAACCAAGCCATAATCAACTTAAAGACGTGGAAGATGACCTTTGAGTCAAGATAATACAAAGTCATTGCGCCATTGGATCCATCAAGAGGTGAAAGGTTAGTAGAGCCTACTTGCTTGGACCTAGAGGAAATTAATCAGTTGTATAGAACAACTATGTGAGATGAGGATTACATAAACCCAACTGCAGATGGGATACTCAGTTGGTGAAGTATCACCTCATGTGCGTCAGACTTAGATACAGGCTTAGAAAATTGGCAACAGAGGTTACACGAGGTCTCCACAAGGAGATGCGCAAGAATAGATTGCGCAATAAGATGGGTAGGTACGGAGATAAGGGAAGCTCCCAACTTCCATGGGGTGAACGACCTAGAAACATTCTTAACACGGTACAAAGATGAAGTGTTAGAAAATCATAGGCTCTTATCCCTAGATATAGCACTCAAGGTGACACCTGCGAGATGGTGGGGCGCACAAAGAAACAATCAAGGACTGGTACCAATGTAAGAGGTTACTATGCATTAGGTTTGGCGCAGAACAAGGAAGCAACCAATGACATAAATATGATGGACAAGGGGCACCAACACAACACTTGGAGAAGTGCAGAGCATTGTGGAAAATGACATCACCGGAGGAATGGCCTCACCATTTTGTACATACATTAGAGGGCATACCATAAAACTAGTATATAGACCAAGAACTGCGAAGAGGAACTATAAGCTGGACAATATTACAACAGAATTTTACAGTCACTTTCTCATTTGAGAACCCATGAGAACCCCAACATAGACGCAACACTTAAACAAATCCGAGGGGTGATATTCATTAAGCAACTAGAAGTCGAACTCATAACAGAAGAACAACAACAAAATAGACAGACAGTGAAAGAACTACTGTCATGTTCCCATGTACAGAAAGAAGCATTGGATGAAGATGACCCACGTGATATTCAGATTGAAAAAGTTGAAGGTGAGAGGGACATGGAAGGTCCACCTCTAGACTCAGAAGTGATTGTTGCACTGATCAAGGTGAAGAAAGTCAACATTGGGACAGTTGAGAATCCCAAAATGGCCAGCAATGGAGACTATTGGGATGAGCAAACAATGGAAAGTATAACAAAGTTACTGCGCGAATACAAGAAGAACAACAAAATAGACAGACAGTGGAAGAACCACTGTCATGTTACCATGTACAGGAAGAAGCACCGGATGAAGATGACCCGTGCAATATTCAGATCGAGGAAGTTGAAGGTGAGAGGGAAGTGGAAGGTCCACCTCTGGACTCATAATTGATTGTTGCGCTGATCAAGGTGAAGAAAGTCAACATCGGGACAATTGAGAATCCCAAAATGGCCAGCATTGGAGACTATTGGGATGAGAAAACAATGGAAAGTATAATAGAGTTATTGTGCGAATGCAACAACCTGTTCCCAACAATGTTCACATAAATGAAAGACATAGCGGGGGAGCTAGGAAAAATGAAAATGTCGCTCAGAGCTGAGGCAGGACCGATCAAACAACGACCGTATAAACTAAACATGATATATAAGCAAAAAGTCAAAGATGAGATTGATAGGATGTTGGAGGCCGGAATCATAGAACCTATAGAAGAATCATAATGGATAAGCCTGATGGTAGTTCAGGAGAAGAAACAAGGGGGGATAAGAATATGCGTTGACTTGAGGAAGTTGAATGATGGGTGCCTACATGACCCGTTCCCTACCCCATTCACAGATGAAGTCCTGGAGAATGTAGGAGGACATGAAGCTTATTCATTCACCGACAGGTTCTCAGGATACCATCAGATCAAGATAGCACTAGAAGACCGATACAAGACCCCCTTTTGCCACAGAATGGGGATCCTCCCAGTATACAGTCATGTCATTTGGATTGAAGAATGCACCAACCATATTTTCTAGAGTAGTCATAGCTACATTTAAATAATTTATCCACCAGTTTCTAGAGGTATATCTGGACGATTGGACAATCTATAGTCTATTGAAAGACCATGTAGAGGTATTGCGATTGATGTTAAAAGATGGAGGTAGTGCCATATTTCGTTAAATATCAAGAAGTGCATCTTCGGGACACCTTTTGGGATATTATTGGGCCATATAGTATGCAAGCAAGGTTTGCTAGTAGATCCCGCCAAGATTGTAGTAATTGTTAACCTACCACCACCACAAACAGTCCATCAATTGAGAGCGACATTGGGACACACAAGATACTACAGAAAATTTATAAAAGGGTACGCGTAGATCACTGCGCCAATGAAGAAATTGTTGAGGAAATACACAAAGTTCCAGTGGAATGAGGATTGTCAACACAGTCTGGATACTTTGAAAGAGAAGATGGTAACTGCACCAATACTAGTATTCCTGGATTGGGAAAAGACATTCCACGTACATGTAGATGCATCGACCATAGCAGTTGGAGGTATTTTGGAGCATCCAAGAGAAGGAGAATTGGACCATCCTATAACATTTGCTAGCAGAAACCTGTCAGAGTCGGAGCAGAACTACAACACTACAAAGAGGGAAGGCCTAACTATGGTCTACGCGCTCCAGAAATTGATACATTACTTATTAGGAAAACATTTCAAGATGTTCACAGACCTTCAGCGCTCAAATACCTCGTCAACAAGCCAGTGTTGGGGGGGGGAGAATTTGTAGATGGTTATTGTTGTTTCAAGAATTTGATTTTGAAGTGATAGTCAAACTAGGGAAGTTGAACACAAGACCTGATCATTTGTCGTGGATTACTAACGGAGAAGAACCTATGAATCTAGAGGACAACTTTCCCGACACACAATTATTTTCAGTCCAGATAGTCGATGAATACTTCATAGACATCATCTATTACTTGAGTACAGGGATTGTGCCACAGGAATACAACACCGCGCAGAAGAAAAATATAGTAGTCAAGGATGCAGATTACCAACTAATTGTAGGACACTTATACAAAATGGGTGCAGATAACATCTTGAGAAGCTGCGTGCTAGAACACGAAAGACTAGGGATATTAGCAGAAGCCCACGAGGGAATAGCAGGAGGACATTATACAGGCAAAGCTACTGTAGAGAAGGTATTACGCACATGATTATGGTGGTCGACTATTCACAAGACTCAAAGGACTATTGCCAGAAATGTGATGTATGCCAGAGGGTTGGTAAACCAAATAGAAGGGACGAGATGCACCTGCAACCACAGGTAACCTTGCAGGTATTTGACAAATGGGAAATAGACTTTGTGGGACCAATTAACCCACCAATAAAAAGGTCAGGAGTGAGGTACATTATCACTACGACGAAATACCTGATGAGATGGGTGAAAGAAACACCAGTAAAAGATTGCAGCGCAGAGACAACAACACACTTCATGTTTGAGCAAGTGATGACTAGATTTGGTTGCCCGAGGATTTTGATGAGTGACGAAGGCACTCACTTCATTAACAGTACTATTAAGGCTATGACTGAGGAATTTGAAGTTCATCATCAAAAGAGTACACCATATCATCCTCAAGCAAATGGAACAGTGGAAGCCTTTAACAAAATCCTTGAAAATGCACTAACGAAGATCTGCAACATAAATAGAGATGATCAAGACTTGTAGATACCAGTGGTATTGTGGGAATACAGGACCAAATCCAAGAAATTGTCAGGACAATCGCCATTCAGATCGATGTATGGACAAGAGGCGGTGGTGCCATTAGAATTTTTGGTGCCTAGTCTGCATGTAGCAACAATTACAAACGTGACAGAACGAGGGGCAGTACAGGAAAGGCTAAATCAACTGATGATCAGGAAAGAAGATAGGATTCTAGCACAGTTCCACCAAGAAGTACAGAAAGCAAGGGGAAAAGATTGGCATGACAAACATATCAAGCGAAATAATTTTAAGGAAGGAGACTTAGTCTTGGGGTATGACAACAAATCCCTTCAACACCGAGGAAAACTTAGAATGCATCGGTTAGGACCATACGAAGTAAAGACTGCCACAAATGGGGGAGTTGTACAATTGAAGGATTTAGGAGGAACAAAACTTAGAGGGATGATGAACAGGATTTGACCGAAGTTGTACATGGACAGTCAACCTCCTGACAATTAAAAAAAATAAAAAAATAGAGGAGATACCATGCCGAAAAGATGAACCTTTAACAAAGGCATAGGACGTCGTGAAAAGAATGAGCACGCACACTCGGGATTGCCACCACGGCGGGGAAAGGCCAACAATCACTACAAAGCGGGAAACAACGGGAAAGCAAGATACAACAAATAACTGCTAATGGACGACAACTATCAAAATTAAAGGATAAAAATGACTGACAAGACGCCACATTCATCGCGCCAAGTGGTGACGACAAGGGAATTTAATAAGCAAGTACGCAGGAAGCATCGGTTCAATTAAAATGCAAAATGGGTAACATCTTCGACAAGCTTCACACAATTCCTATATAAGTGAATACACGAGATTAGGGAGGTTATTGAGGAATTAAGAAAAGTAGAGAGCAATAGAGTATACAGAGCCGAGAGCGAAGTTTGCAAAGTTTATAGAGGCCATTGTGTTCGACAAACAATAACCTTAACACCATGGCACCACCCAAACAGGGAGAACCGAACCAGACTGGTCGACAACCCCAAAGCAACGCTAGATCCTCACCGCAAGCATAGGGAAGTGAACACCAACCACTTCAAACTCTAGAAGTCGTCGATGTGGATGAAATCTCGTCACTCGATATGACACCAGGAAGCCCCACACCTATTGATGAAGAAATCCAACATACAACACTAGTGGGCATGGACATGGATGTACCAAAAGGGGGATAGGGACAACATGTTTAGGACACAGGCAATCATTCACACTATGAAAATCCTGAAGAACACCCTAGAAGTAATGGGATGATCTCGAACTAGGAGGAAACAACCACACCAAAAGGGTCACACACAACCTCGTCAGAACACCCACATGAGGGCACAGTGGAAGATGTCACCGACCAACTAGATGAGTATGCAGAAGAGTGAACAATGGAGGCTAGAACCTCGAGTTAGCCACCACAACGGAAGGGTAAGTAGGCGGTACCAAGGTCATTGCGCAGGCAGGCCGCCACAACCATTATCTTGTCGTGCATTCCGGAAGGGGTACGTATAGCAGGAAATGTGTTAGGCCGCATGGAGAAATTGAGGTACTCAAACCATGACGTAACAGACAAGGACAAGTTCCCAGAGTTCGCCAAGAAAGTTTACCTACAGACTATGAGGATGGGACCCTTTGGCGAACCGATTAATCAACCAGTCCAGTGGGCAGTCAGACTGGCCAAAAATGAGATTCTAGGCCTGTTGGACATCCCACACTTTGGGAGGGGCCAATACATAAACAATTGCATCAAGCAGTTGATGGCAGTCACCCATGGAAGATACATGTGGTTGGAACAACTCGTCTCAATAGACGTTGAGCTTATTGCATACATCACAGGGCTGTCATCAGGAGGGGAGGACCCCACGCAGTTCCTTGAGGACAAGACAAATGAGAATCCATTGGCTGAGGAAATGAAGAAGAAATATGGTACCAAAAGGGGGTTGTGCATAATCATAATCAAGCGCATTAGCGACGCAACAACAAGAATGGCCTCAAAAATTATGGCATGCAAATTACTCAGGAAATGCCACAAGGAGGAAGTCTCGGTCGGGGTTGTTGCAGTTGCAACACAGTGTGCGGAGGGCTCCACACTCAACTGGGCCCTGTATTTGTTGAATCTATTCCTGGACCACTGCAAGGACGCACGGGATCTGGGGACAAAATTTCACTATTCATTGCTACTCATCCTGATAGCCTTGCTCAGATGGAAGGATCCAAGGTATTCATTCTTTTCCACTAGACCCAATCCTTGCCACGCAATGTGATACCTATCATTGGGGTCTGCTTCGGACCCCAAGAACAGAAAGGTGAATGCAACCTCATTCAGAGGATATCACAATGATCTACAAGAGAGCATTTCCAACACTTGGAGAGTGACGCTGGAATTGGTCGCACAGTATCAGGGCATAGCCAACTTCAAAGCCACTAGACATGCAATGTGGATCCAAGCACGAAAATATCCTGACAATCAATGGCTACAACTACACTACTGCATCAAGGAGGTGGACATAGAGATGGTCATTAAGGATTGGGATGATAATTGGAGGATTCCAGTACTCAATCGAGAAATGCCCGCAGAAATGGAGGAGGAGGTAGGACAGGGACATACACCTGCCGAAGAGATAACAGTGCCCAAGAATCCAAGGACAGGTCAGAACAAGGCATAATACAAAAGAGGGGGGCGTCCAAGAAAGGCACCCAGGCG
>JZKD02S1990978.1:180894-196912 GCA_000966675.3 Picea glauca | reverse complement strand
AATTCAAGTAACTTCCTAACTGGAAGCTCCTTCACTCTGTCCGTGATTAGTAACAGATGATGCAACCGTGACATCAGAGCGGTTACATCCTTCAACTTTCCTCCTAATGCCAAGGTTAGGATAAAGCTGAGCGACTTCAAAATATGAAGGAAATATAACTCCATGTATTCCTTCACAGGCTCATAGGCCAAGCAACAAACTCCAGAAAATTTATAACAGGCAACCTGCTTTGTCACACAACTGCTCACACATGGCTGAATATCTCTGGTAGGCACATATGGATGAGAAAATGATGCAGGCTGACTGACCTCAGACGATGGCTGCTCACTTATAGGCTATGGACAGGAGATAAAGTTCTCCTCCTACTGCTCCTTTTCTTCTTCATGGCTCTCCCAAGGGTTAGATTCATAATCATCATAAACAAGACCTGTGGGAAATCTTTGCTCTTTGATCTACTACTCAACATATTCTATAGGCCGGGAGGGATGATTTCCTCATAATATTTTTCTTCAATGAACAAAGGATGGGGCTCTGCAGTATGTTCTTGGAAATCCTGCATATCCAACTCAGAATCTGATTCGTAGCTGTCATATACACGATGGCTGCTCCCCAGGTCAACAAATTGTGATGCAGGGCTCTATTGCTCCTCATATGAATAATCATCAAAGCTTGAAACAACATGCACATCAGGAGCAGAATGCAAGGCCTCTATAGCTATGCAATCTTCATCATCGTCCTCAATAGAGCTGCCAAGAACATCTTCTTCAAGGACAAGAAAATCATCTTCGCTTTCCTCAAATTTGAACCTTTCTATATTGGCAAAGAGTGATTTTACCAGCTCCATCAGCCTACTCAAAGCATCTTCTTCCTCCTCATTAGACACAACCATATCTTGATCATGTTCTTCATATTCCTCACAACAATTATGACAAATAAACTTAGAGGAATAAAACTTTTGACAGTGCCTATTCAAAACTACATGAAATTGTCTCAGGGAGGAAATGCTCGCAGGGGTAAGGAATGATACCACTCACGAGCATCTCCTACTAATGATATCATGAACATTTTTAATAATACATCCTCATGATGTATCTCCCTTCCGATGCATGAGTTCATGAAACTTACGAAGACGCTGAGCAAAATTGTCCTCTTTATGCTCTCTAAATATGGGCAAATAATCACCCCATTCATCCACAGTAGGGACAACATTAGGAAAACTAGGAACAACAAAAAAATTAAAAGGAGCGAACCTCCTAGCGAGGATTTTTTCCATTTCAGACTAGTGGAGTCACCAATCGATTCTTTAACCATGGAGTCGCCAGGTGAAAGATATGCAAAACAAGTGTGTCTGGTCTTTGTTCACCATCAAAGACCAGATCTGATCGTTGTGTTCTCCCAGAGGATATAGCTGTAGCTAGAGGTAGCCACACTGAAACCGTGGAGTCGAGATAGTGGAGTCACCACAGTGGATTCGCCAAGTGCAAATGCAATATTCAATTGTTCTGATATCTGATGCACCTTCAGAATCAGAATCTCATTGTCGTTCTTCCCAAGGAAATGTCTTCAATTAATTCCCCAACATCGACGCCATAAATGTTTGCACTAGAAGTCGCCTTCAAATTGCAGTAAAGGCAAGCCCAATACCCATCAGAGTTAGGTGGATGTTGGTTTTATATGGATGGAGGTCAATGGATAAAACTCAAAATATGACTTATGTTCAACACTGAACTGGACAAGAAATGTACAGGGAAGTGAGGGCCACATTAACTCCAGTCAAGAAATTTGAGTTAAAGCGAGAGCAGAGGGAAGACTTAGTGAGAGAGGTGAACGAGACTCCTATGGGCATCCTTCCTTCCAGCAGCTCGAAGATGAAAAATTCGAACTCGAGAGCAATCTGGAGCTCTAGTTTCAGGCACCGAAATGTGTTGCAAGCAACACAGTCACAACAACAAAATGATCAAACCTCCATCATCCTGCAACTGTGACAGCTCGACTGGATCCTCCATGCCCAAGCCATCCGGTGTGAGAGGGAAAAGATAACACATAGAAATGAATAAAACTGATCACGATACTTCCATGATCAAACCTACATCATAATAGTATAACGATCCTCGACTGGATCATCCATACATGAGTGTTTCAAACAACTTTTACAGACAAAATGAAAAGAAATAGGAAATTGACTTCTATTAACGTGAAAGTCTCAAATTGATTACATAACCAAAGAACAACTTTGGCATCACAAGAATTACAAAATTGGGAGCTCTGCTCAACCGAGGGCCTCTTCTCAAAATGACTCAAAACTGCATATATATACTCAAAATATTTCGCCACTACAATAGAGGCGTGCTCGAGATTCTCGTCCATACCCTGTGTCTTCTTGATCAGACTATGCATGTAGTCTTCTCTGTGCATGCAAGCTCAGACTGTTTAGGCTGACAAACTGCCTCACGGTCAGACTGTTTTGACTTTCCACTCATGGGGGGAGGACGATGTTTCAACCACCTCCCCTGCCTTCATAACTGCTTCATCAGGATCGAGACGAGCGAGTGTCAACTCTGCACCTGGAGAATTTGGATAAAATGCATATGGTGGGTTTTTAAACCCCTTTTTTCGCATTTTCTCCGCCCAGGGGCCAAATCCATAGGGAAAACACTGCCTTTACAAAGATATGTGCTAACAGATGGATTAAGATAATGTATAACACAAATACCTCAGGAATTGACGAAACTAAATTCAGGCAAAGTAATAGCGAGAACGAGGCCTGAGCTTACATTAAAAAATGTCTTTGCTTGCAATTTTTGGGCACTGATCAAATTGTAGTTTTTATTCTCGAAATAGGATAACTTTATGTTTTGTGGGATTATGATTCCAGTGCAACCGATAAAATCGAAATTTGAAGCCTAGAAGTGCTAGAACGATTACCAAGGACTGCCCACAAAGCTACCCTAGTTATCTGTGACAATGTTGAAATGTTTGAACGACGTGGTAAGCCCCCTCACTGGAAACCTCTCTTGTGCTCTCGACATCGCAAAAAATAACACTCCAAGCATACATCGTATGTGTAAGTTATGGACTGTTGAAGTCATGCTTGGTTGCACCCCCTTGTTAACACCATTAGCGTAAGTTAAATCCAAACTAACCCACATGTTTTAGTTTAAAATTGTTTAAAAGGAAAATTGATTTAAGTTTTAGACGTGTCAAAATGAAACAAATTTCATTAATCAATTAAAAGGTTTTTAATAAAAGAAATAATAATAAAAAAAATCAAAAGAGTTCACTATTAAACCAATGGTTGGTTGGAGTTACAAATTCACACAAAGATAAAAGGTTAGTGTGACATGGAAGGGGAGGGGCCATAACACGACATGACCCCTCTCTTATTTGTTTTTTATTCCCTTACAAACTTTCACGTAACAACATTAAAATACACTCATTGACAAAAAATGGTAATCGATTCTTGATACATGACGACCTAAAATTAGTAGTCAACTCTCGATACACAACGACTTGAAAATAGTAATCAAATCTCGATACGATGCCACTTAAGCTTGGTTTATTCTTCATTGTATCGACACGATGACACTTAATCTTGGTTTATTCCTCGTTCTATTGATGCTCATAACATGATTCTCCCCATTGTATCGACACTTATTATTTTAATACAAAACTCCTCTTAAGTTTTATTTTTTTAACATTAATTTTTTTTTAGACAATAAAACCTACAACCAAGTGACACAATTTATTGTAATCATGGTTTAATGAATTTTTAAAACAATACCTTCAAACGAGAACTAGTGCTTAGTCCACACAGGTAGACCATCATCATTCGTTGATACAGTTAATTTTCAACACTTAATTTTTTTTTAAGGCTTCCTTTACCTTGGATCCTCGATAAAACAAATCTCTTTCTCTCTGATACAATGGAGGAGATCACCCATTTCCTATCGATACACCTAATTTCAGCGAAATCATCTCATCTTCATTGACATATTAGAGCCTGATTTTTCTTCGAGCACCGATACATTGAAGCTCAATATTTCTTCTGGTGTCGATACAGTGACGGGTCCCATAAAAATGCCTTTCATATTTTGGCTATAACTTTTGAGTCTGATACCTGTTTCACACATTCCGTATAAATTGGAAAGGTATTTCTAAGATATACAACTTCAAATTTATATGATTTGGAATATTCCTCACCAATGTTTCAAAAATTTCAGGATTAAACCTTGACACATTGTCAATAACTTGGGAGAACATAATACTTCAACCAAGATTAGAGGAACTAGGAACCGAACTCAAGGATGCATATATGAACTCTCACTCAACTAATGTTTTAGTTATATAGGTTCAAATGCACATTTTTTAAATTTTATTTTGAGATTATACTATGACCACTCATCTATTACACGTTGAATGGTGCCAGGTACTAGTGCTAAAAGAAGGTCATACTCAACAATATGGATAAGCAACGTGTGAAGGAAGCAAACCATGAATACACAACTGTTACACTTCAAGGCAAGGAATAATCTACTAGTACGCAACAATGCTCTTTCAAATGTGACCTACACCGAAGGATGATAGAGAAACAATAGAGGAGCAACGAAAGGGAAACAAGTTCAAATGGCCAAAGAAGAAGTCTGAATCCCCTAATGGTTGAATATCAAACTTAGAGGCATAAGAGATTCGCAATGTCCATATCAATCATCACAATGTGTGAGGTGCACTATGGACAAAATCTATGATGGCCCACTGACACTAAAGGACAAATTCGAAAAGAAAATGCATATGATGTATGACATATATTAAATTATAAACATTTTGCTGTCATTATTCCTTCATCGTTCCAGAGAGGATAAGGACAAAAGTTTTTATAATAAAGTTCAAGAGGGAAAGGTAGAAGGCCAAAAATCAAGTTGAATTTCAATAAATAGGGGGATTGTACCTGAATAAGGGGATTTTGGCTCTTTGAGCTTTCAAGTACTGTTGCCAAAAAATTTAATGTGGAGAATCCTGTTTGACCAAGATATTTTCTGGAGAACTCTGATTCTTGTGTTGTACGTGTTGCAGATTATTCAGTTGCGTTTCACTCAACACTTGGGTTGTGTAAGGATGTGCTTTGTATTAAATACTATTCTTATATATGATTGTTTTCACTCTTATTTCATTTCTTTAGGGAATATTTGTCTCGATCTATGAACATAGGACTGCAAGTAATTGTTTAAATGATAGATGATTCTAGGTTTCCATTTATTTATTCGTATTCTTGTTTCTGTTCGATGTGAACTATTTCTGGGGCCATTGACAAGAGTATGAATGGTTCTATGCTTTCTTTCTGGTTACCTTCGTTTCATCTAGATGCATGCATATTAGATTAGTTGCATTTCATTATTTAGCTTAGAAACCATCATCGGTGGATCGGGATGCAATCGTTAAACCCCAAACCAAAAATGGCTATCGGGTCATAATACAGATAAGTTCCATATCCAAAACAATGAGAGGTCTAGTTGGGAATTCTTATTGGGGGCAACCCCGACTACTGTTGATAAATTTTATTTTTCCCGCGTCATCACTATCCAATTCCATATAACTATTCATTTTCATGCACATGTCCACATATCCACCAGATCCATACATATATCTACTATTAAATAACCTATATCCACTCTACCACATAGCACATACCATATACCTATTATCATTCTCATCTCATACTTCCATCTCTCCATATCAATTTCAACCATATCTACATTCCTACAGGACACTACAAAAGTGTCCACCTACAACCAATTTCTACATGAGACTTCAAGAGACTCGACCTACAACTATTTCTAGTTCATAACCATCTACATGAAGCTACAAAAAGATCCACCTACAACACCAAATCTTGTAAAGCATACAAGAAGGTTGAGGGTTTGCTATAGGAATCTACAACAATCTATTTCAATGCCAAATCAAGTCGCCAAACTCCAAGCATTAACCCGCCACATGCAAATCAACTCTAAACCACAATGTTATAATCAAATCTCACCAAAAGAGAAAGGTATACTATAATTCTCTTATTTTAGGTATACTATATATATATATATATAATTTTTTCTTTTTATTTTCTTTTTTCTTTTTCATGTCATATTCTATAGTCATTAACCCTTAACCCTAAGTTCAAATTCTTGATCTACCAATATCTTTTATCAACACAATCATTGATAATCAAATTGGGGGGAAGAACTTAGTATACTCAAATATAATGAATCTAGTAAGATACAATCAAATTAAGTAATTTAGTCACGTCAAGGACAATTGGCAGAAGATTGTTGTAAGGAACAAAGGAAAAGAAGCAAAGGAAGAATAAATTCAACACTCCAATTCTTCACATTTTTCGAAGTTTTCAACAGTGAAATTGGTCTGATGTTTTAATCTATTCTCACTCATGCCTTGGATTAAAACTATGAAATTTTTATAAGGTGTGGAATAAATATTCCTCTATATCCCATAAAATTTTTGTCAAATAATATTGAGTTTAAGTAGGTCAAATGATTTAATTATAGATACCTGCAAGAGCAGTCCAAAAAACTCAGAAAAAAAAAAAAAAAAACAAAGTGGTCAAGTGTTTTGATTGTTGTTCTATCATTCCCTAGAATAAGAATATGAATTTTTTATTCGGTTTATAGTATATCTTCCTCTATATTCCATAAATTTTTTATCAAATAATATTGAGTTTAAGTGGGTAAAATAATTTAATTATAGGTCACTATAGGGGCAGTGAAGAAAACTTAGAAAAATTTAGTGGTATAGTGTTTTGATTCGTCCTCACTCATTCCATGGAATCAAAATCTAAATTATTTACAGAGCGTAGATGACATATTCCTATATATCCCATAAAAATTTCATCAGATAATATCGAGTCTAAGTGGGTAAAAAAATTCAATTACAGATCGCCACTTGAGTAGTCAAGAAAACTAAGAAAACTAAATTGAAAATGCTTCAATAAATTTTCCAAGAGCTCCTACATCTCCAAAAGATCAATTACAACCAAGAAATTAGATCATAGTAGGTGAAATCACGGTATGTGTTCTTTTCTTCAACACTACACAAGTTTTAAAAACTTCCTCTCAAGGTACAAGATTGATTGTGCCAAGGCCTTCCATACTCTGGTTTTCATGATGATAGTCCACAACATCCTTTCCAAAGTCTACAATCAATAGTAACGTATTCAAGAATTTAAAGTCATATTTCATATCAATATGTCTAAAAGAGATATCAATAACCATTTGAGCAATCATGCCTCCAAGGCTTGATCACAAGTTCATGCAGGTGTTCAAAGGAAGTCAGGTTTAGAATATCAAAGGGAAACAAGAAGCTCATTTTCAAAATCTCAATTGCAAGCATACATTCCAACACAATGGATAGTAAACCTATGATGATTGGTTATCTCTCATATTTCTATTGGTATACATTCCATACACTAAACACCTATTGGTTGTCTCTCATCTTTCTATGAGGATAAGGCCAAATTTTTTTATATGAAAGTTCAAGAGGGAAAGGTAGAAGGCCAAAAATCAAGTTGAATTTCAATAAATAGGGGGATTGTACCTGAATAAGGGGCTTTTGTTTCTTTGAGATTTCAAGTACTGTTGCCAAAAAATTTAATGTGGAGAATCCTGTTTGACCAAGATATTTTCTGGAGAACTCTGATTCTTGTGTTGTACGTGTTGTAGATTATTTTGTTGCATTTCACTCAACACTTGGGATGTGTAAGGATGTGCTTTGTATTAAATAATATTCTTATATATGATTGTTTTCACTCTTATTTCATTTCTTTAGGGAATATTTGTCTGGATCTATGAACATAGGACTGCAAGTAATTGTTTAAATGCTAGACGATTCTAGGTTTGCATTTATTTATTCGTATTCTTGTTTCTGTTCGATGTGAACTATTTCTGGGGCCATTGACAAGAGTATGAATGGTTCTATGCTTTCTTTCTAGTTACCTTCATTTCATCTAGATGTATGCATATTAGATTAGTTGCATTTCATTATTTATCTTAGAAACCATCATCGATGGATCAGGATGCAACCGTTAAACCCCAAACCAGAAATGGCTATCGGGTCATAATATAGATAATTTCCATATCCAAAACAATGAGAGGTCTAGTTGGGAATTCTTATTGGGGGCAACCTCGACTACTGTTGATAAATTTCATTTTTCCCACGTCATCACTATCCAATTCCATATAACTATTCATTTTCATGCACATGTCCACATATCCACCAGATCCATCCATATATCCACTATTAAATAACCTATATCCACTCTACCACATACCACATACCATATACCTATTATCATTCTCATCTCATACTTCCATCTCTCCATATCAATTTCAACCATATCTACATTCCTACAGGACACTACAAAAGTGTCCACCTACAACCAATTTCTACATGAGACTTCAAGAGACTCGACCTACAACTATTTCTAGTTCATAACCATCTACATGAAGCTACAAAAAGATCCACCTACAACACCAAATCTTGTAAAGCATACAAGAAGGTTGAGGGTTTGCTATAGGAATCTACAACAATCTATTTCAATGCCAAATCAAGTCGCCAAACTCCAAGCATTAACCCGCCACATGCAAATCAACTCTAAACCACAATGTTATAATCAAATCTCACCAAAAGAGAAAGGTATACTATAATTCTCTTATTTTAGGTTGATTATATATATATATATATATTATTTTTTTATATTCTTTTTACTTTTTCATGTCATATTCTACAGTCATCAACCCTTAACCCTAAGTCAAATTCTTGATCTACCAATATCTTTTATCAACGCAGTCATTGATAATCAAATTGGGGGGAAGAGCTTAGTATACTCAAATATAATGAATCTAGTAAGATACAATCAAATTAAGTAATGAATTCACATCAAGGACAATTGGCAGAAGATTGTTGTAAGGAACAAAGGAAAAGAAGCAAAGGAAGAATAAATTCATCACTCCAATTCTTCACATTTTTCGAAGTTTTCAACAGGGAAATTGGTCTGATGTTTTAATCTATTCTCACTCATGCCTTGGATTGAAACTATGAAATTTTTATAAGGTGTGGAGTAAATATTCCTCTATATCCCATAAAATTTTTGTCAAATAATATTGAGTTTAAGTAGGTTAAATGATTTAATTATAGATACTTGCAAGAGCAGTCCAAAAAGCTCAGAAAAAAAGAAAGTGGTCAAGTGTTTTGATTGTTGTTCTATCATTCCCTAGAATACAAATATGAATTTTTTATTGGGTTTATAGTATATCTTCCTCTATATTCCATAAAAATTTCATGAAATAATATTGAGTTTGAGTGGGTCAAATAATTTAATTATAGGTCACTATAGGGGCAGTCTAGAAAACTTAGAAAAATTTAGTTGTATAGTGTTTTGATTCGTCCTCACTCATTCCATGGAATCAAAATATAAATTATTTACAGAGCGTAGATGACATATTCCTATATATCCCATACAAATTTCATCAGATAATATCGAGTCTAAGTGGGTAAAAAAATTCAATTACAGATCGCCACTTGAGTAGTCAAGAAAACTAAGAAAACTAAATTAAAAATGCTTCAATAATTTTTCCAAGAGCTCCTACATCTCCAAAAGATCAATTACAACAAGGAAACTAGATCATAGTAGGTAAAATCATGGTATGTGTTCTTTTCTTCAACACTACACAAGTTTTAAAAACTTACTCTCAAGGTACAAGATTGATTGTGCCAAGGCCTTCCATACTCTGTTTTTCATGATGACAGTCCACAACATCCTTTCCAAAGTCTACAATCAATAGTAACTTCTTCAAGAATTTAAAGTCATATTTCATATCAATATGTCTAAAAGAGATATCGATAACCATTTGAGCAATCATGCCTCCAAGGCTTGATCACAAGTTCATGCAGGTGTTCAAAGGAAGTTAGGTTTAGAAAATCAAAGGGAAACAAGAAGCTCATTTTCAAAATCTTAATTGCAAGCATACATTCCAACACAATGGATAGTAAACCTATGATGATTGGTTATCTCTCATATTTCTATTGGTATACATTCCATACACTAAAGACCCATACATTTAATTCATTTACTTCCATTTCCTACACCCATTCATATCATTTCTTTGACCATAACATACCTATTTCCACTCCTACTCTACCCCATTCTCTCTTGGTAGTCAACATAATAGGTTGATGAGGAAAAATAGAACAAGAGATGGAGTCAAATGGATCAATAGGCAAGGCATCCAATAGGGACTCCTCTACCTAAATTGTAGCATACAACTTCAAGAAGTCATATAGAGAGAAACATTCTAATCAAGAGGATTGAGCATGATAGAGATCAATTTTTGAGGAAGTTTTTCATTGCATAAGGGTGTGCACAAATTCTAGTTAGGGGGTCATGATGATGGGCCTCCATTTTTTCTATTTTATTTCCCATTATATGTCTACATATGATACATTTTTTTCCCTAATCCAAGATCTTCATGAGAAACATTCATGCTTTTTGATAACCAATATGACTTATTTTTATCTGATTATATATGATTTACTTAATTCAAGTTGAAAGATGACATATTCTTAATCTTAAAGTGATTTTGATGGTTTTGATGATTTTGGCATATGTGGTATATGAATACTAATGTTATCCCCAAAGGCTAAGTGCAAGATATGGAATCACCAAGAAATGATTGACTCCCCTCTACATATAAATAAGATGGTTGCTCTACTTTTTTCTTTTAATGAGTATACTTTTCCTTTCACAATCCCAATCTATTACTTGTTATTCATTCTCTTTATATTTTATACCTTCATTTCTAACGTTATTTGCTTTCATGTATTTCCTTTGTTGCTTTTACTTTACAATGTTCAACACTTTGAAGTACATCCAATGAATCTAATATGGTTGCTCAAGTAGTAAGGATTGAGTGATAATAGTCGCTGAAGGATTATAGGTTCATTGAATGACAAGACTCATTAATTAAATCTTTATTCAATAGGAAGTGACTCTAGACCTCCAGATTCCCTTGCACATTGTCAAGGGAGATAGGAGTGAAGGTCATTAACCTAATGATGTGAATAATAAATGGGAATGAGCTATCAAAGTTGATCATTTTCCTAGTTAGTGTAGATTATATTTAATTAGTTGCATATAATTCATCAGAATATAATACATCTAAGTAATTTAAGACCTCGTGGTTGCACATACAATGCAGAAAACCTCATAAGTTAGCACAAACCTTGGGTTGACATTTAAAGTTAAGTTAAGGAGTTCAACAAGATTGTTGTAACTCTTTGGCCCATCAAGCAACATTGAATTCAAGGTACCTCAAACATTTTCCAAGTTTGATATATTTGGTTGCACTTGATATTAGAATAGACATTAAAAATTGCACACACTATGCCATGAAGACATAGAATGGGCATGAATTCTAATGATTTGGATGTTTACTAGTAAGATAAATAATAAAACATTATTTCTTGATGATCCGTGAAGATCAGTCATATATACAAGAGGGACACGTTTCCAATGACATGGATATTTAAGCAATTATAGTGGGATATCATTGGTCATCATGATCATCAAATGCTTGAATAAACGTATAACAACACAAACTATGCCTATTTCACCCATCTTGAGGTAATGTATCTTAGAACTCAAGAAAATAATGATCGTTTAGTAAGGAAAATAATTCAACCTCCCAATCTTGGAGGGAACTTTGCAAGTCTACTATCACAAGGCTACATATCCTTTTTATAGCCATTCATTTATTTACATAAGCTTTTGTTGTAGTTAGTAGAAGGCTTGAATTGGATGGGACGATAATATGACAATTTGGATTTATTTTCTATTCAGAGTGACATATAAATATCAATCATTTGGTTGTGTTTCTTTTAATATGAAAATGGTCCATGTATTTCTTTCTCTTCTTTAAGACATTTTATTCGTTCATTATTGTAATGATAGGGACAAACTCCATTGTTAATTTTATTACAAACTGTAATGAAATTTATTTTAAAAAGAAAATAAAAGGCGTCGATGGAAACAACAAGAACAACAAAAAAACACTTAAGAGAAAACATAGAAATTAATTGAAAATCAACCATAAACATGTCTAAATTAATTCATATATATACCACATATGGAAGGGATAATAACGATAAAAGAAGCAAGCATTTAACTAATTAACTTTTTCTTGAATTTATTTTTTGAAAAGGAATCATTATTATCAAAATAAGAGTGACATACCTCTTTATATGATGAAGGGGTTGAGAAAAGGACATTGGATCCAAACACAAAGAAAATTCACCCACATGTGATCTAGTCCATGAAAGTGATGGGTTTCAACATAAATTATCGCATGACATTTGTAGCTACTTCTTCTTCAACATTGTTTGTAATATTATCCAATCCAGATGAGAAGTGCATTTTCCCCAAATCTTGACTCACATATTTATATTTCTCTTGTAATGGACTTTGGATTAAATGTGTTGCATTTGAATAACATTGGACAATTATTGGGAAACCAATCATAGTTGCAATAGTTGTAGTCTTTCCTTCACGCCACCTAATATAGGACTTACACATGGTCATTGATGTTTATTATCTTAAGTTGAGAGGTATGATTCTCAAGTTGCTAAGGGACACAATATTATAGAGTAAGTTAAAAAGTGGACAAACTCACTTTTTTTGCAAGTTTATTTATTTTTCCAGTGAGAAAAATTTTCACTCTAATTTTGTCATTTTTTGACATTATAATGATCCAAGTCTTCTTATAATGAGATAAAAACTTTCAAATCAAAGTTCCATGATCAAATTTCCTATAATATAAGTGAAACTATAATTTTCCTCAAAATTCCTACTTGATTTGGAAAACAATTTAATAAAAAAATGGTTGAATTTGTCCACTTTTTAACTTACTCCTCCCATTATTATTCCATGCATCCAAGCAGACTGACTAAATCATTTTGGAGATTTATTGATTGATTTTTATGTTATAGAATCCATATCCACAACTACTGGTGGTAAAAGGCCATTTTGAAGGTCGTACAGTGAAGTCGACCCCCTTGGTGGCAATCTCAATTGGGGTTGTTAAGGTTGAATGTTTCGCCAAAAGAAAAAATGAGGAATCGAAATCCACAATATATCTTTGTTATTAATCATGTTATTTTAGGCATATTGACAAAGATATAAAATCTATGTATCTTAATACTCTGTAGAACTACCTCATGTGGCATCCTTTGTGAGAAAGAAGTGGAATTGTAGTATCAATGGTCAATGGAATGGTAATATCAATGATTATCATTTAAAATAATGTTATGATTGCATGAAAACTATTTAGAGAAAATGGACAACAAAGTGACATTTATGTCAAAGGACATATTGCATTTGTTGGCATTTTTTGAAAAAGTGTTGATAGTTTGGTTGTCATTGATGTAAACCCTCAATGGTATGGTTTTGGTACCTGAAGTTGACTAAGGAATATGGACATTAATGACAAAGTAAATTAAGGCAAGACACTTGTAGATGGATAGTACTCGTCATGCCATTTCCGATGATATGTGGAGTGCCATGTAGTTCCTCAGGGTTAGGGAGATATGACTTTGTGAAGTTGTAAGCCCCAAAGAAGTGGTTAAGAAGCCCCTAGTTGGTTACAAGTCCTTAATGAAAGGGTAAAGTTGTTGTAACAAGAAAACCCTAGAAGCCCTAAATTAAGGAGAGGAGTTACCTAGCACAAGTATATAAACACCTAAAAGAGTCATTCACAAACACACTCACATACTCATTCATTGCTTATCTTTCTTGTGATCTAGTGATCTTTTTGCTAAGGTTGTAGCGTCATTTTCTAAGGTAGAAAAGGGAGGTCGAAGGAGAAAGTTTCAAAGTTGCAGCAAAACCTAGTTTCTGAGGTGTACACGGGTTGCAGGTCAGAAATGGAGCGTATGCACGTGGGATACAATGTAGAAAAGTGTGTATATACGCAGACAATAGAAGAGAAAGTCACGTACCTGTAAAAATGCTAATGAATGGTTGATTAAATGTTGGTACCAAGTCCCTAAAGTCTGAAGGAAGTCTACAAGTCAACATCTCATAGTTTTAGGTCAACTACAGAGGTATTGGTATGGTTGTATACTTGTTTTTATAGTTACTTCTTCTCATGATATGGTGTATTCTCAAGGCATATTTAGTATGGTTGGTTTGGTATATGGATATGGTATATATTGGTTGTTTGGTAGAGTGAGGAGCACTCTTATAAATGGTTCAACACATGACATGGTTCTTATAGTTCTTATATTTGAGTTGATTGTATATGGTTGAGGCATATTCATGTTGTATGGTGGCATATGCATGAGGGACATGGATTGGTTCTTTGAGATACTTCATTGATGATATGGTACATATCTGCTTATGGTTGATGGTATGGTATGCGGTACATGTTACACATTATTGATGCTCTAGTTCATGATTCATTATTCTCTATTGATGTATCTTTGGTTCATGATTGATGCATGAGATAGTATGTATGTTGGTATACAGTTGATGCATGATATGGTACAGGTGTTAGTTGGTTGATGAGCAGATACAAGTTTATGAGACAATAACAATGACAGAGTGGTAGTAACAGAGACATAGTGACATATCTAGAGTGATAGTGACAATGATAGAGATAGAGTGACAGAGATAGTGGCAATGACAGTGGAAGAGATTGTGATAGCGACAATAGGTCTACACTTATTCTTTAGGGTGGTAGGACGGGGCAAGGATAGGTGGTTGTAACCACCTTCTGGTTGGAGCTGAAGAACTTAGGGGGTTGTAGCCTCCTTCTGGTTAGAGACAAAGAATTCAAGGAGTTGTAGCTTCCTTCAGGTTGCAGCCTAAGAATAAGGGGTTTGAGCCTCCTTCGAGTTGTAGCTAGAAAATTAGGAATTTGGTGCTTCCAATGAATGTATTCTTTTGATATATAAGAAAATCATTTCATGGTTTTCTCCCATTTGGGTTTCCACGTAAATTCTGGTGTACTGTGTATCTATTGTGATGTGATGCTTATGATTATACTGCTGATGATATATTGAAAGATAATGATAAATTGTTGAATATTGTTGAAGAATATACTATGGTTAAAAGTATTAAAATTGCTCATTATTGATTCACCCCCCCCTCTCAATAATCCAACAATTTGTATCAGAGCAGGTCCTTCAAGAAGCACTGTAACCATTGGAAGGAGATCATGAATCATGTTAGGACTGGGGTACCACAATTTGATGGTGGGAACTATGCCTTATGGAGTAGGACTGGGGTACCACAATTTGATGGTGGGAACTATGCCTTATGGAGTAGAAGAATGAAAAATTATATACAAGCACAAGGCTTCGATGTTTGCAGATCAGTAGTAGATGGATACAAAGCACATGCCACTCCCCTGACAAATTGTTATACACCATTTTGTCGCACTTTTCTAAGTGTCATATTTCACTTTTCTCAGTGACACAAGTGTCATAATGTATTTTTTGTGCTTTTACTTAGTGTTGCCACCTCAACACCATGCAAGAATAACTCATTATACTCCTTTAATGATAAAGAAGAGGAAAACATCAGTTGAGGGTCAAAATCTCACTTTCCCCCTTGTCTTTCTAGACCCGTTTTACCATGGATGCCCCCTTCCCCACTCTGGGGGAGCATCCATATCCTTGATACAATGTTAGGGGAGAATTCTATATGCTTTGTCTGCCTCTATGGGGAGCATCCATGCAGATTTGGTCAAATCCCATGAATATAGGGGCATCTTTCGAGAAGGATCCGGGTGGATTACCTTATTTTGTCTTAGATTTGTTTTGACCTTATTCATTTCTATGATGGGAGAGATCATAACCATGGAGATAAGATCAATCCTAATCTATTCCACCTTATCCTCAACTACACTCCTGGTTTATCCTAGTGGTTAGCCCTTCCTGCATCTATATAACCAGGTCATTTCAGAGA
>JZKD02S1990978.1:136139-161193 GCA_000966675.3 Picea glauca | reverse complement strand
TTAAGTGCTGTGAGAAACCATGGGTCCCAAAGGACGCGTGGCGCTAGTTGTGAAGTCCGAAGACTTGACACTCCAAAAGGATGGTTCATAAGTGAACAAAATAAATAACTTTCAAAAAAGTTTCGTAATACCGGGGTGACGAGACGTAATAACGTCACCAAAGATGACATTGAAGTGTTAGGAAATTAATGGTTCGGGGCGATGGGGGTGTGCGAATGTGAAATTATTCGAAGTCTTGAAGCTCTGAAGCTTCGAAGTCCCGTAGCTCACATGCTAAGGTTCCATAGTGAGTGTCAACCATCAGATGTTGAGTAGATGTGGTCTGAGATCCACCCTACTTTGTGCGTTCGGTAATCTAGAGCTCCGAGAGATTATTGCGTTGTACTCTAGAAATAAGCCGAAGGCCCGAGTAAGCACCTAGTGATCTAGCGCTTGGTCACGACCGATGATCGCATGGGTTGGGGACTAAGAGAAAAGGGGCTAGTGCTTGAAAGATGCAAAGCAAAGAAGAGCTTGGAAATATAATGAAATCTGAATGTTTTTCTTAAATCAGATTGGTTTATGAATGTTGTGGGATTTGTTAAGGAATGATGGCCTAAAAAATTCCGGTTGTCTGCACGTTGTGTTTGTAGAGTTTAACGGGTGCCAGAATCGAATAGAGTTTCCACTAAGTGCAGAGAAATGGAGGAGACACATAATTCTTCCAGTTCAGAGAATGAGGTAAAAGGAGTAGATGTCCATTTGGGAGCTGAAGGATCGAACTCCAATGGACATGGAGAAGAGATAGACAAGGAAGAGCGTATGATGAAAATAATTGAACGATTGTACAAAGATGCTGAGAATCATTGAGAGGATAACCAAAAGCTCATGAAAGCCAAGGATCAACAAGGGGAATTCAACTTAAAGTTGATGAAGAGTTTGGAGAGAATAATAAAGAAGTTATATAAGGAGACCGACTCAAGAAAAATAAGGAGTCGCAAGATTCATGAGAAGAAAATAAGATCAAGAAGCGTTAGCAGGCATCGTCGTCACTCCCCGAAACATCCCAATAAGGAGGCACACGGTAGTTCAAGCCCCTCTCCTACTAGAAAACACAGAAGATCTGTAGTGGATGAGATGAAGGGAGAAATGAACAAGATTAAGCCTCCTACGTTTGATGGAGAACACAAAAAGGAGGAAGATGCCGAAACATGGTTGCTTGGCATGAGGAAATATTTCCAACTGTAGAATTATTCTTCTCATGTAGAAGGAATAATTACAATGTATCAACTGAAAGGAAAGGCATCCATGTGGTGGGATCAAATTTTGTAGGTGCAACACATTAGAGAGAAATATTTACCTGGAAATAATTCAGTAGGTATTTCGAAAATAAATACTTGACTAAAAGATACTATGACATAAAGATGAAAGAGTTCTTTGAACTCAAGCTGGGCAACATGTCCATTGATGAATACGAATGAAAGTTTTTGGAGTTGTTGAAGTATGTTCCATTCATCAAAGATGAGACTGTCAAAATTCAAAGGTATCTGAGTGGACTACCACCTTCCATTGGGGACAAGATTCAATATGATGATGCTAATACTATGGAAGAAACTATAAGGAGAGAAAAATGCTTATATGAGCCGCAAATAGAAAAGCCTATTTTTCAGAAGGCTTGGGATGACCAGAAGAAGTTTAAGAAAGAGCAGAGGCAAAAGGGAAACAAACCTCACTTTTTCAGAAACAGTCCTCAAGGACATCCATCGTTTAGAGAGCCAAGAACGACTGACGTAGGGGGACAAAGGCCAAGGCAGACGACCATTCATTTTTGGGGCTGTCAGGGAAACCACAAGTACAAAGACTGTCCCCACAAAAATGGAAAAGTGAGAGCTGTCCATAATGTTCAACAAGTTGAAACAATGGAGGACATGGGCAGTAGAATACCTAGGATCTATGCAACCCTAGACAACAAGCAAGCTGAATTTCAATCACACATGATTGAAGTGGAAGGTATGATCAACAACCATGCCTTTACTATTTTAATTGACTCAGGAGCTAGTCATAGTTATGTAGACCCTAGGATGGTGGAAATTTTACATTTACCAAGAAGCAAGCATGAGAAATCTTGGTTAGTGCAGTTGGCTACAGGATCCAAGAGAAAGGTTACAAAGTTGGTTAAGTCCTGTCTAGTGGACATGAATGGATTGAGCACAAGGGATTGAGCCTCTTAGCCATCGAAAGCTCCACTTTCAGTGGCTAATGAACAATTGAAATGTCTGCCTAAGCCACCGAAAAGGCATTTTTCTTTCTCAAACTTAAAACACTTTGTTGTTGCTCACTCCCAGCTGCTAAAGTCATCACAAGAAATGCTTCTCCAAGCATATTATATTTACCATCCTCCTCATCTGCAAATTTGAAAACATATGACATATCCACTTGATGATACCTTTAAAATTGCAATCAATTCACCTGTGTGTTCTTTGAAATGATATGCCATTGAATACAATCTAGTTCCTTCCTATTTCCAGGACATATGGCTGGATGTTCGCAAATCTATCAACTTTAATGTAGTTGGCGTTATCTACACTGTGTACTTGAAGAACGAAAAATCCCGAGAGCAGATCCAATTATTCAAGAGTGATAATGTTTTAACTAGATCTGGCAGTCGGCCTTTAAAACCCGATATCTACCATATCTGCAGCGTTGTAACATTTGGCACATTCACATGCACATAAAGATTCCAACCACGTTAATCTGAGCTTACCCTATGACATTTGTAATCTCCGTTGGAGACCTGGCAGGGAGTTTGAAGAATAAACTTATTGATGAGATAAATGGACTATAGAACTAGGCGTTTGAACTTGGCTGTCGACTTGGCATGTGAATGATTTATGTATTGAATTATGGCATACTTAATAGCTTGGTGCACTAGACTTATGATGGATGGTTGTCGCTTGAATAGTGAAGTGTCCCATATCATTCTCTTGATCTCTCTCATGCCTCCAATTACCATGTCTACAACTACATCCGTGACCAAGACTTTTCTACATTCAAACTTCAATTTCTTTAACCTTTCTTGTCGTTCTGGAATGAGTTCTTGAAATTGAGGACAAATATCCTCTTGCGGTGCACTTTGAACTTGAAACAATCGAACATAACGATAACTAGTTGATGATGTAATTACCTGAAGTGCTATAATGCCAGATGTAAATTGTGTCATTGGATGGGCCGTCTCTGGAAGGCTGGCGATGACTTTAAAGGCATAATTTGGAACCTTTGCACAACTTTGAAGTTGCTTGGCCAATGTAGACATTTGTTCTATAGTTTGCATCTTTCCAATCAAAATAAACCACAACTTCCCTTCAGGTAATGGTTCCCCACCAAATATTGCCGTTGGAAATGCATTCTGACATTATGGAATTGGAATTGTGAGGCCACTAAAATGGATACCCTTATCTCAATACCTTCTTATAGAGTAATGGGAACACCTGCAATATTTAGATAAAAATTGACACCTCTACCTCTGCAAAATATGGCAAATGGAAAAGACATTTCCTAATGACAACTTGGCGCTTTTTATTGGTCTGCCTGTAAACTCTTCTGACAGTGGCATCATTAATTGGACACATAATATATTCGATGAAATGAGTGGTTTCAGGATGAGCAATTGCGTTGGGCTTCTACCATGGCTCTGGCAATTTATTTGAGTGCTGACTTGTATTGGTTTATGTGTTGAATGCACTTGACATGTTAACTCAGAGTTTGTGTTGTTTGGACTTAGTATGCAATAGGTCAGAAACATTTTTGTAATACATATTTAATAAAAGAATCATATAAATATATGACTTTAGAATAAAATCATTGAATGACAAACTCCTCATAAAGGTGTGATAGAATTCAATAGGGATTTCTAACATTTCTTTTGCAGGTTGAGAGGACAAAGGCCATAGGGTTTGTGTGCAAAATTAATAAATTGAAGCTGGTCAAAAATTGATAGAATGTTTGAAGATTATGACAATGGGTAAAAGAGAAAATAGACTATGACAATTTTAGCACACTCGAAATTTCCCAGTACATTTTGAGCGCTAACAGGTTGGGCCAGAGTTGCTCAAGGAAATGGAAGAGAAAATGTTGAAGATTAAGCAGAATTTGAAAGCTGCCCAAGACAGGTAGAAAAGTTATGCGGATAAAAATCGAACCCAGAGAGAGTTTAAAGTGGGAGAGCATGTTTTCCTGAAAGTGAAAGCCAATAGAAGTTCTCTGAAGATGGGAAACTGTTCGAAGTTGGCAGCCAGATTTTGTGGGCCATTTGAAATCCTAGAAAGGATTGGGCCAGTTTCATATATGCTTGCATTACCTGCATCCATGACTGTACATAATGTGTTTCATGTTTCATTTCTTAAGAAATATATACCTGATGCTAATCATGTAATTGATTGGAATGTGATTCAGGTGGAGCAAGAAGRCATCTCACAAGTGCATCCTGTGCTCATATTGGACAGGAAGAGAAAACAAATCCGGAATCGAGCCATAGGGCTTGTAAACGTCCAGTGGATCTGGTACGGTACGAAGGACACAACATGGGAGAATGAGGATGCTATGCAGGCATAATACCCACATCTTTTTGAATCTTTTGGAAATCTTATTGATGTTGTGTAAAGAATTGCACTGAGGACAGCGCAAAAATAAGGGGAGGGGATTGTAATATCCCCAAGCACGAGCCCCTGTTGTATCTATGAATGGTAAACATATTTTGTAGGCTGGTGAGCCGAGTATTTATAAGCTGGTGGGATTATGTGTTTGTTGGGCTAGAGAGTGTAAGTGTTAAAGGCCAGGAGCATGTTTTTGTATATGTAATTATGAAGAACATTAATAAAATATAAACATCGCTGCGTTCAGATCAACCATGAAGAAAGAGTCAGGGGGACTAAGCTTCCATAGAGTGGGTAAGGGAAAGGGGGTTGAAAGGTTGGAAAGAGGGGCTAAGCTTAGGGGATTAAGTCCTTAAGAATAATAATTTATTATTATTCCAAAGTTGTGTGAAATACATGTTTTTGTCCTAAGTCCTGGGAGAGGCAACACATGCAGCTCCAACATGTGCAAAAGGGAACGCATGCAGCTCCAAGAAGGCAAGTGTCGACCTGGGCACATGCAGTGAAAGCTGAAGAGTCAGTTCGTGTTGGGGGTTCTTCATCCATTCTTCCATCCGCTTTTTGAATTGTAGTGACCAAATTAATTCCAGTCCATTAAAATTCATAAATTGAAACCGATAAGATTACTTCTACACAGAAATACCCAATAATTTCTTTCATTCATCATCTAATCATGTTAAATTAATTAAAGAACAACGATTTCATCACAGAATAAGAATTACTTAACAGAATAACATAAATTACCTCTTCCTGATGCTAATTCCACCGTTGATCTGGATGTCCTTTGCTGAAGTTGAAATTGTGTCAAACACTGCCCAAAACCGAGTTTTCCTCCCTGCCAGCTAGGAGCTGTCTGTCTGGCTCCCTAGCTCCAGGATACTGTAAGGATATCTTGGTCCCTGTGCCCAAAACAAGGCTTCTTGACTTATTTTCACCCCACTAAGTAAATCCAAACCTTCAATTCACCATTTCTAGGCTGCACAACATATCATTTATTACTCACACCAATTGCACCAATAACTCTTTGATAGTCATGCAACCCATGTAAAGCCAAAAATATAGCTAATATATAGCTCATAAATGTGCAAGGACTTGTTGAAATGGTGGGGATGACTCATATAGACCAAGACGTGTTGATTTTTACGTCTTAAGTAGTTAACTAGTTTAGCATTTTTTTACTCTTAAATCATTAGCACATTGACTACATATAAAGGATCATTGAAAGAATAACATTCACAAAATACACAAGATTTACCCTAGGAAAACCCCCTAAGGGGAAAACCCCAACAAACTTCTTCAATATAGATTCACCAACCAAGACTAATGTGTCTCTCCAAGAGAGAACTAACAAAGAAGAAGATCCTCCTCTAACCCTTGACTAGGGAAGAGTAGCACACCACTTAACCAAGAGATACCCAAGAGATAAACCAATAAATTCCACAACCTCACCTCCTAGTTGCAATAGCATCTCCCTCTAAGACATGTGCACTTCCTCTKCTTAGTTKCAGAGCTAGTGTGTGTGAGGGAAAATGAGGTGTTGGCCTCCCTTATAAATAGTGGYATGGMTAGCTTAAAATTAGGTCTAGGTTGACCTATTACTTTACMCATTTATTTTATGTTTTAAATGTCAAGGCACAATAGGGTCAACTTTTAYAAAGGCGCAATAGGGCCTAATTAAAAAATATAATATAAAAATATTCTTTAGGGTTTGTCTTGTTCAAAGGATATCTTTCGAAGCTACTCAATCTTCAACACTCCCTCTTAGCAAAGAAGGTATTCGTCTTGTGATGGTCATCATCATTTCTTATGCGCTTCTGCATACTTGGTCATTGTCTTGTTTACAATCACGGATCTATATATCATAAGAATTTTTCCACTTTCACCAACGTTTCATACTGGAGTAACATACCATCCTATGTTGGAGTACCAACCTGCGCTGGGATAACATACTAGCCTGTGTTAGAGTTACCAACCTGTATTGGGGTAGCATATCAGTCTATGTTGGAGTTACCAACCTACGTTAGGGTAGCATATCATCTTGCATTGGAGTTACAAACCTACGTTGGCATAGCATACCAGCCTGGGTTGGGATAGCGTACCAACTTGTGTTGGAGTTACCAACCTGCACTGGGGTAGCGTACCAGCCTGCGTTGGAATTACCAACCTGCATTGGGGTAGCATACCAACTTGCATTGGAGTTACCAACCTACGCTAGGGTAGCGTACCATCCTGCGTTGGAGTTTCCAACCTGCACTGGGGTAGCATACCATCTTGTGTTGGAGTTACCAACCTACGTTGGGGTAGCGTACCAGCCTCCATTGGAGTTACCAACATGTGCTAGGGTAGCGTACCATCCTGTGTTGGAGTTACCAACCTACGTTGGGGTAGTGTACCATCCTGCGTTGGAGTTACCAACCTGCGTTGGGGTAGCATACCATCCTGCATTGGAGTTACCAACCTGCATTGGGGTAGCATACCAGCCTGCGTTGGGGTAGCTTCCTCTACTGGGGTTCTCATCACTTCCCTTTGAGGATCACATCACTTCCCTTTGAGGATCACATCACTTCCCTCTGGTGGGGATGTCATCATTTCCTGCTATTAGGGAACACATCACTTCTCGCTACTGGGGAGCACATCACTCCCTCTCACGAGGGAGAATCCTTCTGGACCACACCAAGCCCATCTCTAAAGTATTCAAACTTCTCTCCTGAATGAGGCTTATCAACACATCTGCTACCTGCTCGTCGGTAGGAACATATTGGAGATTTACTTCTCCCTTTTGTATCATCACTCGTATATAATGGTACTTTGATCTTGATATTCTTGGACTTGTCATGACACACTGGATTCACTGACAACTTTATGAAACTCTGGTTGTCATAAAAGATACATGTTTCCTCCAACTCGAGATCAAACAATTCTGCAATCAACTTCTGAAGCCACATTTCTTTGCCACAAGTTGACCATGCTACCACATACTATTCCTCTTTGGAACTGAGTTCCATATAGGTCTACTTCTCACTGAGTCATGAGATCACATCTGATCCCATACTAAAGCAATATATGAATGTACTTTTTTGGTATGTGACACTTCCTGGCCAATCTAAATCTGCAATCTTATCTCACACTCTGAGATATATCTGGGTCCATAATCAATTGTACCCTTTAGGTACCTCATCACATTTTTTTCCATAATCAGGTGAACATGTATTTCACCACAANACCTACACTAGAGTAGCGTACCATCCTGCGTTGGAGTTTCCAACCTGCACTGGGGTAGCATACCATCTTGTGTTGGAGTTACCAACCTACGTTGGGGTAGCATACCAGCCTCCATTGGAGTTACCAACATGTGCTAGGGTAGCGTACCATCTTGTGTTGGAGTTACCAACCTACGTTGGGGTAGTGTACCATCCTGGGTTTTAGTTACCAACCTGCGTTGGGGTAGCGTACCATCCTGCATTGGAGTTACCAACCTGCATTGGGGTAGCATACCAGCCTGCGTTGGGGTAGCTTCCTCTACTGGGGTTCTCATCACTTCCCTTTGAGGATCACATCACTTCCCTCTAGTGGGGATGTCATCATTTCCTGCTATTAGGGAACACATCACTTCTCGCTACTGGGGAGCACATCACTCCCTCTCACGAGGGAGAATCCTTCTGGACCACACCAAGCCCATCTCTAAAGTATTCAAACTTCTCTCTTGAACGAGGCTTATCAACACATCTGCTACCTGCTCATCGGTAGGAACATATTGGAGCTTCACTTCTCCCTTTTGTATCATCACTCGTATATAATGGTACTTTGATCTCGATATTCTTGGACTTGTCATGACACATTGGATTTACTGACAACTTTATGCAACTCTGGTTGTCATAAAAGATACAGGTTTCCTCCAACTCGAGATCAAACAATTCTGCAATCAACTTCTGAAGCCACATTGCTTTGCCACAAGTTGACCATGCTGCCACATACTATTCTGCTTTGGAACTGAGTTCCATATAGGTCTACTTCTCACTGAGTCATGAGATCACATCTGATCCCATACTAAAGCAATATATGAATGTACTTTTTTGGTATGTGACACTTCCTGGACAATCTGAATCTGCAATCTTATCTCACACTCTGAGATATATCTGGGTCCATAATCAATTGTACCCTTTAGGTACCTCATCACATTTTTTTCCATAATCAGGTGAACATGTATTTCACCACAAAACATATATATGTCCTTGTGTTCTTCAAACCAAATTTTCACATCACATTGTACCAACTTGGTACTCTTGTTGAGATACAACTTAATATGCACGATCATGTGCTAGCTCTATATGCTTTCTACAAAGCACTATCTGTCTCACTGCCTAAGAGTATGTCCTCTACTCTCTCTACAACTTGTTCCTTCTAGAACTAGGACTTTGCACTTGCAGTTTCTTTTTCTAAAACTGAGAATGACTGCTCCATTCTCATTGTAGTCGCTGAACTCTAAGAGTAGCTCCTCTACTCCATTACAATAATAAATTCATTTCCTCCCTCTGAATCTCATACTGCACCGAATTATTTTAATGTAAAATGTTTTTTCTATATATACTTCTTCTAATTACTAGAGAAAGTGTCTCATCGTAGTCTTCTCCCTCTTGTTGGAAGAATCCTCTGTACACAAATCAAGCTTTGTACATCTCTATATTGAATGGTCCTAGGGAGGTTTCTCCTCATTCCCATATTCTATAGAATCTTTGACTAACTCTCCTGATGATCTGAAGAGTGATCAACTACACTAGAGAGATCTGTTCTTTCATCTTTGGAGCTTTCTTCTTCTCATGATCTATATTCATATGAGATGTTATGTATCTAGTAAAAGTAGCTTCTTCTTCTTCTTCTTTCATACATGGATGTATACACTCATGTATACAACTTGGATAATCTACTCCATGTCCCATATAATATGTTTCCTCCTACAACCATCACTATATCTCCCTCAAGGTTATCACTTGTGACCTTCCTGGAACAAGAAAAACAAGGGAGAAACAGTAGACAAGAATAATACTCTTTATAATAATAATAAAAACAATAGCGAGAACAATTGTCACAGTATCTCCTTCAGAGATATCACTTGTGACATGCCTAAAACAAGAGCCAAAAGTAATAAATACAATAATAAGAAATGAGAGAAACACTCTTCTAGTGTTGTGATCAATCATTCCTCCATGGTAACCTNTTTGTAGTATGTTGTGTACTATTTTTAGATCCTGATATCAAATATTCCGCTCATGGAATCATCTACAACTTCTCTCTCTAGAATAAGCTAGAATTTAGGAAGGTCTGCCATTTTTTCTATAACTCCTTTTATGGGAGGTTACAAGTAGTGAAAGCTAGAGGAAATGCAAAGAATATATTGAATAATATTTTGTTCAATTTTCATACCTTTATTCATTACAAGTACATAATTATTCTTGTTGAAAGTTATGGTTTGTGACTAATCCAAAAACTAGTCCTCTGAGACTAAGGTAAAGTTTGATGAAGATGTTATTATCTTGTTGTTTAAGTTGAGGAAGTTATGTAGGTCTATGATCACATAGTATGTTACAGATTTATAGGTATGTTTATACGCATGGTTTTAGGGTTACATGTTGATGATGTTATGGTGTGTGGCATGATTGAGACATATCATGAGTGATATGGTATATGGTTGAGGCACATGGTTTGAGGTATATGATTGGATGCATGTCTTGTTGATATTGGTAAAATACTTGTTGATGCATATCTTGTTTCTTGGTTCAACACATGTTTGAGGTGCATTTTGGACACTTGACGTTGGCATAGTGCTTGAGGCACATCTTGGTGATATTGGCATATTGGTGGAGGTTTGGTGCATGGTTGATATGTTGGATGTGTTACAGGTTGATGTACATGGTTGGAACATGGTATGGTACATTTTTTGATGTAAATGGTTCATGTACATACAAGTTGTGGTACATGCTAATGCATGGTACAGGTTGATGCATGGTACAGGTTCTAGTTGGTTGATGAGTAGATATAGGTTGATGTGATAGTGACAGTGGAAGTGACAGTGACAGTCAAAATGATAGTGATAGTGACAGTGGAAGTGACAGTGATAGTCACAATGATAGTGATAGTGACAATGGAAGTGACAGTGGAAGTGATTGTGGTAGTGACAGTTGGTCTACATTTATATTTCAGGGTGGCAGGATGGGGAAAGGAAAGGGGGTTGTATCCTCCTTCTGGTTGGTGTTGGATAATCAGGGATTTGGAGCTTCATTCAGGTTACAGCCTGAGAATTAGGGGGTTGTAGCCTATTTCTGGTTGGATCCAGAGAATTTAGGGAGTTGGAGCTTCCTTCAGGTTCGAGATAGAGAATCAGGGGGTTGTAGACTCCTTCTGCTTGGAGCCAGAGAATTGAGGGAGTGGTATCTTCCTTTAGGTTGGAGCCTAAGAATAGGGGGTTGTATCCTCCTTCCAGTTGCAGCTGGATAATTTGGAAGTTGGCACTACCTATGAATGAATTCTTGATATATATAAGAAAGCATTTCGTGGTTTTCTCCCATTTTGGTTTTCACATAAATACTAATGTATTGTGTTCTTGATGTGATGCTGATGTGATGATGCTTACTATTACATTCTTATGATATATATGTTTAATGCAATCATAGATGATACATTGATGATAAACTATTGAACATTGTTGATAAAGTGAAAGAATATATATTGTGGTTAAAAGTGGTATAAAGTTCTCATACCAATTCACACACACGCACAAGTTTAATCACTGGAAGGAATATTGTGGAGAGCAAGACTTTGTATAGAAATGGAATACCACAGTTTGATGGTGAGAAAGGTATGAAGTATGAGACATGGAGCAACATAATGAAAAAAAAATTATGGGCACAAGGATATGATGTTTGGCATTTAGTTGTTACATGATACAATGCTATAAAGAAACCAAAAATTGCATCTAAGAAGGAATTGAAAAGGAATAACAAAATAACATTTTATTTCATCTTAGAAGGATTACCTGGTACAATAAAAGACAAAGTGGGACAGTGCTCATCAGCTAAAGAACTTTGGGATAAGATACATAATATCTATTCTTCTCCCATCACAGAGTGAAAGATTTCTAAAGAAGATGAAGAACAAGAGGTAAGATGCTCATTATGTCAGACAAATTCAGAAGAAGAAGAGTGTGTAGTCAACAGAAGTGAGTTCTTTTACTTTACTTGTGAAGAGCACATACATCTTGAAATTGAATTCCCTTATTTGAAGATTGAAAGTGATGAGATAGAAAATCCCAATGAAATATAAGACAATACTGAGATTGAAAAGGAAAAGGATCTTGAAGCAGAATTAATCAGCGCTCTGGATGAACTAACAAAAGAAAGGAAGAAGACCTAGACACTTGAAGAACAATTAATCAAGAAGAATTCTCAAGAAAGTTTAGAAGAATCCCAACAGGTCATCGTGAAACTAAAATCCCAGCTAGAAGAAGCTATAAAGATTGAAGAAACACACAAAAGTTAGATGGAAGAGAAGCAATGCTTGGAAGTTGAGATAGAAGCATTAAGAAAGGAAGCAATGAAAGAGAAGTTGTGTTTGGAAAATAAAATAAAGGAAGAAGAAAAGAGAGAGAATATTTTGACAGACCATATTAAGGAAATAATTGAAGACTTAAATCAAATTGAAGCAGAATTTGGTCAAGAAGAAAGAATACTTGAAAAGGAAATCATCTCCTTGAAGATCCAACTTGAAGAAGCAAAGTGAACAAAATAAGTCATGAAGATTCAGATGATGAATAAAGAAGAAGAGGTTGAGAAGCTTGAAGAAGAAGAAGAAGTTGTCACATTGAGAAGTAAAATTGTCAAGCTCAACAAGAACGTTGAAGAGACAGAAACATCCACATCATCAGTAGAGAATGTTGAAGAAAATCCCTCCAGGTCACTAAAAAAGAAGAATGAAGAAAAGAGTAAGAGTTGTGAAGATGTAATCAAAGGAAGGAATCATGGTCGACAAGAATCAAATAAGAAAGAGTATAATAGAGATACATCTTCAACAATACCTACCACATTCAGGCAACAAAGAAACTTCAACCATGATTAAGAGATCCGCAAAAGAAAAGATGATTAACAAAGACAAGAATTCAAAAGGACTACACAACAAAGAAGATCATTCACTCCCAGGTATGTAAATTTATTTTATGGTTATTGTTTTTATTGTACTAACTTTGGACATAAGGTTGCAGATTGCAGGGCTTATGAAAGAAATGCTCAAATGAGAAAATATTATGTGGCCCCAAATGACATTAAATGTTACAAGTGCCATAACTATGGACACACAACCTGTGATTGTAGAAGCTTGATGGATACTTCTTTGAGAAAGAACATTCATATCATATATAAGAAGGTTTGTAAAAGAAAACAAGAACAAGAAAAGGAATATTAGATGAATGAAGGACACCCAGAAGCCACACTCTCATGATTGGCAATAGTACGAGATGAATACAAATCTACAAGGAAAAAGGAAAATGTTAGATACGAGAAAAGAAATGAAAAACCAACATAATAAGTGAATAAATAACAGGTCCCAGAGATCACAGGATGTGCAGTAGTGTGAGAAAGAAAATAAGAGCATGTAAATAAAGAACAAGTTCAAGAGATTATACTTTCAGGAATTGTAGTGCGAGATCAATCCATGGGCAGAAAGGAAGAATTCAAAGTTCATAGAGATGATGAGTTTACAAACAAATAAGAAGATTGCTTCACATCAGAGTGGGTATTTTTCTAAGCCATACGACTTGGAGACTCCTAGTAAATATGTATGTTGAATAGGGGGAGTCCATGCAATAGACACTATAGATCAGAGAACCATATTTCGAGCAGTATGAAGTGTTTACAGATATAGATTCAGAGCAGTCAGATATCATAAATACATAATGACAGATTGATCGATTGAGAAAGTAGTGTTCCCGCATATGTGTTAGTTGGAAATTGCACAGGCAAAAGTTTAGGATTGTATTCAGGCAAATATATCTTTAGTACAGGTTGTTATAGACATGTAGAGTTTGGTTTGCAGTGGACACATTTGATATGTGATGATCAGTTGTATTCATATAGTACAGTGACAGATGGGTCAACATTGTGGACAGTTGAGTAGCAGGGTTATGAACAGTTTGAGACATATGGAAATAGATGAATTTGTGAGATGCCTAGCAGGTACAGGAAACACGGGTCAGATGCATAGCAACATATTTACAATTGGAATCAGTGGAATGAGTTGGAATCAATTGGTCACAGAAAGGAAAGTAGTGAAAGGCATAACATAACAAGGAAAGCCAAACCATTAGAAGAAGCTATATCATCATAAGGATTGTTGACAAAGTGTCCTCAGACACGTAATTTTATTAATAAGAAAAAAGTAATTGCAATCAAAAGTGAGGAATCATAATCTACTACTTATTAACCTCACTTGAAGAAGGATCCTCTTTATATAGCTCAACTCTAAACTAAAATCTAGGAGAACAACCAATCACATAATCACATGAGTATGATAAGTGTCCTTTACATAGGAGCTAGGTGTCCTTATCCTAATAAACTAGAATAAACTAATTTCTAAAAATATTTAAACTAGAAAATACTTAGACTATRGAACTTTAGGATTATCAGGCTAACATTSCCCCCTTTAATCCAAAAGTTCATATTTACAAATACCAAGTTCATCTCTGAACTTAGTGAACTTTATTCTACCAAGAGGTTTGGTAAAAATATCTGAAGTTTGATCTTCATATGGACAGAACTAAGGCTTGATGATTTCTTTGATGATGAGTGATGTGATGAAGTGGTATTTGGTGTCGACATGTTTAGTCTTTGAATGAAATATTGGATTCTTGGCCATCTTTATTCTTGATTGACTATCGATCAATAAAATAGTTGGCGATTTCTGAGTTTCACCAAGATCCTGTAAAATTCTGCGTAGCCATACTGTAGGCGCATAATTGATCAGACCATGGTCCTTCTCAGGTTACCAACAAAAGACACCAAGTAGTCTAGAGCGTTGGCATTTTCATCTCCTTCCAAGAGAAGAAGTCTTACCTGAAGCGCAACCAAGACAAGAAGATAGGGAAGGGAAAGGAAAATACTTAGGTGGGTTTCCAGAATCTTCAAAGTTCACCATGGCCTTGCACAAGAAGAACTAATCAAAGAAAAAATCTGACCTCATTCATAATTGGAAATAAATACAATCAAGTTGCGATAGCATTTCTAAACAGAGACAATGCATTGATCTTACCAAACATAAAGAAGTGAAGGACAAAGACAATTCATAATCATATACATAGAATGACACAATATATTTCAAAATTTTAGGTCATTCCTTATATATTATCGAAAGAGCTTCTCAGATACGGTCTCACAGATACAAATCATTATTTTGTTACAAGCTTCTGGCTTTGGACTCATGCCTCAAAGCTTTATCTACCCTTTTCCCAAAATTGGATTCAAATTACAATCATAGAACCTACAAAGAGTAGAATGATACTTTGTCTATGCCTTCTACACCATCTATCCATCTATATCAACTATGTCATCTAACCCTTTACAATCGTATGCATATCATACATATAGGCTGAGTGGGATATTATGGATTTAAACTCTGCATGCTTTCTTGTTCTTGTTCTGTTGTAACTTATTTTGCCTTGCTGGAGTTGAGTTGTCCCTTTTCACAACTATTTTATGTTTATTTTATTGCTCCATTGTCCAGCTTCTTTGTGGCTTATGAAAATCGTGTTTGACCAAAATTGGGACTGCAATCCTCCTTGCGCAACTTCTAACCAAAAATGAAGGGCCCAACAGGCTCCGACCACAATCCTTGACTCGCCCTTGGGTCAAGTCCTTGGCTCTTTCGCGGCTTCTAGGAGTGCTTGTTGTTTTCCTTTGTCCTAAGTCTCCTCTTTGCTTCCATTTTCTACTTGTGCTCTTTCCTTTTCCACCTCTTCAAATGAAGGGCCCAACTCTAAGGCCCGCTTCTTGACTTCTTGAAAACCCACAATTTTGTCTTGCCACTTCCTAGAAAGGAGTGGATCTTTAGCTACGAACTGTTGAGTCGCATCTGTAATATATCCTATAGGCTTGTATGCGACCAGGGATTTCCACTCAGAATCAATTGTAGCATCCACCTGATGCATCTACATGTATGTTGTTTGAACGATCGGTTGAAATTCACGAATCTCTTTATTATCTATTGCTTGCACTTCAAATAGAGCATTCAGCTCGTTGTGTTCCTACTGGATCTGATCGAATTTCTCATGTTGCTCCAGCGGATCCAAGGTGACCACAACTTCTTTGTTGAGTGATTGTATCCTTGACTTGTAATAATTCCCATACAATCGCTAACTTCCAGAAAGATCCTTGTGCATTCGGTTGTACTCTTGTGCAGTGATGCTCGGACATTATTTCCTTCCGGCATTACTTTTTCCATCTGCTCTTGCAACTTCCTAGGTTGTTGTTCTGCTTCCCACTGGCTCTCCCATAGTTGTGCTTCCAAGTTCTCTGTGTGAATGACCAACTATGACCATTCTCCCTGGAGTAGCTCGATCTGTTGCTCAGGCTCTCCTATGGCACTGGATTCCAGCAGTTGTGGTGCTACCTTCCTTATCTATGGACATGATTTGGCAAGCTTCTCCTGGACTCTTTCTAGCTTTTACTCCACTTGGACCTTGGTGTATTTCTCATATGTCTTGCATGATTGGGCAAGCAGTGCTTCCTACCTTGAAAAATTTTCATCCCTTTCATCTTTTTGGAGCCTCTGATCCAGTTGATCAATTGAGGCTATGATCATCCTGACTAACTGTGTTGCTGGCCACTGTGCGAGGTCGGCAGAAGAAGTGGTGGCCTCCCTAGGTACTTTGACCTACAGTGGAAGTCCGTTGGCCTTTGAATGCTCTTAAGGTGTCTCCACCTCCTCCTCTCCTGGAGATGGGCCTGGCGCAAGTCTCAACCTCAGTGTTGATGAAAAGAAAGGTATCACTTATGTTCTGGCCAGGCAGAGCTGCATCAACTCTGCGCACTGTTGTGGGTTTTGGAGGACTAGCTCCATTTGTTCTTGCAACGACGTTGCACTCTGGACTGATGTCGTATCAGGTTTCTTTTGAACCTATGGTATCTATGCCTCCTTGTGGACCTTAGCTTATGGGGTTGTGCTCTTTTCGATAACACTCTTAACCTTGGTCATTAAGGGAGTGCGTTGAGGACTTAAGACTTGCGGGTTTGGTATAGTTTGCATCCTCGTTGAAGACAGAGTGTCCTGAATTGGAACAAAAGGGACAATTTGTTGGCTCTGGGATTCAATGTTTGGACTGGTGATTTCTGGTTTCTGCTTAGGTATCTCGGGGTTGGACTAGTGAGTTCTGGTCTCTGCTCGAGTATCTCAGGGGGTTCCAAGTACATGGGCTCTAGATCGTTGATTTGGGACGAGATGACGATTTATTGAGGTGGCAACTGGGGTTGTGGGGGTAATGGGGGTTATTTAGTGATGATGGCGGTGGATGGAGTGTTGTCAGGCTCAGGGTCATCCTAGATATCAATAATGTGGGATTCTCAAGCCGTTGATCGAGTGTGAGGAATGGTGGATGATATTGGTTGGGGGTTCAAAACATTTATTGGGGAGATCCTCGTCCTAGATTTCTTGGCCAGTGGGTCTCTGATGAAGGCAGTGCTGAGAATTTCATTGACATCCTTACCTGTCAACATGGATTGCTCTAGAAGTTGTGGGAACATGGGTAACGTTCTCTTCTTTCTCTCCAGCAGATGTGTCTCTTCCTCCTCGTCTAAATCTGTCTTCATTGGAGCTTCTTTCTTTTAATCTTCCAAGCCTGAGCTTGGTCATACCACTTTGGCCTGGCCCCTTTTCTTTAGCAGTTCCACCGATAGAAGGTAGTGCATCCCCGACTTTTGTGGGTTGCGTTTTACTCTGGGCCATGACATCACCTCCTTGTCGAAGGCCTCCTCATCCAAGTAAAATGGTAGCATCTGAGTGTTGAATTCTTCTCGCTTGACATGCCTTATCCATATGAATGTATATTAGCGGTTCATGTTGAATGCAATGTTCTGTATGTTGAGGTTGAGCAATTCCTGCAGAATGCACAACCTCTAAGTTGCATCTAGCAACATGTTGTACCATTTTGAGAATGTTGTGTTGTTGAAATCACTGTTCTCTGAGTCTGACCTTGAGTTCCAAGGTTCAAACATCTTTTCCAATCGCCCCTTATTTGCTGGTGATAATGGTCTTCCTACAGGTGGCGTCCACTTCAACATGGCGAACGCAACTAACAAGTATCCGTAAGTGAAAGTGTATCCCTTCTCCTGAGCTTCCTCACAAGCCACCAGAAGTTCCTCCAGTAAATAACTATACCATTTGAATATAGCATCATCGGTGCAAAAATCTGCCATTGATAAGGCATCCAATGTACATTCTCCTTTGTAATACAACCACATGACCTTGCTATAAATTACGTAGCAAGTGGTCCTGACTATCTCGGCTAGAATGGGGTCAATCTTGGTTATGCGCTCCCCCCTCTGCGTATGAAATTGCTCATATAAATCGGGTTATCCCTTTTTCTTCCCATTCTTGTTGGGACCCTAAAATCCTTTGGATACATCCTCACCTTCAATGGATAATCCAGTAAGTTGATGGATGTCCTCTACATGAATTGGGTATCTTCTATCGAACCACAGGCTTGTATCATGTACCTTGCTAATGAGAAACTTGGTACATCTCGCAACTTCTCCAGTAGTGCCAAAAACTCGCAAATCCATGAGATTCATAATAGTGGAGTTAAAAAGGTTGACGAACTCTGGCTCTGGCATGAACTGCATTCCTCCCAACTCGTCTAGGGCGACACTCCAGAAGACATCGATGTTCATTTGTGGGAATAGAACTTGGTCTTTCAAGTCGAGGTCGAGGAGTTTGACTTTCTCAACCTTCCCTTTGAGATCACCCATGATCTCGACCCGGGGGTCACAGTGCTCATCTGGCACTGCATCCTTAGAAATGGCAGTTATGCTCCCTATAGCTCTCGGCATGTTGATTCTGAACTATCAACGCACTTCAACAGGCTAAGTGGGATTGGGGATCATGAAGAAGAGTTGAGGGATTGCACAGGCTTGAGCACAATTCAGAATTTGCAAGGTGATAAGTTCTCTCTTGGAAACAATGCATCTTACACTGAGTTCCCTGAACCTTATACTTGGTCTTAGCTGGAAAGTTTTCTAATTATTGTTAAGACTATTCATCATTAAGCCTATAGATGCAACTTGGAGCTGAGTTATCCGACAAGACTGGTTAACGGGGTAAATATATTGGGCGATATTTTCATTTACTGAGTAATTCGGTCAGGGACGTGGTCGATTCCAGACCTTACCGTTTAGCAGATGGGAATCCTTGCGTGAATACCGATGGCATCTTCGTGTATCATGAATTTATGGTTTAGTAGAATTCGGATAGGTTACTGTAGCGGTAATAAAGGCTTTGACTAGATTGGGCTCGTGTGGAACATGGACAAGGATTGCATCTGGATTCGCTCCTCCGACCACAAAGGGGTCCTCATCACATTTAATTACTGTCATTAATAGATTCATGGCTCTTCTGATCCTACGTTGCTGAGTAAGCAGTTTTGCATCAAAACAACACTTAGACAGAAAAATGAACTACATGTCGCGGCGCAACAATTCACACTTCGACTTTATTAACTGAATTCACAAAAAATGCAAAAAAAATAAATCAAACCTACCTACTATACATGCTCCTTTATACTAGAGCAACATTCCTTTAGCTCAGTTATGAGACATATAGGGTTTTAGGCGAGCGCCATTCACCCATCCTGGCCAAAGTATACCATCCAGTTGCGCGAGTCTGACTTCTCTCGAAGTTCAGATATCTGCAACTATGAATGGTCCCAACCAATGCATGCACAACTTGCCTAAATATTTCTGGTATCGACTGTCATAAAGTAGGACCTTATCTCCTTATGCAAATGCTTTAGTCTTAATGTGTCTGTCATGCCAATATTTATTCCTTTCTTTCTCAACTGATTGATGAAAGTCTGCTAAAAGCCTTGTCTCTTCAAGTTCCTGCAATTCCATAAGCCTCTGCGCAAATGATTCATCATCCGACATATGTGTAATCTGTGCAATTTATAGACTCGGGGTAATGAATTATGTAGGTACCACATCCTCTTTCCCATAGACTATATGAAATGGAGTATAACTTTGGATTTTCTTTGTGGTTGTCCTGTAAGCCCATAAAACTGTTGGGACTCTGTCATCCCTATCCTCCCTGTTTGCGCAAAAAACCTTCATTAATCCTCTATCCAGAATCTTGCTAAATGCCTCTACTATTCCATTGGCTTGTGGATGGTAGGGGATACTTTTATGATGTTGGATCAAGAACTCTGTTGTAAGATTTCCTATTGTACGACTGATAAAATCACCACCCTGATCACTGGTCAGACTCCTAGGACATCCAAACCGAGTGATAATAATTTCAAAAATAAACCTGGGAGAAGTATTGGTCGAGCAAGCCTGGACATCTTTTGCCTCATCCCAATGGGTAAGGTAATTAGTTGCGGTAATAATATACCTAGCCTTTGAATGCTTAGTTGTGGGTTTGATCAACCCAATGAAGTCAACCACCCATTTCTCAAATGCTTGCAGAGCTCAGACTGGCTGAAGAGGCAATTAATCTCATCATGATGGCTTTCCCACTATTTGACAGACATCACAAGATATATCATATGCCTTTTCATCTTTGAAGAGTGTGGCCCACTATAATCTAGCTTGGAGGACCTTCTGCACAACGGCCTTTCCTCCAACATGGCCTCCTAGAACTCCATTGTGTTACTCCCACAGTATGTCTTGTCTTCGTGATCTAAGACACACCTCATGAGGATGTTATCTAGGCCCAACTTATAAAACTACCCCACCATCAATTGATAGTTCACCACTCTAACCACCATATGATGTTTCTGAGTTGTGGAGTACATTTTTGGGCAAGCCTCTATGCTTAAGAAGATTGCTATGTCTTCCAGGTATTCTGGTATGGCCTTAACCCGAAACAAGTCTGCATCAGGGAGATGATCATAGACTGTTCCACCACTTTCCCCTAACTCTAATATAGATAGGTGATCAGGCCCCATGTTTCATCTTCTAGGCTTAATGATCACCTAAAATAAAAATTCTTGAAACAATAACAACCATCAACAAATTCTTCATTCCAGAACAGGCTTGTTAACTAGTTATTTTAACGTAGAATGATCAGTAATGAACTTAAAATGAGAGCAGAACAAGTAATGTCTAAACTTCTGCAGAGCATAAATCATAGTTAAACCCTCCCTTTCTATAGTTGTATAGTTGTGCTCAACTTGCAACAACTTCCTGCTAGCTTAATAGATAGGGTGATCCATGGCTCCATCTCATGGTTGCACTAAGATGGCTCCCAGGGAAATACCTGATGCATCTATGTGCACATGAATTTTTTTTTCCCGGTTTGGAAATATCAGAATAGGAGTTGTGTTGAGCTTTTCCTTCAGGATGTCAAACTCTTTATCACACTTTGGGGTCCACTGGAACACTTCTGACTTCTTTAGTAGATTTTCCAGTAATGTTTGCATACCTTCTGATAAACCTGCGATAGTACCCGGTGTGTCCCAGCATGGAGTGCAACTGCTTAGTGCTCGTAGGCGGTGGCATGTTCACAATAACCACAACTTTGGTTGGGTCTACCAGTACTCCTTTTCGGCATACTATGTGGCCTAACAAATTTCCATGTGGCACACAGAAGATACACTTCATGAGGTTTAAGGATATCTGCAATTCCATGCATCTATCAAACATCAGATGCAATAGAGCTACATGTTATTTGAGCAGACTGTATACCATCCAATCATCCATATAAACTTCCATAAACTTGTGAATAAATTCTCGGAAATTTTCTATTACAATTCGGGGGGAAATTGCAGGGGTGTTCTTTAGGCCGAAGGGCATCACATTCTATGCAAATGACCCCCATTGTGTTATGAATGTGGTCTTCTTTTTGTCTTCTTCAACAATCCTTACTTGGTGATACCCCAAAAATCCATCTCTAAATGAGTAAAATTATTTCCCCGCAACCTGTTCTAGCACTTCATCAGTAAAAGGTGTTGGGAAAGGGTCATGCACATAGGCATAATTAAGGCTTCTATAGTCTACACATACCCTAATGTCCTATGTTCCTTTGTTTCTCTAGATGAATAATGGGCTAACCCAATCTGCTTCTTCCACTGGAAAAATAAGTCCAGCCTCCAACATCTTGTCTATTTCCCTCTTAACCTTCTCTTTCACCCTGGGGTTAAGGCGATATGGTCTATTATTTACAGGCTTTGATCCTGATTTTAGTTCAATTTTCATCTCTTCCATAGCTCCTTTAATCCCTTTTAGCTCTGAAAATGTCTTTGGGAACAAGTCCTCATACTCTTGCAGCAAGCTATGTATTTCTTGGCTAGTTTACTCATCCCAGTAATCTCCTACCATAGATATATTAGGTTTCTTTGTAGTTCCTATGTTGAGTTTACGCAACTTCAATGGATAATTATAAGAACCGTCAGGCTGGCTACGTATGGTGTTATGGATTTTTCTACTTCCTTTTGTTTCCTTAATGGCTAAGTTTCTTAATTCTTCTAAGTCATCCAGGCTTTCCAAATCCTTCTCAATCTTATATCATTCTATAAGTATCTTGTCTGAGTTTAGGTGAATGTTAGACTGAAGTGCTTGGCTATGATTTGCACATACCACTAAGTCTGTTTTTCGTTCACCAGCATCGGTGAAAAGCAATTCTTCAATTCTTTGCAGGACTACTTGTAACCGAGAAGTCCTTGAAAAACTGATCTGACAACATTTTTCAGTCATTGGTTTGTCTTCTGGTTTCTTCATGCATGTACCAAGCTTTCAAAATCAGAGCTAGTGAATGGGGAAATACTTGAACCCATAAGCGAGATGGTATTTCTACAACTTGCCATTGTCTCACACATTGTTCAATATGTGCTTTAGTATCAGACTATCTATTGAACAATTGCGCAACTTGGAAATCCATTTGTATCTTTGATTCCAGCTGTTCCTTATCTTGAAATCTATATTGGATAGCTTGCTTCACATCGTCCCAATTCTTAATCAAGGATTTGTGATTACTCCACCATTTGGCAGGGGTGTCCTGGAGGGCTAAGTCCAAAACTGAGATCCTTTGATCCTCCATTATATTTTCTTCCATGTTGACGAGAAAGTTGTCAAGTTCTGAGGTACCATCGTATATCGGGTGTTCGCTAACCTCGGTTCCAACCCATCTAGTTGCTATGACAGTTGCACATCTTCTTGAAAATATTTCATATGAACCTTGCTGCCAACTATCAAATGCCAGTTATGAATCTTCATCTGCTTATTTTATTCTCCTCCAACTTATTGATCCATCAATATTAGAATTTATGTAGTCTTCTCTCGTTCCTGTTGTTACAACATATAGATGGTCTAAGTCTTCTACTTCCACATTGTTTTATGTTGGATCCATGTATCAAGGGCCTACAAACAAGTCCAAGGGTTGAACTACTTTGATTTTGTCTTCTTCAAATGTCATGGTGTATCTCTTTAGGTCAATAATCACATATTTTTTGTAACCCCAATCGATAACAAGTAGAGCAGGATAAGGGTCCTTATCCCCCATGATTTCGATCACCTCAAAATCAGCTACAATCTTCACTCCCACAAAATCTATATCCACATTCTCCAGTCTGCCTATTGGAAAAATACAATATTGATTGGCCATTCTTAACTGGATTGGGAAATATGTCAACTGGGTTTTCCTAAATCTTCCCAAGTCTTTTTAGGCAATATATTAACATCAGATACTAGATCTAACATAACATCCTTAATCTAAAACTCATCTAGCTGGGCTGCTAATCTAAACTCTTTTCAAGTTCGTATTTTCATTCTTTTCACTCTCTGAGTATTCTTCTCAGGAAGATTAGCCCTTATTCTAGTTTATGTAGATTCTTCAATTCCTAGGACTAGGTATAGGGCATTGTGAAACTTTTCTGTCAATTGGTCATTCCCAAGAATGTCATAAAATAGTTGAAACCAAAGGTCAACTACATTTTCTGATTGCTCATATTGTCTCATCAGAATTACAGGGTTTCAGGGTGCAAGGGGTGAATCAGGGACTTGTGCAACTTTAGGATAAACGATAGGTTGAGGGGGTTTTATTTCATCTTAGGTCCAGGGATAGTTTGGAATACTTCTATTGCATTTTTAAAGAATAGATTTTGTTTCACATTGGGGCACCGGTTTGCTGGGGGTTTTGGGCACGAGGGCCAGGATATCCTTACAGTATCCTGGAGCTAGGGAGCCAGACAGACTGCTCGTAGCTAGCAGGGAGGAAAACTCGGTTTTGGGCAGTGTTTGACACAATTTCAACTTCAATAAAGGACATCTAGATCAACGGGGGAATTAGCATTAGGAAGAGGTAATTTATGTTATTCTGTTAAGTAATTCTTATTCTGTGATGAAATTGTTGTTCTTTAATTAATTTAACATGCTTATATGCTGAATGAAAGAAATTATTGAGTCTTTCTGTGTAGAAGTAATCTTATCGGTTTCAATTTATGAATTTTAATAGAATGAAATTAATTTGGTCCCTATAGTTCCGAAAGCGGATGGAAGAATGGAGGAAGAACCCCCAACACGAACTGACTCTTAAATTTTTATTGATTACTTTTGACATCAATAAGGGAATTCAATTTCAAGATGTCTGCGCTCTTCACAAGTAAAGTAAAATAACTCACTTCTGTTGACTACGCACTCTTCTTCTTCTTCTGAATCTGTTTGACATAATGAGCATCTTACCTCTTGTTCTGCATATTCTTTAGAAATCTTTGACTCTGTGATCGGAGAAGAATAGATATTATGTATCTTATCCCAGAGTTTTTTAGCTTATGAGCACTGTCCCACTTTGTCTTTTACTGTACTAGGTAATCCTTCTAAGATGATATAAAATGTTATTTTGTTGTTCCTTTTCAATTCCTTCTTGGATGCAATTTTTGGTTTCTTTATAGCATTGTATCCTATAACAACTAAATGCCAAACATCATATCCTTGTGCCCATAATTTTTTTTTTCATTTTGTTGCTCCACATCTCATACTTCATACCTTTCTCACCATCAAACTGCGGTATTCCATTTCTATACAAACTCTTGCTCTCCACGATATTCCTTCCAGTGATTAAACTTTTTTCTTGAAGGAACTTTGCTCTGATACCAATTATTGGAATACTGAGAGGGTGTGTGTGTGTGTGTGTGTGTGTGTGAATTGGTATGAGAACTTTATACCACTTTTAACCACAAT
>JZKD02S1990978.1:107430-118925 GCA_000966675.3 Picea glauca | reverse complement strand
AGTTGGTACGCTATCCCAACCCAGGCTAGTATGCTATGCCAACGTAGGTTGGTAACTCCAATGCAGGATGATATGCTACTCTAACGTAGGTTGGTAACTCCAACATAGACTGATACGCTACCCCAATACAGGTTGGTAACTATAACACAGGCTGGTATGTTATCCCAACACAGGTTGGTACTCCAGCATAGGATGGTATGTTACTCCAGTATGAAATGCTGGTGAAAGTGAAAAAAATATTATGATATATAGATCCGTGATTGTAAACAAGACAATGACCAAGTATGCAGAAGCGCATAAGAAATGATGATGACCATCACAAGACAAATACCTTCTTTGCTAAGAGGGAGTGTTGAAGATTGAGTAGCTTCGAAAGATATCCTTTGAACAAGACAAACCCTAAAGAATATTTTTATATTATATTTTTTAATTAGGCCCTATTGCGCCTTTGTAAAAGTTGACCCTATTGTGCCTTGACATTTAAAACATAAAATAAATGGGTAAAGTAATAGGTCAACCTAGACCTAATTTTAAGCTATCCATACCACTATTTATAAGGGAGGCCAACACCTCATTTTCCCTCACACACACTAGCTCTGCAACTAAGAAGAGGAAGTGCACATGTCTTAGAGGGAGATGCTATTGCAACTAGGAGGTGAGGTTGTGGAATTTATTGGTTTATCTCTTGGCTATCTCTTGGTTAAGTGGTGTGCTACTCTTCCCTAGTCAAGGGTTAGAGGAGGATCTTCTTCTTTATTAGTTCTCTCTTGGAGAGACACATTATTCTTGGTTGGTGAATCTATATTGAAGAAATTTGTTGGGTTTTTCCCCTTAGGGGGTTTTCCCAGGGTAAATCTTGTGTATGTTGTGAATGTTATTCTTTCAGTGATCCTTTATATGTAGTCAATGTGCTAATGATTTAATAGTAAAAAAATGCTAAACCAGTTAACTACTTAAGACGTAAAAATCAACACGTCTTGGTCTATATGAGTCATCCCCACCATTTCAACAAGTCCTTGCACATTTATGAGCTATATATTAGCTAGATTTTTGGCTTTACATGGGTTGCATGACTATCAAAGATTTATTGGTGCAATTGGTGTGAGTAATAAATGATATGTTGTGGAGCCTAGAAATGGTGAATTGAAGGTTTGGATTTACTTAGTGGGGTGCAAATAAGTCAAGAAGCCTTGTGGCTTTGACAAATCCTTTCAGAGTTTGTATTCTAGTAGCAACATCTGAAAACCCTCTGGTGTGACAATAATAGTTCCATCAAGCTCGCTAAAGACCCAGTTCAACATCAACATAACAAAAACATCGAGCTACACATGCACTTCATCTGAAAGCTCATTCATGATCAAGTTATTGAAGTGCTCTTTTTCCCTACAGAAGATCAAGTTGCAGACATTTTCAGAAAGTCTCTTACATAATCAAAGTTTTCCAAACTTTGATCTATGTTAAGAGTTCATGAAGTTTTCATTAAGGAGGGATAGGCTCTAATTCCTCCTTCCTTCTCCTATTTTGTCGTCTTTGTAAATCCTTCAAACCTGTCCCAAGTTGTTCTTAAGGGGGGATGTTAGGACATTTAGACACTTAGGAGTTAATTAAGATAAACTTGGTCTAATGTGTTGTTAGTTAAAAATGTGTTTCTTAGTGTGTTTATTTAGTATGCATTTTTAGTTAGGTAATTTGACGGTCAATATATGTTCTCAACATAGAGTGATCCAATTGATCATATTCTCCTCGATCTTAACGACTACATTGATATGTGGCTCGACACCCGATTGGTCCATGATATCTATTTAAAGAGAATGGAGGGTCATTTGTCAATGATCGATTGTGAGAAACTCTCTTGTAAATCTCTCTGTAATATTTTCTTTTACATTAGTAAATTGCTCTGAGTGGCTACGTTGGCTAGGGCCGTGGATATTTCCCCATAGGGATATTACCACTTCAAAAGATCGATGTGTTGATATTTGATCCGGTTGTGTGAGAGGTTTCTAAATGTATTCGTCCTCTATTAGAATAAATGTGCTGTCGAACAAAAAATACATAATGATGAACAAAAAAGATGAAAAAGACACATTAACATGTTCATAAATGTGGTATCAAATTTGATCATTGTAAAAAAAAAATGCCAATAACGTCTCTAACAATCACCTCATTTGATCCGGATTGGATCATTATATTATTTTTCATCTATCTCAGTAATCTATGGGTGGAAAAAATGAATGAATAAGCTTGCAGGGCCATTTTGGTGGTTGGTCCAAATTTGGAAATTCGAGTCCAAAAAACCATCTGAAATCTTCTAGAGCCATTTTGTGGTATCAAATGACACATTTTTTTTATCCAAACCTTACTATGTAGAAATATTCTATATTCTACACATTGATACCTTTCCAACGATGCAAGAATCGCCTCAATTAGAGTTCGTAATTAAAAGTTATGCCTCTTGCAAGTTGACCTACAATATTTATCACCATGGTGCGAGTAGATGCCATGTTAACCCCCATGACTTAAACGTTTGGGGCTAGCCACGTAGTGGATTTTCTAAAACACTCTAGAAGGTCCAAACCTTATCACTAATTGAGGGTTGAGAAAGTCAATGCCCTAACCCTAAATGGCCATCAAGCTATGTTAAATATCAGACCGCTAGGAGGAGAAGGGATTCCATTCTATGTTCTTGTATTTTGTTCCATAGCAGAGTAGAACAAATGGGAGTGGGAAAATTAGAGAGCATAATAGAGGGGGTTAATGTTTTGTAGAAGCCTAAAAGGCCACAAGTCTCAGGTAACTCTATAGAGAGTGCATTCTCCTTTGTACTTGCATTATTTTCATATCAGAGAAAAGATAGCATAGTAGCCTCACCTTCTAGATGATTTTTCTCCCATAAGGGTTTCCAAGAGCAAATCTTTGTGTTATTTTGTGGATGGTGTGTGATTGTATTTTACTATTCACTAGTTTCATCATTTTATCTATTTCATGCATAAACAGAAAAAAAAATAACTAAATATTATAGAATCTAAAGGAATTTAACCTTCATAGTGTAGATTTTAGTTTTATTTATTAGATCTGTTATGATGAACTATTCCAATGGAATATCCACGACAGTTTATAGATCATCATTAGCAACCAATCCATGATTTTTGGACATATATGTTTGTCTATATATCTATATTGTTTTGGTTTGAATTTGAGTGACAATTTTTCTAAAATGTTTTAATAAATGATCTTATGTATGTGCATACCTTACTAATTATTATTTAAGTTTGAAAACTATTAATCTGCGATTAAGAATTAAATGATTCAACTATCAATACACCATTTTTTAGTGCAATTTTGTTTCTTAGATTAGTGCCACTACAAAAACCTTGTGTAAACGCAAATTAACAACTTTAATATCTAAAAGAGATATTATCACGTGTGGGTTCCTTGGACCTTACTTTGGATCGTATTAAACATTGGTCGGGTGAGATTAGTGAGATTCTAAGAGAATTGATAATCCCTTGCCCAAGAAATTATATGTTTCAGAAGAATTCCCTTATAGATAAACTTTTCAACCATAACCATTTCATCATTACTAACACTACCTTCTCATTAACGTAAAATTATGATTCAAACTACGTGCTCTAATAAATTCCATTTTTTTGTATTATTGCACCAAGAGTAATGAGGTGCTTTACAACTCAATATGGGGGGATGTTGCCACATAACATTAAGTGACAAAAAAAATAAAAAAATAACTATGTACATACATATGTACGTGACAATATCTAAATAATTAAACCAACATAAATCCATCTTAAACCCAAATTTATTAAACATCAAGGAGATTAAAATTTCTTAAGGTGTAATTTTTTTTTATCATTTAATATGAAAGAATTAATACATGACATGAAATTAAATGATTACAAAATTTACACTTGATCCTTCTCAATATTTGATAGATTCATATTTAAGATGAATTTACACTAGTTTTTATAGAATTCAACTTTTGCTAAAGTAACAACTAAATATAGTCTAACTAAACAAAATCAATACAACAATATTTAAGATGGATTTACACTAATTTTATAAAATTCAACGTAACTATACATATTCTAACTAAACAAAATCAAAACAACAATGTTATAATATAATAGATACTTGATTCACCTTAAAAAAAAAAACGTGAGTTTACTCCTAAATTTATTTATTTGAGAAAGAGAGGGGATTTGCTTTTCCATCATAAATGAGATTATCATAAAATTCAATTTTAATGAAAAGGAAATTATTTAACCATTTATTTTAAATTATATAATAATAATAATAATAATAATAATAATAATAATAATAATAATCTATTTTTAAGGTCACGGCCAAGCCAACACACCAAATTGGTGTATGAGACTCTCTTGTTTGTGGGACAAGAGACCCCCCTCCGCCCAACGATTTGATTGCTAAAATCTACGAAGGTATACATACCCTACCCCCCTCTGGATTTGAACTTGTGACCTCTTAAGAAGAAACACATGTTCTTAACCGAATGAAAAAGATAATGCTTTGAACCTGCGTTGAATTATTTATAATTTTTAAGTATCCACTACGTATAAGTGACGTTAGAATAAATATGGAAGTACCTTAGAGATGTAAAGCACGATGTACGCAATCTTCTCATCTTTTTCTTCATGCCGTGCAAATGTGGGGCCCATGGCATAGCATTTCCCTAGACATCTTTTTTGGAAAATCCGAGGGGCATTTACTCGGCGTCGTATTGTATAGTTTACCCTATGCTTCAATCTGTTTTAATTCACACTTGTCATATTCACCCTTTGTTTTTTGTGGTGTCTCTTGTTTGAAAGAATGGAGAGTCCTAATTGTTTCTAATACTTTGTTTTGCTATGGGGCTACCAATGATGCTACTCCAAATTGGGGCAACGTGGGGTGGTTTCAGCGTCTTAGACAAAATGTGTTCCTATGCTTCACACGTCCTTGCTAAATTCACCAACAATTCAGAGTCTAATTCATTAACCATGTTTAAATGTATTGTATTCATGTTGCCATTACATGACACGTATTTCTCTTTTTCTACCCCACATGTTGTGTTGTGTTCATCGGATTTATGTTTTGCTATTATAAATCTAAAATTTAAGATAAGATGGATTTACAAGAAGATGGTATGTTATGTTAAGATCTATGTTTCATTGTCACAAATCTAAAATTTAAGATAAGATGGACTTACAATAAGATTGTATGTTGAGTTGATTAGACTTATGTTTCGTTGTCATAACTCTAAATTTAAGATAAGATGGTACGAATTACTTTATTATTTATGTATTTTATGAAGGTGGAAAAATTTATCATAATTTAATTGTCAATAGGGATTGAAGACAACCATTAGTGGTTGTTATCCACAAATACAGACTAACTCATCATTGTTATTCAAGGAAAACCACATTATATGAAATAACTCATTGGTGGTTTGTAAGAGGGAAAACTTTACTCTTTCCAAATGCCATTGGGTCTTGGGTCATTAACTTTTTTCATTATGTCTAAGAAAGATGAACTCTTAGTCAATTAGAAGTAGTTTTAGGTCTTACTCCAGGACCAAATGATGGTTTCAACCCAAATAACATCTGCAAGAAACCCAATGTTCTATGTTGTCATCATAGAGGATACAATAGAAGAATCATATAATTTTAAGTAGCACAATGCCTTAGTCCCATACATGAGACCAAAGGCTAACCCCGATTGTAATTTAACTTCTTACCCGAAAGGTATTCACCTTAATTATATATATTCTTGGTATTTTTAATTTTTTTTCACTTATCAAATAATATATTTTTCCTATTTTAATAACTTTGAATGCAATTAGAAGATGTGAACCCTTTATTTTATTTTTTGTAAGTAAAAAAACATTATATTATCTTCTATAAAGTAGAGAGTACAAACATACAACATGTTTGAAGTAGAGAGTACAAACATATAACATGTTTGAGCATGGGTTGCCATGAAAGAAAACCAACCCAACTCAACCACAATTCAGAGTTTAAACAACCCCATAAAGCCAAATAAAACAACAAATGTTCTGAAGGAGTTCTTCCTCTATGATAAAGTTCTAACATTAAAATTACTTAGAACCTAAGCTAWAGATAAAAACCAACCACAATTCAGAGTTTAAACAACCCCATAAAGCCAAAAAATAAAACAACAAATGTTCTGAAGGAGTTTTTTTCTCTATGATAAAGTTCTAACATTAAAACTACTTAGAACCTAMTCTATAGATAAAAAGAAAAACCTAACATTAAAACTACTTAGAACCTAAGCTATAGATAAAAATAAAAACCATCTAAAGAGCATTGGTCAATTGCTTAGATTGAATGTGAAACATGTCCATACTGAGGAGAAGCGAGAAGGTTGGCGACACAAGAATTGACACGTTCAGATAAATTACATCTTGGGTAGACAGGTCTAGTGCAAGTGAGTTGATTACACATTCAAAACCTTGACTGGAGTGCAAGTGCAGTAAAATCTCGTCCTCTCCATAGTACCGAAAGCCAATTGCAGCCTCATCCTTTCATGCTCTGGAATTGAATTTCTTGTAATGTTCAGACCAAGGATGAAATAGGAGGCACCCTCACACGCCCTTTTAGAAGCTTGAGCCACTAGGTGGCAGGGCTTCCTTCTGTCAGGTTAATGGTCAAGACGTCAGGCAAAGCACCTCATTCAGGGATATGTGAACTCTTTATATTTTATTCTTAATTGTTAAAAAAAATCATGATGCAAACCCAAGATGGAGTTGTGACTATGTGAAAGCTTTTGTTTGAGTAAGCAACCCAATTTTTTTGTCTAAAAGAAAGGAGTGAAAAGAGTTGAGGAGTAAATGGGGATCATACATTTATACACTTGCAGTCCAGTGTAAACAATGACACACAAAGGGGCAAGGTATTTTGTTACTTTTATTGATGATTTCTCTAGAATGACCTTTGTTTATTTTATCAAAAATAAACTAGGTCCATTAGAAATATTTAAAATTTTCAAAGCGTTTGGTGAGAAGCATGAAACAATTTAGATTTAATAATGGTGTGAATACACCTCAAAATTAAAATTTTTAGTGCAAAGGAAGGATCACGTTAAATTACATTGTTCCCTATTCACCACAATAGAATTAAAGAAGATTAGGACTATTTTTTAAAACATTAGATGGATGCTCAAGAGTAGTAGGTTATCTTATGTTTTTTTGGCTGAAGTAGTTTCTACAACTGCATACATACAAAACAGGTTGCCAACTACTACATTGCATAAGAAGACACCTTATGAATCATGGAATGGAGGAAAGCCAAGTATTAGGGGTTTGAGGTTTTTGGGTTTCTTTGCATATGCACATATACAAAATGAAGAATAGAGGAAGTTGGATGACAATAAAAAGAAACACATAATGATTGGTACAACCCATATTTAAATGGATATAGAATTTATGATCCTATAACACATGAGATTCTAGTAAGAAGAGACACCATTTGTTTATGAAAACTTAGTTCTACATAAATCAATAGATAAGTGTTAAGGATTGGGAAACAAATTTTTATGATCTTGAATATAAAGAAGAATCTCAACATGAGGATTCTACTCTAGCAAGATAAATACAACTTCTAGCCACACATCACACTGGAAATGTACAATGAGGGTTGCAACTTTGAATATCAACAAGAACTAGAAATCCCACTCAAAGGGCATTGGAATTATATGCACTTTCTATAGAAGTTGATTAATTAACTACTCAATGTTTCATAATCACTTAAAAGTGTTTATGTAATAGATTTGATCCAAAATGGATCTAAACAAGTGAATGGTTGTAAGCTTCAGTATCTAAGAAAATTTGGCAATTAATGAAGGTTAGTAACTATGTAAAAGACAATGCAAAGGAAGTGGAATAAGACAAATGAGAAGAAAACATGAATTAATTAAAATACAAAATAAAATAGGAGAGAAAAGACTAAGGAATGGGAGATGAAAGGTCATGCTTGTTGGCCTTCCCATTACCCTAGCTCTCCCTATTTGTTATTGTACTTTCACTCTCAAAGGGTCTTTTTAGAGACAAGAGGAGAGAATACAAAGGATAAGGATTTGTGAAAATTGTTGAATGACTATATAGTCACAAGTTGCATTGTAACTAGAGATTGTCGAAATAGACTAAGAAACCATTGAATGTTGGTTTTCATATTTGGGTTTCCAAGGTAAAATATCTGATTCTTTTGTGAGTTTTGTTGTGATTGTTGATTGCTATGTGTGGAATTTGGGTTTAACTACATCTTAATTAATTATTATGTAAATATCATATTATATTGTTATTAATTCCTAACTGGAATCAATTTCTATCAATCATTGGGTTAATGATAATAACTAGTAGTTGTAGACCGTCTATTACACTCAAAGTGTTGAGATCAAGGGATATCATAATTTGCTTGTTGCAATAATTTATCTCAATTTCTAATTATGTCCCTAAAGAAAAACAAATTGTGACTGTTAAGGCCATTGCAATCTAAGACATGCCTGTATAGTAGCAATTCAAGTCTCTTAAGGCCATACATACCCTTCTACATTCCATATGCACCTCTAGGAAGCCTATAAGCAACAACTCAAAGCCTCATAGGACTGTATGCACCAAGGATAGTCTATACACACCCCCTTGTGTGAGTTCTCTACTTGGGTAAGTGTGGTAACCTCTCCCTTTGATTGTTCATTGAGTGGTATCCTATAGGAATTAAATGAAATTACTATACTAATATCAAATTACATAAAAAAAAAAAATCCTTCTAGCAACATTGGGCATTCTCAATGATAAAGGAGAAGTCACATTTAACAAATCACTTGGAATTCTTTTATTTTGTCTCATGTTCTCGCTAATAATTGAAACAAATCACTAATATGTATTTGAGTTGTTGTTGAATTCTACTCACATGGTAATTGTTGGAAGTGAGACCTTTCCAAGGGTGAATGAAGGGCCATTCTCATTTCCTTGACTTCTAAATGGAAGAGTGGTTAAGGAGGACACGAAAGAATAAAAGTAAATGGTTAATTAAATTTTGAATAGAGTTGTTATGTATTAAATACAATTTTTATGTATTAAAACTATTGAAGGAGAGGTGTTGATTGAAATTGCACTTACAAGTGATCATTGGTTGTTATAAGGATGATCCAAGTACAAACCAATTCCCTCATTCCCATTACATTGTCTACTAATTAAACAATGGTAGTGTCTATCGTTTAAAGTGAATAGTTATTTGAGTTGTTTATTCATTGGGATTAGAAGAAGAGGGGCGTTGGAGAATATTAGTCTTGGCACAAGCCATCCTTCATTGATAGTTAAGAACTTAAAGCACGAGGTGTTATATTTGTTAAATTGAGCTTTGATTCAATCCTTGCAATATATTAAGGATATCATTAATAACATAACAACACCGAGTCACATGCTACGAGAAGAACCTATGGATATTTCCATACTCCCAATTTTGTAAGCATTTGAAGGGTAATAATTCAATTAACATAGCTATTAGCTCATTTGATTAAAGAGTTGGGGTGTAATTCAACAAATGGGACCAATTGATGTCAAGCATATATGTTGGAGTTTCACTTCACAATACACAGTGTATGTGAAGTAATTTGCCTAGAGATAGAGCATTGAAAACATATCCATTCTCATAGACCTAATGAAGAATAATGAATAGAGAAGTTTGAAGGAGAAGTTTGAAATTAGAATTGCATCAAGAACATAAGCTTTGAAGCCAAGAAGTAAAGTCGTTTAGCACCTACCTATTTAGTGATTAACAACAAATAATTTTGATTCCAAAGTACTGATTATTATTGCATTGTTAGTAGGTGGTTTCATGTGCAGATTACATTGAAGACAAAATCCTTATAATCAAACCTGAATAGAGATAACATAACACAAATTTTAATTTCCATAGAGGATCCTTGTTGGTGAAGAGAGTGGGATACAGATACCTCATTTATAGATAATATGACATCAGAGCAGTTGAATCCTTAACTGTGATGTAGCTACTAGAACCTTGAAGACCTAGTATGGGTAAATCAAACAGAGAAATGTTTGAAGACTTGTAGGTCATCAATGATTAGCTTCAAGAAGAGAACAATCACTTGAAGGAATAGGTCCAAATGTTTAACCAAATGATGAGAGGGATGGAGAAGAACCTTAAGAGCTCGAAAAGACTGCTACCATTTATAAAGAAGAAATTTGTTGAACTCTAAGAATCCCTCAGTGTTGCTATGTCAAATTGGGACATGAGTAGAGTTCAACTTGTACAGTTGGGAGAGAAGGTTATCTAGTTGGAAAATTAGTAGGAGGACAATTTCAATAAGATGATGAATTAGTTGCAACAAGAGTTGGTAGAAAAGGAGGAAGATTTGACAAAGATCCAAGTAACCATCCAAGATCACCAAGAAGAAAATCCACCTTCCATTGCCATAGTTGAAGTCAACACCATGACTGAGACAACTCTGGTAAGCTCATCTTCTGTAGAAATTTCTCAAGAGCATCTTGGTGAATTAGAAAAGAATACTAAAGGAATTGGATTAAAGTTGTTAAGGCCAATGAGATATGATGGAAAAGGGATGGGTAAGAGAAGACAAGGCATATAAGACCCATTGTATCTAAACAAAGGGTCATGCATGAAGGCTTAGGTTTCAATGGTAGAAATGAAAATGCCATGAACAACAAGATCACATTTGTGAAGGAAAAGGACATGGTGAAGTTGGCTTGCTTGTTAGAATAAATAATAGTAATACATGAAGGTGGAAGCTCACTACCACCTCATCCTTCTTGTGGAAATTTGCAGAAGGGAAATGATGAGAAGAGTTCAAAGACTCAGCCTACACCTGCACTCAAAAGAAGAAACACGTAGACCATTCAAAATAAGAATAAGAAGAACTGTGGGTATGCATCAAACATGACATTCATTGTTTGTCACTTCTATAGCAAGAAAGGCCATATCACTACCAATTGTTGGTACTCAGAGGTATGTTTATTTTGTGGGAAGGAATTCCATATTGAGGCATCTTGTTGGGAGAATCTAGCCACATTCCACAAGCCATATTGTTTTTAGAGGAGGAAATTATGGCAAGAAGGCTCAAAAATAGTTTAGTTGTTAGTTGTAAGCTATAATGATGGATCTGTTGTGAGGACGATCATGAAGACGCTAACCATGATAAATCTATCCTAAGTTGTTTTTGCATTGATTTTTAGCTAATATATTTCCCCATGTGTTTGATGGGATTTTTTGTATGTGTTCCTATTGCAAGAATGGTGCAATATTTAGACCTATTGCTGTTATATGCTTGATACTTTTTTTGTAAAAGAACTAGAGGGTCTGGAAAGATTTGGTAGGTTTCATTTAAGATGAAAAGTAGTTGAATGGTCCCACTAGATTAAAATGGTGTGCCCAAATTGCATACACTATAATATTGTGTTGTTGGTGTGGCTACATCAATATGGGATA
>JZKD02S1990977.1:1288348-1312839 GCA_000966675.3 Picea glauca | reverse complement strand
GGTGGACGTGTGGAGGGGGAGTATGTAAGACTATCCATGAAAAATAATTGAGTTGAGCATGCATTCATTGAGTTATCACACATTATAATTACATGCATTCACTAATGTGATTTATTAGTAAAACATTGTTGGTGGACCTGTGGATGAGGGGAATATGTAATACTATGAAAAATAACTTAATTATCACACATTATAATTACATGCATTTAGTTATTTACCACTAAAACATTGTTAGTGGATGTGTAGAATATTACATTATAATTACACACTGATTTCCACTAAAACATTGTTAGTGGACCCCTGGATGAAATTATGGCACATTATAATTACACGTAATTAGTGATTTACCACTAAAACATTGTTAGTGGATGTGTGGATGAAGGGGAGTATGTAATACTATCCATGCAAAATAACTTAATTATAGCACATTATAATTGCATGCATTCAATGATGTGATTTACCTGAAACATTGTTGGTGGACGTGTGGAGGGGGAGTATGTAAGACTATCCATGAAAAATAATTGAGTTGAGCATGCATTCACTGAGTTATCACACATTATAATTACATGCATTCACTGATGTGATTTATCAGTAAAACATTGTTGGTGGATGTATGTGATTTATTAAAACATTGTTGGTGGATGTGTGGATAAAGGGGAGTTTGTAAAACTATCCATGAAAAATAATTGAGTTGAGCATACATTCACTGATTTACCACTAAAACATTGTTAGTGGAGATGTGAATGGTGGACGTGTGGAGGGGGAGTATGTAAGACTATCCATGAAAAATAATTGAGTTGAACATGCATTCATTGAGTTATCACACATTATAATTACATGCATTCACTAATGTGATTTATCAGTAAAACATTGTTGGTGGACTTGTGGATGAAGGGGAGTTTGTAAAACTATTCATAAAAAATAATTGAATTGAACATGCATTCATTGATTTACCATTAAAACATTGTTAGTGGACATGTGAATGAAGAGAAGTATGTAAGACTATATATAATAAAAAAATCATCTAATTATCTCACATTATAATCACACATATTCACTCATTTACCACTAAAACATTGTTAATGGACGTGTAGATAAAGAAAATATGTAATACTATACATGAAAAATAACTTTAACTTTATCATCACATATTATAATTATACTCATTCAATGATTTAACACTAAAACATTATTGGTGAAAGTGTGTGATAAAAAGGAATATATAATACTATCCATGAAAAATAACATAATTATAAAAAATAACATAATTATAGTACATTAAAATTATACTCATTCAATGATTTACAACTAAAACAATAAAAATCATATTCTATAATACAAATTAAAGATAAAGATATTATACAATTTTTTTTATAAAAAATATAAAAATATTCAACTTTTATCAATCAATTAACTTCTCTCAACTTGATGTTTTTGAAAAGCACTAACAACCTTATTCATCCTTCATCGAATGGCACTGCTCTCTCAAAAGATTGAGAAAGCTTAGTTGAAGATAATTAAAACATGACAATGTTTACCTCACGGCATGCAAGACACACTGAGATAGTTTATTAAAAAATATTGATAGTTTATTAAAAATATTGTTATGTGATTTCATTTTCATTTAAATTTAAAAACGATGGAGAATTTTAATTTTTATTTCATTTCATTTAATTAATGTGTAATTCTTTAATATAGAATTGAAAAATGAAATTTAAAAATATTAATAATAAAAAATATTTCAATATTAAATATAAATAAAATAATTCAACATTAGGTTTATATATAGAGAAAGAGATAGCAATTGAAAGTAAACAAATTCTTATGGTTAAAACATTTCAATGATGTGTTATTAAGTGTGTGGTGTTCAGTATGGAGTTGACAAGTGGTGTATATATAAATTGGTTCTTAACACACATATATATGTATTAATAACCAATTTAGATCCATCTTAACTCTGAATTTATAGTGGCATATATATATGGCTTAATTTAAACCTAGTGTTGGCAAAATCACAACTTTGCAATGCTTAAATTGAGTTTTTGAAAGCATAAATCGATTTAACCCCCTCAAAAACGCCTTTTGTTGACTCTTTTTGTCTGAATTGATATGCACAATATCACAATTTTCTGCTTTTTAAATTGCAAAATGCTAAAAACATAGAGGCACCGATATCCAACAATTACTAACCACATTTGAAGCAAATATCACGGTAAACTATCCCCCCCAAAAAGGCCAGAACAACTTAAAATAGCCTACAACCTTTTAATATATGTAAACTCAACATTTAAATTTGCAATTTTCTAATTTTAAAATTCTAAAATTAAATTAAAATGAATTTACACTAGTCAAGAACCCAATACTTAATAATTCTAAAATTGAGTTAAAATGAATTTACACTCATCAACAACCCAATACTTAATGTGATTTCGTTTACTTTTAAATAACATGAAAAATTCAAATTCAAATTTCACTTTATTTAACAAAGGTTTTCAAAAATTTAAATATAGGATAAGAAGGATTCCCATTAAATAGTTCTTACCATTATAAATTGATCATAGATTGATGCTATTCATTAGATGTTTGTGGTATTTAATATGGTGAAATGTAAATTTAGACAAAATTTGTTTAAATTGTATTTTTGAATGTATAAATGGATTCAGCGTGCTGAAAAACCCATGAGGCACTCGGATTATACAAACTCAACCACTCAAATATGTAGATCCAACCATTCATCATGAGATTTCTGACAAAATCAAACCGAAAAAATTACCAAAAAACAATAAAAAAATAGAACATTTACACTACTATATTTAATACTAATATTTAAATAATTTTATATTTTTTATAATAAAAATAATAAAAATTATAATTTATGATAATGATGGTTAACAAACACTAAAACCAAAATTGAAATTTTAAATATTATATTATTGAAATGAAAATTTTAAATATTTAAACGAAAAAAAAATTAAAATAGAGTTTCCAAATTTTGATCAATTTCTTAAAAATAACCACTAAATAACGAAACAATATGATGGCGCTTTATCCACGCTAACGCGCGCCTCCCCAAAAAATTTAAAAGTTTTCGAAAGTACAAAACACAAACTCTATGACAATTCGAAAATGAACGCCCCCGCAGATCGCAAAATATTATCTCATTTGTTTATTGAATCCGCTTTAATTGTCTGTGGGTCCCGCGCTGCAGAGTGTGGCAGAAAGAGTCGTAGATTATTAAAGCGAGTGGGTCCGGCCCTCCAAGGAGGCTCTCGCTTCCGGGCAAAGCTGTCGGTCGCTTCCCGAAATGAATGAAATAATTATATTATTTTTTTATTTTCTTTATCTCGTCTCTCTAACACATTAAAAGGTCGGAATATTCCCCGCTGCAAAAGCCGCTGACCACGTGCCATACGGTCACATGCCCTCGACAGGGGGAACCGTGCTCTAGCGCCGCCGCCATCGTCTCCCGTTGACGGGAGCAGGATTTCCGTCAACAGACGTTAATCTCGAGTGGTCACTATTCAGTACAGTCTCCCCACTTGCGCCGACCTAACGATGGAACTGAGTCAAAAGGGTGAATGTAAAGTTACGGGTAAAAGTTCGAAAATTACTGTGAGCTAATTTGGTTATTACACTGAATTCCTTAAGCCTGTAGTTTGACTAAATTCGTGTGTACTTTGCTTCAAGTACACTTTGTACTGAGTAGCCTTTTGAAACAAATTTTATTTTTTCGTTTGTAAAAATATATGTCAATTTATTTTGCTTGAGTAAGTTCGTTGTATGGTAAATTATCAATGATCATTGCCCCCTCCATTCCCCTAGGAGGCACATGCCATGACCCATCAATTATCATCCCCACTGGAAACAACTTATAGACGTAAGCTCGAATCCTCACCATAGATGAAATTATCTTCCAAAGTAAAGGAGGTTGTTGTGTTGTGCTCAACACCTTGGACCACTAAAGTGGCTCTTTGAACCCACCACCATGTTGTACATAGGACTAACACCTACCTAATAATCAATAATAGCACTTTTCCTAAGTTTTCAATAGAAGATCATTTATGAATTTGAATTCTAATACATTTTTAGAAAGGTTTTGATGTGTAGAACAACTTTAAATGGTTGAGTGTTATGTTATCAAAGTTTTAATCCAAAAAAATGTTGTTTGATGCTTAAAAAAGTTTCAAATATCAGATTTCTAAATTATAATTCATATTTCTAAAAAAATTATACAAAGATAATAAATAAAACTCCCTAAAAAAAACTCTAGACCATGTAATAGTCCATGACATCTCGTTGGCCAATAAATACATATTAGAATAATAATGGAAAACTAATAAGAAACCACTTAACATTGCATTGCATGACAACTAATAAGAAACCACTTGACATTGTATTGCATGATAAGTATATCAATTCTTGAGTCTATGTGCATGATTGATTGGGTTCAAGCAAAATGATTGTTTATAACAAAGAACATGGTATATGGAATCTACCAAATTTGTTTCCTACCACTAAGAAATTGGATTCTAAGGAAACTGGATCATCCATATGACATTTATTTGTACATGACAATGTTTTCGTACTTTGTAACTTTACTCCCATCTTTGACAACTATCAATTGAGAAAAATAAACAAGTTGTCTCCCATTTAATGGGTCTAATCACTAGAGTTATAATGATTAAGTTGTCTCCTACTTACTAGTCCAATTAGTAGAGAGTCATTCATTACATGGGTAATACAACCTTTCCCAGAAGTTGATGTTCACCTAAAATAAAATTGTTTATATGTAATACTATGTTGTTTCTAGAAACCTTTTACAACACTTGTTGATAAGGTATAGGTTTCAAATACTTCAAATTATAGGTCAATTCTTTTTCAAATAAGAGTGGTCGATGAGGATTACTTTCTCTTTTGTATTGGTGGTTAATCTTAGTTCATGAGAGTATGTTGCAATATGTGTTATGATCTTTATATCAATGAGAATATTCACAAAGTAGTGATCTTTCTATTCTTGTCATGGTGATATGACAATGCATGCTTATTTTATTTTATTTATTTTTTAATAATGTATTTCATTTATATTTCTTTATATGTGATATTTCTTTATATGTGATGTGAATTGGATTTTCATTAAAAATATGTTTATAAATTTTGTAAGTATTTAATTACTTTTTAATAAAGTTGAGGAAATGTTTAAAAATTCACTTGGAAGTTGAAACGAACAATTGTAACGGTGGACTTTCTAAGGTAACTCTTAAAATGAAGACTTTGGTGAAGAAGGGCATTAGATAGAAAAGAAAAGAGCACACACGAAGAGAAAATGAAGAAGGGTAGTTTTAGAGGGAAGAGCTCTAAGAGGTAGTCAACTCAATGAGCATAGGACAAGGAAGACATTATGGGTGGTCATGCATGAGTAATGGTTGTTGTTGAATTCAATCCACTTGCAAATTTATTTATGCTAGTGTGTAATAATGCATAAGGTTTTCTATGCATAGCTCACCCTTTCTTTAATTAATTCCTCGTAATAAAATTCCCCTAGAACTTAGTTTTTTCATTTGGATTTCCAATGTGAAAAAAATCTTTGTTATCTCACGGTGTTAATGGCTATGTATACTTGATGTAGTTTTGGTTTTACTTTGTTCTTGTGTTCTATGTAAACCACTAGAACTATAACACGACTACATTGTAATCCTAGCTTTCTTCACTTGTTTAAATGATTGCTTGAGTGTATAGTTGGTTCATTGTTTAACCAATTTTACAACCACTCTTGCATTTTATTCTTGTTGGGTGTCTATTATTTTGTGGTGGGTTTGTATGAATACACAACATTTCAATTAGTTTATTTGAGCACTGGAACGATAACTACAATGTTTCCACATATATTCTATTTGATGTGTGGAGAGAACTTGTAGCTTGAGACTAGATTTGAAGAACCTTGTTGAATATAAACATATCTACTAAAGCAAGCAAGTGAGTAGTAAACCGAATACGAAATAGAACTATATTTTTATGCATATAAACGATTAATAATATATGAAGTTATTTATATAACGTTATTTATTTCCATAAAGATTAATGTTTACGAAATGAAGAAACCATAAACCTGATCAATATGTAACCTCTCAAAAAATCTTCTTTGTTGCTACCGGCATTGATTGTGAAGCTTTGTCCACAACAACAAAAGAAAAATATGCCCTGATACTTATTCTCAAATAAAAAAGAAACGTCCATGAAGATAGTGACCCTCCTATTACCACACTGGCATAGTTTGCATAACACTTTGATAAAACAATGGCATAGTTCATAACACTTTGATAAAACAAATATTTGTAAATAGTAAGAAGGGACATAAACTATTTGTAAATAGTAAGAAGAGACATAACATGGCTGCCCTTCATCACTTGCTTGAATATGATATGATGTTGACGAACAAAATACTCAATATTGAAAGTACATGAGCTAGTTGTAGTTTTGTTGGAAGCCATTATTTCCACTCTAATGGAGTCATGTGTAAGGGTATGTGCAACATTACACATCATGTACGACTAAGTGGATGCCAACACATAGGGAATTGGGCCCTTCCAATGCCTCGTTCCTAGTGATCTCATTTTCCTTCACTACCACGATAAGAAACATAATCATGCTTTTCCTTTTACCCTTATTCTTTCCAAAAAAATATTGCCATGTGTATAATACCCACGAATCCTCTATTCTTAAATATTGCAGCATTTTAAATCTATGCATCCTTGGACTTTAGGGTTTAGGAAAACACAATATATACATTGTTTCAACATTGAATTATCACTATACTTACATATTGTAACATTACGAAATCATACAATTTGGACTTTAAGGTTTATTAAAAACACAATATATACATTTGAGAGTAGGCTAATTAGGTAGCAATCTTTCCTCTTGAATTTTGTAAGGAAAAAATGGACATGAATCCATTAAACAAAAATAACTCAAAAAGAAAGATGGCTCCCTAATTAACCCACTCCTATACATTTGTTTCAACATTGAATTATCATTATTCTTATATATTGTAACATCATGAAATCATGTGATGTGACTTTTAGTTACAAAACTCATCCATGTGACTTTGGGCTTTAGAGTTTAGGTAGGTTTACTTTGATTTAGGGTTTGGGTAGCTCCAAAAAAAAGCTTTTGTTGTGTTTCAGTGTGTTTTGGTGTGGTTTCACTATTTTGTTGTGTTTCAGTGTGGTTTCACTGTGTTTAAGATTGAGGTAGACTAGACAAATAAAGATATTGTGTTAACATTGATTGTCTTTAATTTTACATATTGCAATATTTTAAAGTTTAGTAGTTCTACAAGGCGTTTAAACCCTTTTGTAGTGCCTAGATTTAGGGTTTAATAGATCTAGAAGGCCTTTGGCTCCCCATGGAGCCCGATAGATAGGTAAGTAACCAGAGGAGATAAAAAAGCTCAATTTTTTCCAACCAGTTTTGGGAGAGTGTGTAAGAACAAGAGTTATTATAGCGAGGTAAGAAGTTAGAAAGTTAGGTGAGGGGAAGCATCAAGTATTTTGTCCGATTTGTCATCGTCCATTCGATGCATACATACATAGATAGATACCGCAATTATTACCCTGTGCTTTACTATTTTCCTTCCCTATATTTTGTGATCAGACCAAAAGTTTCTAATTTGCATACACAAAACAACACTGGCGGTATTCAGTGTTAGGTCTTCGTTCTCTTTCCTGCTCCTGTTCATTCGCTGCCATTTCACAACGGTAACCGGAGAGTACAAGAATTGCAGGAGGATGGGCTCTGGAGCATGCCTTGTTGGTGATATGGGCGACGAGATTTAAGCAGAGAGCTGTGACAGATTTTTGTATGAAATCTAATGGTGGACTGGACTCTGACATTAGGATTTCCAAGGTTGAAAAATGCAAGCTGTCTGAGGAGGGATTTGGGTTCGTGTGAGTTTCAGGTATGGATTTTGGTCATGGAGATGGAAGCTTCGGTGCTGGCGAACGAAGTATGGCGAATTTATTGAACGAGCTGGGAGGAGAGCACCGACAGAGAAATAATAGTAATAACAATAATGGAGGAGGAGGAGGAGGAGGAGGCGGGGTGTTATCTATGTCGCCTGCCAACAATAACAATAACAGTCATCCTCTGAAGCCGTGCAGATCGGTTTCAGAGATGGATTTAAGCAAGTCCAGAGATGGAGACGATCATCATAGCAGAGAAGTTCAAGGACCCATGAAGCTTCCACGCACCGATTCGTTTCCTTTCGACCTGAAAACCCATCATCACCATCACCAGTTTCAGCTTCAGAATCAGAATCAGCAACAGTTGGGTCGCACTAACTCCATGGTTTCTGATGGGCGCCTGGGTTATTCGCCGACTAATTCCAGTGTTTCAGACCCAGTCTCGGTTTTCTATTCCGGAGATTCGGCTGCTGCAAGGACTGCCCATGCCTCCCTTCTGCAGCCTTTTCACCCCTTCAAAACCGCAGGTATTCTGAATATATACATTATGTGTATATTACATCTGTCATGTATATATGTTACGTCATAGTTTCATTTGGTACCTCACTGATACCCGTGATGGTTTGTTGAATCAGTCTGCCATTGAAAACGATGGTTTTTCTTTTTGGGTTTTTGATTGTTGAACTGGTCTTCAACAGCTGAGAGTCTGTTTCAGGCACCGACTGCATGGAAAAACAGTTTTTTCATTTGGTGGCATTTCCTGTCTCAGTATATTTCCCTAAGATGCCCCACAAAAAAACCAATACGCAGAGAGATCTATCCGTTATATATAGAGGCCCGCCTTCTGCTAGTTTTTTCAGATGGGGTAAAACTGCAACAGCACAGATAACTTACCTTTGTTTGTGTACACATTTTCCAAATGTTTTGAAAAACCTCTCCCTGCCTGCTTGTGTACACATTTTCCAAATGTTTTCAAAAACCTGTCCCTACTGCAACCTGCTGTAATTGAGTGATATATGCAGTGAACCTGTGTGAGATTGTTGGTTTGAATTGTTGTGTACATACAGTCAGGTCGTTTGAATCTGGTGTGTGTGGGTGTATGAAATTTGTGTTTTTTTTTACTGGACCATTCACAATTGAAATGACAGAAGATGATAGAATAGTTGCATGGGATTGGAGTGTTACTTGGTTGTATTGAAATAACGTTTATTGAAGTCAAAGGCCCAAATGTGTGTTGTGGATATTCTAGGATTGCCTGCATTATCGATGGGACGAGAAACGGCGAATCATATCGGCATGGGCATGGGCATGGGGATGCATGCAGGCGGTGGTGTTATGCAAGGATCAAGGATCTGTTTCACACAATCTCAATGGCAAGAGCTTGAACATCAAGCTTTGATTTTTAAGCACATGTTGGCTGGTGTTCCTGTCCCAGATGAACTTCTTATACCCATTAGGAAAAGTGTGTGTGAATTAGCAGGTTTATCTGCTGGACCCGGTTCCCATCATCCCAACCGTAAGACTTTCTGCCCTCACACCTCTTTGGCGTTTTTAGTTTTTTTTTTTGAGATTGTACTAGATACACGCTTCAAGTTAAAAAAAAGTTTCGAAAACACTAATGGCGCCGATTGCCGTATATATCCATTAGAGTGTAAAAGCCATTATGATTTTTAGAAGCAAAACCCTATTGATTTGAATGGTGATTCTTGTGTTTGAATGCAGCGAGCCCATGGGGTCCTTTTCATCTGAGATTTGCCAATAACACGGATCCTGAGCCTGGGAGATGTCGTAGAACCGACGGGAAGAAGTGGCGTTGTTCCAGAGACGTCGCTCCTGACCAGAAATACTGTGAACGGCACATGCACAGGGGCCGTCCTCGTTCAAGAAAGCCTGTGGAAGGAGGTCAGACTGCCATTAATACGAGTGGTAACAATACTACTGCTCAATCCTTGGTGGGAGGACCCAATTCATCTTCTGCTGCAACTAATAACGCGGCGTCCTCCATGATCGGCTTGGCAGCTGGCCGTAGTAGTACTAGTAGCCTTACCAGTTTGCGTCCGTCGATCTCCATCAACAATACGCAGCAAAACCACAATCAATCTAACTCTGCTCTCATGGGGATCAAGCCTTTCTCGAGCTCTGGGACTGGTGGAGGTATTATGTCCATCAATGGCGTTTCTGGCTCGTCTGGCAGCCAGTTTAAACCCCCTCTACACCTCTCACCTGCTTCTGCCATGCCCAAGGACTACAGGTATTCATTCATTCTATTCGTTTACTACTGACATCTTTCGAATTGAAACTATAACGTGTTTATGTTTGCAGATTAGAATGGTAACTACTTTTTTCTTCTTTTTCTATACTTCATACAAGACCTGCAACATCAAACAAAACCGCCAACTATTTAATCTCCACGCGTGTTTAACTGAGCCAATACCCCCACACAGTAGACACTTGCATCGCAATTTCGGTGAACATGTCTATAGCAGTTTTTCCCTGAAACTATATCCTTGATTTTTGAAATCCTCGGCATGTTTTTAGCCTAATTTATCGAGGTTTGACATGGATCTATGCTAGTATACATTTTGTACCCTACCTACATCATACCTAGCATCAAATATCCAACTTATTCATTCAAATATACATAACAATCCCATAGTGAAATGATGGGAATCAGAAGAATTATCATGGGTCAGATGAGCCACCAAGGTGCAAGTGCATTTGGACAGATGGATTGCTTTACACAAAGGTCATTCAATGCACAGAAAAGGGCTTTAATCCTTTTCACTTATTAAGTTAGTTTCATATATAAAAACTGTCGTTGTAATTTTGTCAGTCAAAGAGTAGTGAGAAGTCCAGTGTTCTCCTTGTTTGGTGTTTTGGTTACTGGGTGAGTATGCTTGCTCAGTCTTCCCCTCTCCTCTTGTGCATTATCTCATTTTGGTGCTGAAAGTCTGGTCGTCAGCAGCATATAATTCCCAACATAACATAAGTAGTAATAGTTATTTTATTCCTGGATAAATATGAACAATGAACAATTCCAGTTTTTCTATTTATATATGTCACTAACTATGCTAGTGTACAAAATGTGATGAAAATATGAGAGCAGATGCTGGCAACATAAATCCATCTCTGGTCAAATATCAGAGAATGTGCTTTTCAAGAAAGTTCAGACTTGGCATAACTATTGTGTTTTGGATATATTTGAAGTAGTTTATATGGTTCATACCATAATTTTTCAGGGTCCCGTATGCTGGTAAATGGCATGTATATAAGTTTTATCTGGTTATGTATATAACAGATGAATTCTATTTCTACAGGTTTATGAATTGGATGAAAGGAGAAATCGATGAACAGATTCTCTTCTCTGAAGCGAATCCGGGGAGCAATAATATGAGGGTCCTGAGTCAGGATTCTCACTCCATGAACAGCCTAGCAATGCTTTCATCCGTCAACAACGCATGGCGGTTGATGCCATCCAAGCTTGCAGACACTAAAATCAACACCAACACCAACACAAACTCGTTGCTGCAATACAATTCTTCACAACTTCGCACCATCGGCCAAGACTTCGGCCTAATGCCCGAAATGAACCTACAACAGTCTCAGCACCACCAGCAGCAACAACAACAGCAGCAGCATTCTTTTCTAAACAACGGTTTCGGAGTGGTTGAATCGGTGCGTGATCAGTCATCCGGTGGGCAACCTCTGAGGCATTTCTTTGATGATTGGCCACGATCAAGAGACCCGTGGTCTGATATGGAGGCTGAGCAACGATCCCACCCAACAAATTCCTCGACCACACAGCTTTCTATTTCGATTCCAATGACAAGCTCTGATTTCGCTGGCACAAACTCCAATTCCCCCAGAGGAAAGGTATCACTTTCGTCCCTCAAACTATCCATGTCGATGTCGGCCCGAGGTGCAGAAGACGACCCGACACAGATGGGTCTCGGCGTGGGCATGGGCCTTGGTCTGATGAACGAGGAGAGGCAACGCCAGAATACTAATAACTGGATTCCTGTATCCTGGCAAAGTTCCATGGGGGGGCCTCTGGCAGAAGTTTTACAATCGACCACCAACGCCGCCAACGCTGCTGTAACCTCTCGTGGCTGTAAAACTCCCGGGGGGCTGAATCTGATGACAGAAGCATGGGATTTGAGTCCTCATGGCAGTCCAAGAATGGCATCCCCCACTGGCGTTTTACAGAAAACGCTCGCTTCTCTATCAGATAGCAGTAGCGGAAGCAGTCCCCGAGCAGTTGCTGCCGCAGCAGCGGCAGCCAAACATGATCAAACAGCACTGCAACATAATCTGGGAGGAGTCTAGTGTGTGTTGGGAATCCATTGGGGATATCTATCATAGCGGATTTTCAGTTAGTTTGCATAGAATCTGCTTTGGTTCCTGTAGTTGTTGATGTTGTCAGGATGAATAGTGTGTTTATTTTTTTTTTCCATTTTTAACATTTCGCCTTTTTAAATGCCTGCAAACAATCCAAACTCTTAAAACCCAAACGGAAATAATTGGTGCTTTTATTGTAAGTCAGGTGGATTTGCTTTATGAATTACTGAACTACCATAGACATTGCGTGTAGTTATTATTGCCTATCAGTGTTTTAATGTGCATTGATTCTGTTTTCCTGTACCTACAAGTTGGAATTTTAGAGACAAAGTTCCATTCATGACTAAGCTCTCAAATACTCTTTGAATGGGACCTTGAAAAGTTACATTTATTTGAGGGACTGAATGGATTTTGTAAGGCATCGGAGTAGTAACAATCAGAGGACAATAAATCCTGGGCTGGCGTTAGTTATATATATATGTGTGTGTGTTGCAGATGAAATATGTTAAATTTGGCAATTTCCATAATTCAAGATTTTATGCCATCTGAATTTGAAGTTCGACACAATTTATTTGTATAATTGTAATTGATATGTAATGGAGGAAAAATCCTGGGCTGGTTTTAGAAATAGATATAATTTGTTGATTTATGTGTATAGTTTTTTTTATAAAATGTTGCATATGAAATCTGTGAAATTTAACAATTTTCATAATCCAAAAATTTATAACCTTCTGAATTTAATTTGGTTGCATATGAAATCTGTGAACAATTTTCATAATTCAAGGTTTTATGCTATCTGAATTTGAATATGGGTCATCCCATCTCAACCGCTATATCTGAACATGACACAGTTTATTTGTATAATTGTAATTGATATGTACTGGAAGATAAATCCTGGGCTGGCTGCAGAAATAGAGATAATTTATTGATTTATTTAGATAACTTGTGTGTTTAAGAAAAATGTTGTATATGAAATCTGTCAAATTTGACAAATTTCATAATCCCAAGGTTTAAACTCATCTGAATTTGAATCTGGATCAAGATACATCACGGTTGAACATAGAGATTATTTATTGATTTATTTGTATAAATGTTGCATATGAAATTTGTGCGTTTAAAAAAATCTTGCATATGAAATTTGTCAAATTTCATACTCCCTGAGGTTCAAACCCTTCTGAATTTGAATCTGGGTCAAGACACACATACAATTTTTTTCATAATCCAAGCTTATACCCATCTGAATTTGAATCTGGATTATCCAGTTATAAAATCATTTCTACATTGTTGCAAGGAAATCCCAATTCCCCAAAGCCAGNATGATTTTTAGAAGCAAAACCCTATTGATTTGAATGGTGATTCTTGTGTTTGAATGCAGCGAGCCCATGGGGTCCTTTTCATCTGAGATTTGCCAATAACACGGATCCTGAGCCTGGGAGATGTCGTAGAACCGACGGGAAGAAGTGGCGTTGTTCCAGAGACGTCGCTCCTGACCAGAAATACTGTGAACGGCACATGCACAGGGGCCGTCCTCGTTCAAGAAAGCCTGTGGAAGGAGGTCAGACTGCCATTAATACGAGTGGTAACAATACTACTGCTCAATCCTTGGTGGGAGGACCCAATTCATCTTCTGCTGCAACTAATAACGCGGCGTCCTCCATGATCGGCTTGGCAGCTGGCCGTAGTAGTACTAGTAGCCTTACCAGTTTGCGTCCGTCGATCTCCATCAACAATACGCAGCAAAACCACAATCAATCTAACTCTGCTCTCATGGGGATCAAGCCTTTCTCGAGCTCTGGGACTGGTGGAGGTATTATGTCCATCAATGGCGTTTCTGGCTCGTCTGGCAGCCAGTTTAAACCCCCTCTACACCTCTCACCTGCTTCTGCCATGCCCAAGGACTACAGGTATTCATTCATTCTATTCGTTTACTACTGACATCTTTCGAATTGAAACTATAACGTGTTTATGTTTGCAGATTAGAATGGTAACTACTTTTTTCTTCTTTTTCTATACTTCATACAAGACCTGCAACATCAAACAAAACCGCCAACTATTTAATCTCCACGCGTGTTTAACTGAGCCAATACCCCCACACAGTAGACACTTGCATCGCAATTTCGGTGAACATGTCTATAGCAGTTTTTCCCTGAAACTATATCCTTGATTTTTGAAATCCTCGGCATGTTTTTAGCCTAATTTATCGAGGTTTGACATGGATCTATGCTAGTATACATTTTGTACCCTACCTACATCATACCTAGCATCAAATATCCAACTTATTCATTCAAATATACATAACAATCCCATAGTGAAATGATGGGAATCAGAAGAATTATCATGGGTCAGATGAGCCACCAAGGTGCAAGTGCATTTGGACAGATGGATTGCTTTACACAAAGGTCATTCAATGCACAGAAAAGGGCTTTAATCCTTTTCACTTATTAAGTTAGTTTCATATATAAAAACTGTCGTTGTAATTTTGTCAGTCAAAGAGTAGTGAGAAGTCCAGTGTTCTCCTTGTTTGGTGTTTTGGTTACTGGGTGAGTATGCTTGCTCAGTCTTCCCCTCTCCTCTTGTGCATTATCTCATTTTGGTGCTGAAAGTCTGGTCGTCAGCAGCATATAATTCCCAACATAACATAAGTAGTAATAGTTATTTTATTCCTGGATAAATATGAACAATGAACAATTCCAGTTTTTCTATTTATATATGTCACTAACTATGCTAGTGTACAAAATGTGATGAAAATATGAGAGCAGATGCTGGCAACATAAATCCATCTCTGGTCAAATATCAGAGAATGTGCTTTTCAAGAAAGTTCAGACTTGGCATAACTATTGTGTTTTGGATATATTTGAAGTAGTTTATATGGTTCATACCATAATTTTTCAGGGTCCCGTATGCTGGTAAATGGCATGTATATAAGTTTTATCTGGTTATGTATATAACAGATGAATTCTATTTCTACAGGTTTATGAATTGGATGAAAGGAGAAATCGATGAACAGATTCTCTTCTCTGAAGCGAATCCGGGGAGCAATAATATGAGGGTCCTGAGTCAGGATTCTCACTCCATGAACAGCCTAGCAATGCTTTCATCCGTCAACAACGCATGGCGGTTGATGCCATCCAAGCTTGCAGACACTAAAATCAACACCAACACCAACACAAACTCGTTGCTGCAATACAATTCTTCACAACTTCGCACCATCGGCCAAGACTTCGGCCTAATGCCCGAAATGAACCTACAACAGTCTCAGCACCACCAGCAGCAACAACAACAGCAGCAGCATTCTTTTCTAAACAACGGTTTCGGAGTGGTTGAATCGGTGCGTGATCAGTCATCCGGTGGGCAACCTCTGAGGCATTTCTTTGATGATTGGCCACGATCAAGAGACCCGTGGTCTGATATGGAGGCTGAGCAACGATCCCACCCAACAAATTCCTCGACCACACAGCTTTCTATTTCGATTCCAATGACAAGCTCTGATTTCGCTGGCACAAACTCCAATTCCCCCAGAGGAAAGGTATCACTTTCGTCCCTCAAACTATCCATGTCGATGTCGGCCCGAGGTGCAGAAGACGACCCGACACAGATGGGTCTCGGCGTGGGCATGGGCCTTGGTCTGATGAACGAGGAGAGGCAACGCCAGAATACTAATAACTGGATTCCTGTATCCTGGCAAAGTTCCATGGGGGGGCCTCTGGCAGAAGTTTTACAATCGACCACCAACGCCGCCAACGCTGCTGTAACCTCTCGTGGCTGTAAAACTCCCGGGGGGCTGAATCTGATGACAGAAGCATGGGATTTGAGTCCTCATGGCAGTCCAAGAATGGCATCCCCCACTGGCGTTTTACAGAAAACGCTCGCTTCTCTATCAGATAGCAGTAGCGGAAGCAGTCCCCGAGCAGTTGCTGCCGCAGCAGCGGCAGCCAAACATGATCAAACAGCACTGCAACATAATCTGGGAGGAGTCTAGTGTGTGTTGGGAATCCATTGGGGATATCTATCATAGCGGATTTTCAGTTAGTTTGCATAGAATCTGCTTTGGTTCCTGTAGTTGTTGATGTTGTCAGGATGAATAGTGTGTTTATTTTTTTTTTCCATTTTTAACATTTCGCCTTTTTAAATGCCTGCAAACAATCCAAACTCTTAAAACCCAAACGGAAATAATTGGTGCTTTTATTGTAAGTCAGGTGGATTTGCTTTATGAATTACTGAACTACCATAGACATTGCGTGTAGTTATTATTGCCTATCAGTGTTTTAATGTGCATTGATTCTGTTTTCCTGTACCTACAAGTTGGAATTTTAGAGACAAAGTCCCATTCATGACTAAGCTCTCAAATACTCTTTGAATGGGACCTTGAAAAGTTACATTTATTTGGGGGACTGAATGGATTTTGTAAGGCATCGGAGTAGTAACAATAAGAGGACAATAAATCCTGGGCTGGCGTTAGTTATAGATATGTGTGTGTGTGTGTTGCAGATGAAATATGTTAAATTTAGCAATTTCCATAATTCAAGATTTTATGCCATTGAATTTGAAGTTCGACACAATTTATTTGTATAATTGTAATTGATCTGTAATGGAGGATAAATCCTGGGCTGGTTTTAGAAATAGATATAATTTGTTGATTTATGTGTATAGTTTTTTTTTTTAAAATGTTGCATATGAAATCTGTGAAATTTAACAATTTTCATAGTCTAAAAATTTATAACCATCTGAATTTAATTTGGTTGCATATGAAATCTGTTAACAATTTTCATAATTCAAGGTTTTATGCCTATCTGAATTTGAATCTGGGTCATCCCATCTCAACCGCTATATCTGAACCTGACACAGTTTATTTGTATAATTTTAATTGATATGTACTGGAAGATAAATCCTGGGCTGGCTGCAGAAATAGAGATAATTTATTGATTTATTTAGATAACTTGTGTGTTTAAGAAAAATGTTGTATATGAAATCTGTCAAATTTGACAAATTTCATAATCCCAAGGTTTAAACCCATCTGAATTTGAATCTGGATCAAGATACATCACGGTTGAACATAGAGATTATTTATTGATTTATTTGTATAAATGTTGCATATGAAATTTGTGCGTTTAAAAAAAATCTTGCATATGAAATTTGTCAAATTTATTTCAAATTTCATACTCCCTGAGTTTCAAACCCTTCTGAATTTGAATCTGGGTCAAGAACATCACAGCTGGACATACAATTTTTTTCATAATCCAAGCTTATACCCATCTGAATTTGAATCTGGATTATCCAGTTATAAAATCATTTCTACATTGTTGCAAGGAAATCCCAATTCCCCAAAGCCAGWTAAAGTAAATAATGCAATGATTTAGACTCTTGTAAATTCAATGAGTATGGAGTTGTTTGCATCTTTTGCTATGAAAGAGGATAAATTTYGAAGAAGACACATTGGTTGCAATGCAGTTCAAAAACCCTGGCCCCGAAATAGCAGAAATATATTTACAAACTTTACTGTTTATGGTCTTTAATGCCCATTAATTCAGTTGGAGTTTTTGACTGTCATACTACATTTTAGTYGACCAAACAGTACAAGTTGGCCGGACCGAACAGTACAAGTTGGCCATCAAATGTAGAGATGATAATTATAACATTAACTAATAGGATAGAATCGTGCAATGAACTGTACTGTTAAGTTTGTAAGTTTTGAACGGTCAATGCATTACTTGAATTCTGTTTTTGTCAAATGCATTGAATTCTGTTTTTGTCAAATGCATTGGTTCAGATTTAATCCTGCGTTGGATCAAATTGTCTCCTTTGTTGAGAAGTGTTTTGAAATGGTTGGAAACYATACAATTAGCTAATTGGAAAATTAATTCGTAAAKATTTGAACTGTGTAAAAATATTGAAAATGTAAATGYAGTGTCTGATGCTTAGAGTAATATGATAAAACTATCATAATTCAATTGTTAAAGGATAGTTATTTAACTACCAATGTATCAATGTCTGTTTATTAACTTAGAAGCAGTTTTAGATATAACTAAGTTAGAAGTAGTTTTAGATTTTATTCTAAGAAGAAAAGACAATTTTACTGGTAAAGTTTATAGAGGTATACATACCTTACCTTTTTTTGGATTTGAACTTGTGACCTTTTAAGATGAAATACTTTACCCCCTTCTGGATTTGAACTTGTGACCTCTTAGGAGGAAACACATGTTCTTAACCATTAGATCCACTCAGACTGTATAATAACATTTTTCTGTAAAATAACATTCTTTCAGGATATATATATATATATATATATATATATATATATATATATATATATATATATAATAACATGTTTCTTATGTAAGCTAAGCTTTCTTAAGATGGATAATTTGATAAAAAAATATAAAACTGATGATAAAAAATCAAATTATAATTGTTATTATGAATTGTTAAAATGCAAAAATATTGAAAATGTAATATTGTAATAATTAGAGTAATATTGTTATTTATTACTAGCATACGGGGGAAAGGGATCAGGGAAAAGGAACGCTAAAAAACCATTTTTTATAACCATCATATTTAGTGAGAAAATTAGGAAATAGATGATGAAATAAAGATAATATAGATAAGTGAATGGTGTAATAATTTTTTCTAGAAAAGAACAATGATGTTACATGAGTACATTTTTAAATTCTAGATATCATCTAAAATTATTTGCTATATATCCAATCATTATTTGTTATGAAAATGAAATAAATTAGAAATAAATTTGAAGTAGGGGAAATGGAATGTTGAAGTGAATCATGTAGTTCAAAAATCTAGGGATTTGTTTTTTTGATGAAAATGAATACTTCAAAAGGTCTTATAGTTGGATAAATGTGAATGCACATATCATGGAAAGATGTGATGCAGGAGGTTTTTAAATGCTTGTAATTGGTATTTCAAGAACAATACAATGGTGAGATATAAAGAGAATCTGAAATAGTCAATAGAGGGTCATTATGTGTTATGACATTTTCATAGGTCACTGGTACAATTCAAATAGAGGTTGGAAACCACTAATTCAAATGAGGTCCAATAATAATGACTCATTCTTTCCCATTGACAAGTTCTCAAGAATGAAGTTTCATTCAAAGTATGTATGAAATTCACCCATGGAAGGATAAGGAAAAAACTTCAAGTTGAAATGACTATTGAAGCACCAAATCCAATGACCATTCTTTATATGATTTTTCATTGTAATCAATATATCCACACAATTTTATTTAGAATATTCTAGACATTTTTAACAATTGAATGGTTTCTTGTCTCTTCTATTTGGGTTATATAAGTATAAAGATAACATGAGAATAAATGTTATGGAAATGAAATATAATCTGAAAAATAACAAAAACTAATAATAAAGTATCCAATGACGAGTTTGGAGAGCATCATATAATCCCATTCACACATTATTGGAAGTTATAGAAGTATTTTTTAATTGGATTAATAAAATTTATCAACAAATATAAAGTGATATTCTTTATCAGAGATCACTTGCTTGTTTGCCATGATAATTCCCACAAATCTAACCACATTGATTTCCCATACTCCAACATTCAAGAGCATGGATTTATTTTCATAACCTATACTACAACATGCACAAAAAGAAAACTATAATGGTGGAATAGCTAAATGATATGTTGCAAAGTGAGAACTAAATTTCAATGATATTTACATAAATTTGTATACACTCAAAAACATTTGTCAGCTTAGTAGAAATCTTTTGGTGGAAAATTTCAATGTCTGTCAAGAGATAGAATGTTTTAAATAAAATTCAAACAAAGATCAACACTTGTAGAGATGGATCTTAAATAACTCAAATAACTTATATCTAGCAAATTGTTTACAATAGAGAAAAGTTAAACTTAGAAAATTAATTGTTTGATTCATGATAATTTTTATAATTTTCAATTTTTAAAATAACACTTGGGAACTGGAAACGTTTCCAATTGGCTCGGAATTGATTTGGGAACTTGGAAGTTTTTGGGAGTTTCAACATCAAGAAAATGGGAGCTTGTGAAGGAGTTTCCGAAATAGAGAGCTTTACATTAAAATGATATTAAATTAGGATGTAAATATATTTATTCCATTATTACAAATACATAGTTTATTACAAATATTTTCATTATATTTATTTAAAATATCACTATAAAACAAAGACTAAACTACACTGAATATTATTTTATTTCAGTAAAAAAACTTAATACTATTCACTTTATAGTTGCGGATATGAAAAACTTTTAATGCATGTAGGTTTCCCTTCAAGCCCAGACTAAACATGAAAGTCCAATAAATTAATATCTTATCCACGGAAAACATTTGCTCTAGTTTGTTTTTGATATCAACCAACCATATCATTGACTTTTATTGTAAAGTCCACTGTTATATACATACCCTACCCCCCTAGGGAGGTATTACAAGAGTAGTACTATTTAACTTTTTCCATTTAACAAGAATAATGCTTCAAATTTACAAAAATGTTTGAAGTTTATATTATGTAAAGTTTAATTTTATAAAGATGTTAAAATTTTATATATGTATTTTCAATTTTGTTTCTCATTTTCTAATAAAATCTTTATGGATATTAAAGTTTCAATATTGTGTTAACTATATTCATATAATTATTAGTACAACTTAAATTAGTATTTTCTATATTGTAGTAGTTGGAGTAGGACCTTCAATTTTATTGAAATAAGATTTAAAATGTATCATTTGGAAGAAACTTCTACTCGTATCCACTTTCACAACCTTCCCACTTTCCGTAAACTCTTGCAACATAGTATACACATCAATTTTATTTTATTTTATTTTAATAATTAATAAATATAAAACTAAGGTAACTCTATTCTATTTAAATTGTATGACTTAAAAAAACATTATCTTTAAATTATAAGCCTAACTTAGTGTGAACGGATTATCCATTGGAAGCCTTGTCTTTAATTTACCATGACCATTAATAGAATAACTAATAGATTATAAGTTAACCAAATGAAAATTAGAAAAAAAAAAGAAAAAGAAAAGATAAAAATTATAAAATAGATTGAATTAGAGAATTCAATATTTATTATACATTATAACTATTTACTTCCTACCCTTCATCTTAGTTGTAGAGGCGCTTATTCCACCAAGTGATTATTGTATTGAGAAGTATAATAATGGGGTTCAATATTTCTCGTATTGAGAAGTATAATAATGGGGTTCAATATTTCTCTGATGGGGAGTACTGAGTGGCGACCTGTCTCTCCATTATGCCTATCTAAAAGATTAAAAACACAATCTACAGGGAATTGGAAAAGAAGGAAGATAAGCCAATTGAAATTAGTGGAGAAAGTGAAGTTAAGGTAGATAGTTCAGAATCTGACTGAGATTGTTCTCTTGTGATTGTCATCGCTTCATACTGTCAAGATCAACTTTTGAGGGATGTATTTGGAACCGAAGATGATAGATCGCTATAGTGAGATGGGGTGGCTTGGCTGTCTTGCATACAAAGTATACATGGGACTTAATTTTACTTTTTTTGGTATAAACCATAAGCGACTTTGGCCAAATAGTTACCCCAAAGACCTGACAACTAAACCCAAAGAATTATGCTCTATGTAGTGCGACAAACCCCCTCTCCCCAAAAAAGAAGTTGTGCCAATGACAGGCTAGGAAAAGTGGTCGAGTCTAAACTCTACGGAAGAACAATGAACTAAATCAAAGTAGAGTGGATTACAATGCTTTTCAAGTTTGGTAGAGCACAAGGGAAATAAACCAGGTAAGAAAGATGTCTTACTTGGATTACCAGTTTGGAAGAAAAAAAAGATGATGGGGTAAAGAAAAATAGAAAATCAAGAAGTGGGCTCAGATGGTGTTTTACTTGATGATTGATCTCGATTCTTGGGAACGCCCTCGTCTTCTTCGGGAACTTCATGAAGAACACAAATATGATTAGGGGAAGGGACAACCTCGAGCTCCTCCGGGAACCTGACAACAACAATGAAGCAGACACAATGGTGAACACAGTAATCGCTGACACTCCTGAGCCTGCTCTTGCAATTCCTCTTGAAGGTCCCGAAGCCCCTTCTCCCCATGATGACGACATTGATGCCAAGCCTCTCGACCTCGAGGCAGATCCTAAAAAATGTAAACGAATATCAGGATAACTGGTAAATATTGAAACAAATTCATGAAACCATACTAAAAGAAAACACATTGAGGTGGATCCACAGATGCAAACCACTTCATAAGACTGCTCTATACATATTTCTTCTCATGCACATGGCTGCTCTATACACATTTTTTTCTCATGTGATCGTGCTAAAACCATACTATAGCGTATGGGTGAAGGCAGGGACATGGACTGAGGCGATGAATCATCGTATGAGTGAAGGCAGGGACAAGGAATGAGGCGGTGAAATGACAAATCTGCAATAAATCAACAAATCACACATGGTAGATAAAAGGAACACATGCCCGATTATGAATGGGTATTGACAGATGACGAAGAGTCCAGGGGAATTGCCCCTTAAAAGAACGCCTTCGATGTAATTATGAATCTGAAAGTCCAAAATCTAATTAAAATGATTTTTACTACATATTTTCTATTTTTGATAATGCAAAATAGTATAACTTTAAACTTGAAACACTTTTTATATCCCTAATTGTATATAGCAATGTTATAAGTGTTGGGTATGTGTTATATTCTTTGCACGAGTAGTAGTGTCTGAGTGTATGCACCGGGGGTTCGAGGGCAATGCCCTCGAGAATTTTTTTCTGCCTCAGGAAACGTGTCACATATTTAGGTGGTTTTTTGGCACATGGTTTTTGCCGATGGTTTTCTATTTCCGGTTAAGGAATTAGGGTTGTGGACTAATCCACGTCATTGGGTTAGGGTTTTGGATGCTGCTGAATCCTATATGTATATTGTATTGTAAACAATGTATCATATATGAATGAATATAGAATATGCTAGTTTTCCCGGTTTGGGTTTCCAAGGGAAAAATCTCTGTGTAATGTTTGTATTTGTCATTGTATCTTTTCTGTTCTTTTACTGAATATCTGTTTGTAGTAGATATTGTACAAGGTTAAAATCTACAATAAGTTGTTTTAAAATTTAATTCAAATCTTTTATTTGATAACTTCAAGTTATTTTAGAACTTAATTTAGAATCCAATTCAACTTACATAGAATTAATTTGATAGAACAATTATTTTATGAATTAAAAATATTTTTTCTGTATGTCACAACTTTTGAGTAGGAAAAGATGATTACCACCAAGGTGAAACAAGGTAAAAGTATAAATTCAAAGCATCATGATTCATAATCCAATTCAACCCGTCCTCAACATTTTCATGTCCAAAACATTGACATTATCACTTGATATGAAGTATTAGAACAATGTACCTTAGTGTGTAATACACCATGTTATATGACATGAGTGAGCCAAGCATGTAATGAAAGGCATATATGGAGAATCAAGAATGTCATCATCGACACTGTTGTCTGTAATGTGAATCATGGAGATTAAATCTCCTCTAGCTACTGGTAGGTGTGACAAGTTAACATCCGGCTCCAACATGGGGACACGTGCTCATTGTAAAGTGCATTAAAACCTCTACAATATTTGAAATTCCAAAGCATGCACTCTGCATCAAACCCTAAAATATCATTCTACATTCTAACATAAAACCATTAGTAAAAATGTGCAGGGGGATACGATCGCCCTAGTAGATGGAAAGTATAAATAAAAAGAAACACAATCATATAAAATCACCATTTATCATCTTTTTTTTAGACATGACTAAATAAAAATTGCAACTAATTATAAATTCATAAAGTCAAGGAATAACGGTATAGAAGTAAGAAAACACAATGAAGATGCATAAAAGGAAACATACAACATTACTTACAACTATACTACCTAATGCTACATGACTCATCCTTGCTCCAAGCAAGGTCTCCATGATGCAACCCTTGCATCTCATAACACTGATTCATATACTTCAAAAAATGGCCACCTTGGATTTCTTGTACAATGTCACTCCCCAAGGTTTGAGACGAAATCATAAGAAATCTTAAAAAATCCTCATGGTTTCCTCGCAAAGATGTAGATGAAAAATGAGTGTAAAATTTTGAAAACAAAAAATTCTCCCAACTCAGGGCTTGTTGATATTCTATGTGTAGGTGGAAATCCTT
>JZKD02S1990977.1:1268945-1284408 GCA_000966675.3 Picea glauca | reverse complement strand
AATTTCTTCCAGGCATTCAGAATAATCTACATCTCTATTACGCCTTCGTGCATTATGGATTTCAGCAACTGATTGTAAAAATAATTATTTTGATGCAAAAATTGGACGATCTGGACCGTGCCTTAATTGCGGGGGGGCTGGGGCGATGTTGGGCATTGCCAGCCTCCATGGCCAAGCCCCGGGCGCAACAAAGAAAAATACACTTAGCTTTTGTGGCTATTTCCATTTCCCTGTACGTATACACTGGAATACTTGGTGGACCGCCAGGGGCAGACACCAACAATTTTGTTCTTTTCCTCGTCTTGAATGCGCAATGGGACTGGTAACAGATGTAGAGAAGGAAGATTCCCACCACTGTAGTGATTCCTGCAATGATCGCTGAATATAAAACCAAAGAGAAAATCAAACGAAAAGGAACGAGTCCTCGTTTATAAAACCAAGAAGAAAATCAAACCGAAAGGAACGAAAGCTTGGTAAACATTTTTAAGGGTGATAAAAAAAATTGAATTGATATATAAAACAATCCCGATTCCAACTGTCCCAATTCTTGATGATAGCATCATGCAATATCCAATTTCAATTTCTGACATAAGTAACGATTTTCGAAATTTGAAGATAGCATCATGCAGATCTCCAATTTCAATTTCTGATGTAAGTAACAATTTTCTAAAGTTCCAATTTCTGATATAAGTAACAATTTCCTAAATTTGAAGGATGGTTTATTATGTAAAGCATGATTAACACAAGTTATATTTCAATAAGTAACAATTTTTCAAATTTGAATATTAATTTGTTGTGTAAAGTATACGTAACACAATTTATAAACTCTATAGTAGAGACTACATACATAGCACATGTTATAAATTCTATAGCAGAGGTCCAACTACACCTGTTAATTCACAAGTCATATGGATTCTTTGGAAGTTCTATCACACTCAAGAGTATTCATAATATCACATGGAAAGACCAAAATGTAGAAATCTGTAGACAAATTCTTCCATCAATGTAGAAATATGTCTCTTTTCAGAAACGATAATAAAAATGGATTCGAAGTTAATTAAAAGTTTGCTGTAACTTACAACATATTACAATGACAACTTTTGAGTGTTTTCCATGGTTTCGAGACAGGTTTCTAGACGTCCTACTGGCCGAGACTGGAACAAGAATGGATTATCGATTAGAAAACAACTATATTGGAAAACTAGTAAAATTGAACTTTAAATAAACAAAGAAAACCATGGCATTTCTTTACCTTTATGGCATCCAAGACCCTCTGAAACTCCATATCCTTCAAAGCCTTGATTGTAGTAGCATCTATGTACTGTTTCATTATTGTTGTTGGGGTTCTGGAATTGAGAACAATCAACATGGGCAGAACATGAATTTGGGAGGCATGTACTGTTCACCCACCAACCTAGTTCAACCTTATCCACTTCCTACCCTTCATCTTAGTTGTAGAGGCGCTTATTCCACCAAGTGATTATTGTATTGATAAGTAAAATAATGGGGTTCAATATTTGTCTAATGGGGAGTACTGAGTGGCGACCTGCCTCTCCATTGTGCATGTCTAGAAGATTAAAAACACAATCGACAGGGAATTGGAAAGGAAGGAAGACAAGCCAATTGAAATCAGTCGAGAAAGTGAAGTTAAGGTAGGTAGTTCAAATTCTGATTGAGATTGTTCTCTTGTGATTGTCATCGCTTCATACTGTCAAGCTCAACTTTTGAGGGATGTATTTGGAACCGAAGATGATAGATCGCTATAATGAGCTGGGGTGGCTTGGCTGTCTTGCATACAAAGTATATAGGGGACTTAATTTTACTTTTTTTGGTATAAACCATAAGTGACTTTGGCCAAATAGTTACCCCATAGACATGACAACTAAACCCAAAGAATTATGCTCTATGTAGTGCGACAACCCCCCTCTCACCAAAAAAGAAGTTGTGCCAATGACAGGCTAGGAAAAGTGGTTGAGTCTAAACTCTACAGAAGAACAATGAACTAAAACAAAGCAGAGTGGATTACAATGATTTTCAAGTTTGGTAGAGAACAAGGGAAATAAACCAGGTAAGAAAGATGTCTTTCTTGGATTACCAGTTTGGAAGAAAAAAAAGATGATGGGGTAAAGAAAAATAGAAAATCAAGAAGTGGGCTCAGATGGTGTTTTACTTGATGATTGATCTCGATCCTTGGGAACTCCCTCGTCTGCTTCGGGAACTTCATGAATAAAACCAATATGATCAAGGGAAGGGACAACCTTGAGCTCCTCCGGGAACCTAACAACAACAACGAGGCAGACACAATGGTGAACGTAGTAATCGCTGACACTCCTGAGCCTGCTCTTGCAATTCCTTTTGAAGGCCCCTTCTCCCCTTCTCCCCATGATGACGACATTGACACCAAGCCTCTTGACCTCGAGGCAGATCCTAAAAAATGTAAACGGATATCAGGATAACTGGTAAATATGCAAACAAATTCATGAAACCATACTAAAAGAAAACACATTGAGGTGGATCCACAGATGCAAACCACTTCATAAGACTGCTCTATACATATTTCTTCTCATGCACATGGCTGCTCTATACATGTTTTTTCTCATGTGATCCTGCTAAAACCATACTATAGCGTATGGGTGAAGGTATGGACAGGGACTAAAGCGATGAAGCAACGTATGAGTGAAGGTAGGGACAAGGACTGAGGCGGTGAAACGACAAATCTGCAGTAAATCAACAAATCACACGCGGTAGATAAAAGGAACACGTGCCCGATTATGAATGGGTATTGATAGATGACGAAGAGTCAAGGGGAATTGCCCCTTAAAAGAACGCCTTCGACGTAATTATGAATATGAAAGTCCAAAATCTAATTAAAATGATTTTTACTACATATTTTCTATTTTTGAAAATGCAAAATAGTATAACTTTAAACTTGTAACACTTTTTATATCCCTAATTGTATATAACAATGTTATAAGTGTTGGGTATGTGTTATATTCTTTGCACGAGTAGTAGTGCCTGAGTGTATGCATCGGGGGTTCGGGGGCAACGCCCCCGAGAATTTTTTTCTGCCTCGGGAAACATGTCACATATTTAGGTGGTTTTTCGACACATGGTTTTTGTCGATGGTTTTCTATTTCCAGTTAAGGAATTAGGGTTGTGGACTAATCCAGGTCAGTGAGTTAGGGTTTTGGATCCTGCTGGCTCTTATATGTATATTTTATTGTAAACAATGTATCATATATGAATGAATATAGAATATGCTAGTTTTCCCGGTTTGGGTTTCCAGGGGAAAAATATCTGTGTAATGTTTGTATTTTTCATTGTATCTTTTCTGTTCTTTTATTGAATATCTGTTTGTAGTAGATATTGTACAAGGTTAAAATCTACAATAAGTTGTTGTTTTAAAATTTAATTCAAAGCTTTTATTTGATAACTTCAAGTTATTTTAGAACTTAATTTAGAGTCCAATTCAACTTACATAGAATTAATTTGATAGAACAATTATTTTATGAATTAAAAATATTTTCTCTGTATGTCACAACTTTTGAGTAGGAAAAGATGATTATCACCAAGTTGAAACAAGGTAAAAGTATAAATTCAAAGCATCATGATTCATAATCCAATTCAACCCGTCCTCAACATTTTCATGTCCAAAACATTGACATTATCACTTGATATGAAGTATTATAACAATGTACCTTAGTGTGTAATACACCATGTTATATGATGTGAGTGAGCCAAGCATGTAATGGAAGACATATCTAGAGAATCCAGAATGTCATCATCGACACTGTTGTCTGTAATGTGAATCATGGAGATTAAATCTCCTCTAGCTACTGCTAGGTGTGACAAGTTAACATCTGGCTCCAACATGGGGACATGTGCTCATTGTAAAGTGCATTAAAACCTCCACAATATTTGAAATTCCAAAGCATGCACTCTGCATCAAACCCTAAAATATCCTTCTACATTCTAACATAAAACCATTAGTAAAAATGTGCAGGGGGATACGATCCCCCTAGTAGATGGAAAGTATAAATAAAAAGAAACACAATCATATAAAATCACCATTTATCATCCTTTTTTTAGACATGACTAAATAAAAATTGCAACTAATTATAAATTCATAAAGTCAAGGAATAACGGTATAGAAGTAAGAAAACACAATGAAGATGCATAAAAGGAAACATACAACATTACTTACAACTATACTACCTAATGCTACATGACTCATCCTTGCTCCAAGCAAGGTCTCGATGATGCAACCCTTGCATCTCATAACGCTGATCCATATACTTCAAAAAATGGCCACCTTGGATTTCTTGTACTATGTCACTCCCCAAGGTTTGAGATGAAATCATAAGAAATCTTAAAAAATCCTCATGGTTTCCTCGCAAAGATGTAGATGAAAAATGAGTGTAAAATTTTGAAAACAAAAAATTCTCCCAACTTAGCGCTTGTTGATATTCTATGTGTAGGTGGAAATCCTTACAACAAACCATAATTTGAAAACATTTTTTGTCCATAGATATTTTAGCACCAAAAACACAATTTCCCGCAATATTTCCAATCACATATTGAGGACAAGATGAAGAAAAAAATGGCTGGAATTTTTTTCTATGAAATACTTGCTACCCTGTGCGAATCACAACCCCATAAGAGTGCTCTAATGCTTATTTGACACATGAATTTTCACCAAAATCTGAGCATTGGGGTGGATGAAACTTCATTTTAACCTTCATAAAGTAGCTCCAAGTGCTCAAAAGGATATGTATAACACCTCATAGAATATGACTAGAAATTTCCGTGAGAATGTTGTCATAAATAAGCCCTAAGTGGTTGGAACAAATTTGGGAACACATCTTTATGCTGCCAAAAATATGTATCATTATTGTTTATATATGGCTAAAAGTGTGTTGACGGGGAAAAATTCGCCTTGCAACAGTAAAGGATACTCCCCGCTACACAGTCCTAATCAGACTATGCACCGTTTCGTTTAGGAGACCCATGTGGAGTTTGGCCTTGCTGCCATTGCTAGTTATGAGGATGAATATGGATGATTATGCAATATAAAAATGTAGATGAATACTATGTATGAAAATAAATCTATTCTACTTGTAAAGTATTCTATCCTATCTAAGAGTGAACCAAAATAACCAAAATAAGCTGTAATAAAATTAATATCTGCCAAAAAACCTCACCCAGGTAGTTGAAATAGAGGTGCAAAGTTAGAGAAAAATGAACACATACATATAACCATAAATATCTAAATTATATTGCTACATACATAACAACTCATGAGCTCAAGACTTGTAAATATAAGAAAGAATAACAATACTGCAAAATGACATTAAATGCATCAGATTAGTCTTTAAGCAAACATTGTCCGTACCGTCCATGTGTTCAATATACATTCCACTTGAAATAGTTCACAACAAAACAACTACTCACACAAGTTCTTCTCTCTTTCGAAAAATAGCCTCGAGGGCTTCTTAATATTCATTAAAACAATATATGTCCTTGAATTAGTTCTTGAGTTTATACAATGCTTAAGAGCCCTTTCAAAGTGGGTCTCTTCTTTCATTTATACTCCTTTTGCTAATTGTTTTATGACTCTTTGTATTCCCCCTAAAGAAACTATTACAAAACTATTCATCTCCCATCTTCTTGATGACAAGTGTACAAAGAAAATACAAAATTGGGAGTAGTTCAAAAAAGACAAAATAGGGTACATGTAATAACAATTTTGAATTTGCTATTTTTTCCTTTTACGAATTCTTGTCTCGGAGGTATCTTACCCAGATTTCCAGCTGATCATGCAAAGAAATGAGTTTACGGTATGCAAGATCTTCTATGGTAGCCATGTGCATCACCACGTTGTCGTCGTGGGTCTGCATATCTTTTGATAATGTAGCCATGAATGTCTAAACCATAGTATGGAACTTTGTTGGTTGAATAAAGTGTTGTTCTATTAGGTTCGTCATTACTCTGGTGGTTGCCTCAGTGACTTATCATCTATGACTTGTGCTATCCTGTACCTTGTTGACCAATTCTTCCATTATAATATTTTTTCCAAGCTCCTCTAGTTGGGGAAGTCGACATAGCTTGAGTAATTCTTGTGTTGATTTGTGTATGCACAAACAGATTGCCATTGAGCTGGTAGTTTCTTTGTTTTCCTTTTGTCCCAATTTCTCGAAATGGTATAGTGCATAGGTGCCGATTTTTCTTTCCCTGGTTGAGGGGCAATAGAACTTTGTCGGCACATCCAGGTTTTCTGCGATCCATGTATCAATGCTGTTCATTCCCTCCCAGATAATGTTGAACTGTGTGAGTTTGGTTTGCACCGTGCTGTGTTGGTCTATGATGATAAAAACTAAATCCTGGAACATGTGCAGGTGAGTGTACATATCGATTAAGGCCTCATCTAGCTCATTTTTGAAGCTTTGAAGGCTTCCTTCATCCACCTTTACTTGTTGAAGCTTCTCCTCAAGCTCTCTAATCCTTGCTTCTTTCTCTAGATTCTGCTGGCACAGATTTTGGACGTTATCTTCTGTGGAATTCCAAAAAGTAGATCCAACTAAGGCTATGGCTATTGGTTCTTTGCTGACATGTTCTATCACAAGGATCTGTGTAATGACTGAGATAGGGTTCCCTCTTTTTACTGATACTTTTTCCTCTTGTTCTTGCATGATTCTGCCTAATGCTTTTTCGTATAATTTTTTTTCCAGGTTGGGTACCTCATTTGGCTTGAATGGAGCACAAAGTCCCAAACTTAGTCTGCTGAATTGTGTATTTCTACTGGCACCGAATGTTTATATATTAGGGATGTCAATGTCTATTGTTACTATCTCACTGATTTTTACTTCCTCTTCTTTCTTTCTCCGTTCTTCCTCTGTTGCTTTGCCTGCCGCTTCCTTCGCTACTCTCTATGTTGCTTCTGTTTCTGCTGCAACATTTCCTGTTGCTACCTTTTGCTCAACTTTCTTGTGGGAAACTTCCTTTGCTGTGACCTCTGCTTTGGATTTGGCTTTGTCTTCTTCAACAATTTTCCTCTTTTTCTCACCGGCGTCATTTTTTTTCTTGTGAACCTTGTCTTTCTTCCTCCTCTTTTTATGTGCTAGTGTCTGTTTTTCCTATGCTGATCCTAATTATGCAGAAGAAGAAACGAGAGACGCTCTTTCTGCTACCTCTTCCTCTTCTTTATATTTTTCTTCTTCTCGTGCTCTATTCTCATCCACAATCCTCCCTAAGGGTCTACCCCATCTCTTGAAGGTGACTTTGTCGTAAGTTCTTGTATTGCAATTTACCTCCTCCTCCTCCCAAACTTCTGTTGTGTATTCCCAAGGAAATCCTACCTTATTGAAATGTTCTTTTACGACCCCCTTTGGGTCGTGTCTCCTAAACCTCTCCTCTCCAAAATGGTACAAGATAAAGGTGTTTACTTCTTCTTATGCTTGTTTGGTATTTGAAAATGAGTAGACACCAATGTATGGTGGGAATAGTGGCCATATTGCCTTCTTGCCTCGGTATAACATTCCTCCTACTCCATGGATCACTGTTTGATATGCCACCTCCTGGAGTACTAGTTTGTTTGGTACAAACCAAGGGAGGAGATGGAGGGATTTTGTGGTGTCGTACACCATGATATAAGTACCATGCTCCATAAGGTACCAATCCACGATCCTTTTTATGAAAACTATCACCTTGTCAGTCATACATGGGGATGGCGTGCAAAATATGAACTCATATAGAGGAGCCAAAACGTGCTCACATATATTCTGGTATTCCATCCTATACTTGTGCTCCTAGAGAACTTTGCAGTATATATGAATGGCTTCTTCTGATGGTTTCCATTTCCAACCCATCTTTGGGTTGGTGGGATACACACATGATGTCCACGAGCAGGGATGATTTTAAGGATATAAATTTATATTAAAATGTAGAAACCTAGGTTAATATTACTAGTCCTTAATATGAAAATTGTAAAATGTTTGGCGATATTTTTGTAAAAATATTCAAATTTCTAAGGATTTTATATAGATTCTACAAATTTTTGGCGATTTTTAAGGTAAAACAATTTTATTCTATGGAATTTGGGCGAATCATTTTTAGAAACAAATGGAAATTGGCGAATCTTTTTTTGGGAAAAACCATGGAAAATTAGCCCATTTGCGAAATTTAGCCCCTAAAATCATCTATGTCCACGAGGTATGAAGACATGTGGAAACTTGGGAAAGTTCCCGGTTGAGCTTCTACAATTGTAGTGATGGATTTTGTCAAGTTGGATGATAAGATGTCATCCCAGTTAAACAATAATCCTTTGTCCACACAGTAATAAATCAGTGGCATGTATGATAGGGAGAAATGAAAGGCATATTGCTTCTCGTATAGCTTGCATTACATGGCTACCATGTACTGGTAAGGCCTCCTTAGCATAGTCATAGGGTATCCTCCCTTGGGTCTAAGTTTGAATTGCTTATCTGGATTGTACCACCTAGGACACAACTTTTTGGCTGTGTGTTTGAACTCAACGAGAAGTTTTCTTTCTAACTTCTTAGTCCCATTCTCGAGATGATGAAATTTTTCAAAGTCTTCGGGCCAAAACGATGCTATGGGATCCATTCTATAGTTATAGACATATTTGTTTCCTGAATCTATGTGCTTCAGTATCCAAGCGATGGTGTTAGCGTAATAGAACAAAATAACATGAGCTTCTACTATGAATATTCTATACCTTCTAATGTTCTTCAAGATATTCAATTTATCTTGGTCTTCGACATCAATGGATAAGTTCTATTTTTTGAACATCTGATAAACATCACCCCATCTGAGTGCATCCCCTTCCTTGTCTAGGAGTCCAGAGGTTTCATCACACATGGCCCCAAAAATGTCCAGTTCATCTTCAATCAGTCGACCACTACTAGAGGCCTCGATGGAAGATGACTTGCTGATGATTTTCTTTCTCGGAGAAATGTCTGAACCTACAAAGGAGAAATTTTGTGATTTGTGTAAAGAAACACACAATTGATCTATAAAAATAATATGTCTAAGTATCTTCAAATACCCAAGGATTCACTTGAGCTGATGATGGGTGGAAGGTCGTCATCCAATGATGAGAGTATAATAGCAGGCATGGTGAGAACTTAGGTGAGAGATATAGAAGAAATTGGTTTAAAAGATCCTCACAAGGTTAAAATTGGAGCAGTTCTTACGAACTGTTCCTATGACTATTGATAGGGTTAGTGCCAACTGCTTATATGAATAGGTATGCAAATCAGAGAAGTTAGTAAAAGGTCCTCTGAATACCATAGAAATATTTAGTGTGGAAGGGTCAAGTAGGCTTAAGAGTGGAAATCATAGAGATTAATGTCAACTTTTCCGATGATGGATTTAGTGTATCGGGGGAGTTAGTGATAAGTTTTCCAATGAATATTTGGTAGGTTAACAGAAAGGTCGCCGATGTGCATCTATCGAAAGAGTTGGAACTAAATTTTCTGAAGCGATCAAGCAAGTTAATGCCAAGTTTTCCAAAGAAGAAGGGTCATCGGTAGAGTTAATGTCAAATCATATGAAGTGATCGAAGGAGTTAATGTTAGAGTCTCCAAAACATCGGGGGAAGTTAAACTTGAAAATGCCAATTGGGTTGGATTGTTGCAAAAAAATTTCCTAATTTAGCGAGTGCTGCAGTAGGGTTTCAAGCTAAGGCTGAGGTTAATAAAGGTTGGTCTTTTCTTGCTTTCAGGGTGTACCAAAAGGGTTAAGAGGATTAGGGTTTACAATTTTCCCCTTAGCCATATTTGTAGCGACTCTATGACTAAGGAATCACGTAAGAGGGTACTTTATAGACCCAAGAAATGACGATAGCCCTGAAGGTATGTCGATGAATGGATTGGAGGACTGGTTAGCTTGTAGATTTGTTAAGGCCCAGGAGAATGGATCAGGTTGAGGGATGAGTGGAGGATTTCTATTATGAAGGGTTTGGGGAGTAGGATTCAAAAGGGCATATACCAAGTTATAATGTGACCACAAAAACCCTAACTATAAGAACATTTTACTTATGCATGATAAGGCCAGATTAGGGATTACCTGGTGATTCAATGATGCATGGAAGGTGTTGGTTGGTCAGGGGCAAGTAGGCTTCATGCTTGAATTTCTTTCGCTTGGGGTATTCTTCCCTTTCCTCGATGATCGATGAAATGATGAGGACCAAGGTTGAAATGCCTATTTAAAGTTTTTGGTTGATTTAAGAAATAAATGCAGTAGGTGGAACATAAATCGACATAGTTGATTGGAATTTCTCCGATAGGCATTGAAGGACTTTGTGGGAAGTCCTTCGATGTATATCGAATAACTTGACATGAAAAGCGTCGATACTCGTTGGAGGAGAAGGGAGTAACTCTTCCGATGCATTGGATGAATTGATTGCAAGTTGCACGACGGGAAAAGGCCATTCAGAGGAGAAAATAACAAGTTGGTAGAAGTTTATCATCATGGTTGGAAGGAAATCCTCGCCGATACTCATCGGAGGAGAAGGAAGTAACTCTTCCGATGCATTGGATGAATCAATGGCAAGTCGCGCGATGGGAAAAGGCCATTAAGTGGAGAAAATAACAAGTTGGTAGAATTTCATCGGCATGGTTAGAGGGAAATCCTCTGATGTACATCAGAGGAGTTGGTGGTAACTCCTCCGATGTACATCGGGGGAGTTTCTATTAACTTGCCCCAAAATCAAAAATTTTAACTTAAACATTTTCTCAAGTGCTCCAATTTGCAATATACAAACTTGGATGAGGAGTGAATCTTCAAGAGCATGTTTAGAGAAAGGGGAATAATCCATTAATAAGATACAAGTTGAAGAGCTTTCAAATTCGTAAAATACAAGGGGATCCATTTTCTTGGAGGGGTTTTGAAAGTAGATTACAAGAAAATGGAGGGTTGTAGTGCCTGACACAACAAAGTGATAATTTAAATTCTTTGAAAAATATGGTTGTTCCAAAAGAAAGACTCTAGATAATAATGATTTGAGTATCCAACAATACTCTTGACATAAATATCCTTATATATTTCATGAAACTCCCATAGATCCATGTTTCTTCACTTATCATACAACTTGATGTGAAGTGTAAAAGTAAGAGATGATTCCTCATACTAAACATGTGCGTGTAGAGTCGTCAAGGTGAATCTCAAATGCCTACACAATGATGCTTGTTCCACCTCACAAGCATGGTATTTAGAATTTTCATAGGGAAAATGGCTTCTTCCCTCAATGGAGTTGCCAGATGAATATACTTAGATAAGGATTTGGTTTCTACTCATCAAAAGGTTGAAGCATAGACTTCATATATCCAAGGAGAAAGACTCAATTCTCCCTGGAAATGGTGCCAAAATGTTACCATACAATCTATCACCTTAGTGCAAAGCCTTAATAAGGAACCAAGACTAATGGAACATCAAAAGATGTCACCACTGTCACCTAGGCAAAAAATTCCCTCTCTTTAGTGAATGAGTAAATCCAACATAAGGGAGGCTTCCCTAGTAGCCTCCAAGAATCCATAGCCAAGATACAATCAAGTCTAGGGCATTTCGAGTAGCTACTCAATCTACCACCAATGAAATAAGATAAACAAGGTATGTATAAGGTGGTAAAAAAATGCAATTTTCAGATTGAAGAGATGAGTATCTAAACTGTCAATCTAGGAGGTTTTCCAAGTCAAATTTAGACTCAAGAAGATCTCCAAATACTACAAAAGAATAAAAAGATAAAGGTTGTTGTAAAACTTGGAAGAAATATATTATATTATAGGAGGAAAACACACTATTACAACAACAATAAAATCAACCCTTGAATAAATAGTCAACCAATGAAACAAGAGGGCTAAATAATGAGTTAAACTAGGGTTTAATTAATTAGCAAAATCAAAAATTTAAGATACATATAATATCCCTAAAACTAGATGTATATCCCTAGAAGGTTGTAATAAATCAACAATGTAAATTAGGATTTAAAGATGTTTATTGGGTTAAAAATATGCATAAAATTCAAAATGTCTTAATTCTTTATGGCTGATAATGAATATTTGTTGTTACGAAACCCTAACTTAACCCTCAAAAAATAAGAATAGAGTAATTTTCCGAATTTAATGATTGATTATTGAAGGAATGACTAGTGCCTACTATAATTTTTGGCATATGGAGTCAATTAAAGACTTGTTTGAAGAGATGTGAGCTTTTCTAGGGTTATATCTAGAGGTTGTTCACTACTAACCCTAGAAGATCCTCCCAATATATCACCAGATATTCAAATACAATTCAAGGGAAGATTCTGTTGGGTGTGTGTTATATTCTTTGCACGAGTAGTAGTGTTTGAGCATATGCGGCAGGCACGTAGGGGGGTTCGGGGGAAGTGCCCCCGATTTTTTTTTTTGCGTCGGTTCCGCGTTTTTTGGGACCACATTATATTTAGGTGGTTTTTCGGCACATGGTTTCTTTGCCGATGGTTTTCTATTTCCGGTTAAGGAATTAGGGTTTTGGACTAATACAGGTCATTGGGTTAGGGTTTTGGATGCCACTGGCTCCTATATGTATTTTGTATTGTAAACATTGTAACACAATGAATGAATATAGAATATGCTGGATTTCCCGGTTTGGGTTTCCAGGGGAAAAATAACTGTGTAATGTTTGTATTTACCATTGTATCTTTTCTGTTCTTTTTTTGAATATTTGTTTGCAGTATATATTGTACAAGGTTAGAATTTACAGATTTTTCACTAATAACCTTCCAAGAGCTTTGATAAGAAATGCTTGTTCAAGAAAGATACAAGAGAATGCTCAACCAACACTAGAGAAGAAACATTACACTTACATATATCCATAAAGAAAACCACAAGATAAAAAGAGACCATTTAATCAAGAAATATTTGTTCCATCAAAACCCTAGAAATGAACAGCCATGAATAACAAATGTATCCACAAAAATCCACTCCCGAAGTTCTCTCTAACTAGCCATCCATAGCATTTTTCATAAGAGAGAATGTAGTAGTAGACAAGTAGTGATGAATCTTCACAAGTAACAATGATTTACAAATGAGAAGTGCTTCTCTATTTATATGAGATATCTAGCACCCTTCTCATTACAATAATAATATTCTCCTAGATTTTAGTCTAAAATAATATAAAATACTATTATCTTTTTAAAAACACTAGAGACATGGTAAAACAATACATAAACTACGAGGTGGTTATGCCACCTATACAATAATATCTATGATACATGAGCCAATGAGTCAAAAAACCCCAAATGTGCTTCCCAACTCATGTAAACTTTCCTCAGGTGCCAAGTCATCCTCCTCAACATATGGAATAACCTCCTAAAAGGTGGAATGACCTCCTCAAAAGCCTCAACGACCTCCAAAAGTGTCCCACGAGTGGTTAAAAATTGACGATAATATTCTTGCGATAGATTTTTAAAGCACCATAATTGTGTCAAAATTTTCTTGATACTCTATTATGTCCACTTTTTAGAAATATTGTGGACAATTTGCATCTAATGGCGTTGATATGGTGGAATTTTGGGTATTATTTCAAAAGATATTTTCTCTTGAAGTTGGCCACCCTCAAAATAGGTGCTAAAATCTCCTCAAGGTGCGCAAAAACCTCTAAAAAAAGCGGGGTGAATTCCATCAAGCATGCAAATCACCCCCCAATGTCCTCCAAAGGACCAACACATCAATAGAGTATGCATCCATGTGCAATCCATCCTTTGGGGAGGGGCTCATGTAGTCCAATGCACCATCAGGATCGAAGGAAAGGTACACAATTCGAGCACAACATATAAAGTAAATCATGTCAATGAAAAATCCATTATATATATCTCATTAAGTGTCCTCTTCAGACTTCACACTATCTTATAAATTTATACAATTTTCCAAGTTTAACTATGGGAGGATAATTATTACCCCCTCTTAGGTGTGCCAGTACCCAAGATAAGAAATATGTCCCAAAGAACCCAACAAGGAGTATGTGAAACAACATGTGATATTGTTTGGGGTTTACTTCATATGTGGATGACATTGACATACAAGGTCACATAAGATATTCATCCACATGAGTGTCTTTGTAGAGGGAGTGCTTATGCAAGGATGTTCCCTTTCCTTAGATATATTTATTTCCAAACCTATTTTTCCTTTTTCTTCATTGATTTAACCCTTTTGGATTTTGATTTTCATTTGATAAGTCCTCTTTTAGATATGCATTCATTGCATAGGACTTAGGGTGATGGAATCTTAGCGAGGAGACATTACGTGGACATTACACATGCTTTATCTTTCTTGGTTCTTGACTTTTATTTTTATTTGCCTTGTGTTAGCACTATGTAATTTCTCAGGTTGAAGAAGAAAAGGGCAAAGGTAACTACAAAACCACTTTGGATTCAAGGATCTAGCCCTCCAAGACTTATAGAGGGATCTCTCTATATGATTTATCTTTGTTTGCTGGGAATTTTAGGCTAGTTATGATAGTGCAGGGTTTGGTTTTTATATTTTTGGTTGGAATAGGAAGGGAAGGCCATTGGGCAATGGAGTCAAAGATACCTGATCCAATCACGACAGGTTCTACATAAAACATAATAGGGCAGGATAGGCACCTATGTTGGATTCTTTGAAATTGTTGAATGATATGAAAGAAAAAGTGAGGAAAGAGGATTGTATCAGAGCAATTAAGATTTCTGAAACTAACCCTCTAGTATAAAACACATAAATTATCCAAAGCTAGAAACATAGTGTACTTTAAAACAAATTCAGCTCGTAATATTCTATTGAATAATTCAGAAAGAAACCAATATGTAACAAGGAAAACATATTACGGAAGAGACACTTCACCAGAAAGATATGCCATAGGAATCCTGAAAAGCTTGACTTGTATTACTGAAATTTGATTAAAAGAGGCTCTGTGAGCTGCTCTACAATATTGATCCTTCTAACAGGTCCCAACTGATAAACCCTTTTACATTTGAATTATAACAATATATAGAACAATTATCCCCCAGGATCAGGAGGTTGAATTCAACATCCTGGCCAAAAATAGAAACAAATCCGTGAAAGTTCTGAACTATCTGCCATGAAAAAAGGGTCGGAATGCTGAAAATAGGGGTCAAATCAAACGCTTGTATCTCCCAAAATATGACATCTGTGTGAAAAAATTAAAGAGGTTATTGTATATGATTTCGTCCTGAGTAAAAACCTCTCTTGGTTTTTCCAAATTCATCTCCATATTTCCAAAACATCTGCCAAAAAAACATGACAAAAACAGGAAAAATGGAAACCTGAAAAATAGTGCTCATAGATGGCTTCTCTTCTCCCAATTCCTGATACCTGTGCAAAAAATGAGAGATTTTATTGTTCTTCAGCCCATTTCGGAGAAAAACCCCTCTCAATTTTTCAAAATTCCTTCTGGTTTTCCCTGAAAT
>JZKD02S1990977.1:1258353-1268895 GCA_000966675.3 Picea glauca | reverse complement strand
CACTTTTCCAGACCCCCCCGGTTAAAGTTAGGATGGACGGGGGGTCCAAAATTTTTTACGGACGTTGATTTTAATTTTTGGGATATGTGTGTAAGGTGCATGTTTTTTGTTTTTTGTTTTTTATTTTATTTGTTTTATGGTTTTTGTTTTTTATTTTATTTGTTTTATGGTTTTTGTTTTTTACATTTTGTTTTATTTGTTTTATTATGTTTTAAGTGTTTTTTTATTTTCATTTTTGTTTTATGTATTTTTATATATGTTTTAAATGTTATAATTATTTAGTTTAGTTTTTATTTGTATTTTATTTTTGTTTTACATCTCTTTTATTTTATTGTTTATATGTTTTATGTTTTTATATTGTTTTTTGAAGTTTTTATTTATTATATTGTTTTTTTTTTAGTTTAATTATTTGATTAATTATTGATAATTTGTTACAAGCCTAGGTTTTAATTATTTATTAATTAATTTATTATTAACAACCCTAACTTGGTTTACTAATATAATTAAATTAACTTTACTAAGCTAATTAATATGAACAATGCCACTAACTATTTATTATTAACCTATTGTTTTTTATCCTAAGCTTGTTTATTCATGTAGGGATGAAATTGACGGAGGGGTGAAGAAATGAAGGGAAAGGGAATGAAGGGTGCAACAGGGTGACGAAGGATCGAGCGAAATGTATGGAGGGAGAAGTGAAATCAACTGAGCCCAACAAGTCATATGTCTTCATCACGAGAGAAATGCCAAATAGATAGCTGAAGAATCAAATCACCTATGATTATAGGACCCCAACATAGGCTCCAGCTCAGGATGACAAATATTTCAAGAGGTGACAAGAACCATAGAACTTTGAACACACAAAATAGTGCTTTTATCCATTGGGATGATCCCAAAACTTTATTCTGCAACCTATACCTGTTCTGATCTTTCAACTGAAACCAAATCAAACTGAAGACTGAAATTTGAAATTGAGATTGGAAAAATTGTTGAAAGGGATGCTCAAAGAGTTGAGCTTATTTGCACACTGCTACCTACCCTATACTGCTAAAAATCATGCTAAATCAAATAATACAAAAATGCCAATGAAGCTAGTCAAGTAGTTGCTGAAACAAGTGGACTGCTTGACTGTTTGTTAGCACAATCAAAATGACAACTTGACCTTTTGTCCACAGAATCAAAACTGCAAAGTGTAATGGCCACCGCTGAAAACATGATCGATCTTTTATGTTGAAAAAATCTTCCATGTAGTTTGCTATGGGATCAGGAAAGACACGACCTATTTCTTGACTTTCAACAAATTTATGGTCAAAATTGGGTATGACACATATGATTTTTACATCATTATACAATTTCTGATATGGCTGCAAATTTTCTGCTGAACCTTGAAATGAGACTCATGCTAAACTAGGCCATGCAACTTATTGCCTAATCATGTCTTGATCATAGCTGATTTTAAGCTCATAACTGGGGAATGAACCATGACTTTGACAACACAAGTCATCCAAAATATCAAATATTGGATCGTGCATGGACTGAGATGACTATTTTATTGGTTCCAATACAAATTCCTTATTTTCTGTATGCTTATCATCCATGACATGATTGCAATTTTTCTTCAAAAATTGAAATGAATTGAAGGTTAATGGTATAGAGTTATAATGCATTAATTCATCTTCTGTTTGAAGATCAATGTAACTCAGGGGCTGTAAATTTGTATCAAGAACAACTTCTATGTGATCAATGAAATCTCCCACTGATTCATTAGAACATTCTCCATCCCCAATATTGACAATTTTCTTATGATTTTCTCTCAGAATTTGAAATGAAGAGAAACATAAAGGCATAGATCTTTCACTTACTCTAAGATTTGCTGTATTTTCCTCATTTCTATGATAATTGTTGTGCAAAGGATGTTTATCATATTTTATCTGTAACTAAGATTCCTTCTCCCAAAAGCATGCCACTGGTTGCTTTGAACAATCAACATCTATTTCAACCACATAATCATCATCATACTGATCATACTTGGGTAGATTATCCAGGTAAGAAATTTCATCAAACATGCACATCATATCAACTGGTTGTTCCTCTACAAGTTGAGTTTGAGTGTCATATTTGACCAGATTGTGAATTGAATACATCAAGTAATCATTTTCTGGTTTATGATACCAAGGGTGAGCTGCAAAAGTCCTGGGAACAGTGACCCTTTCTTGCTCTGCAACTAACGAAACATGGTGTCTTTGAACAACAATTTTTTCTCTTATGATAATCCTGTGCAACATTTCTTCCATTGTAATTTCCAGAATGTCTAGCTTCACCTCTGAGGATGTCAGATGCTCCTTTTCTTTGTTCTTTCTATCTTCTGCCTCCAACTTTGACCTTTTGATCAACAAATGGGCTTCCACACTTATTGCACTATATTTCATTTCTTTGAGTGTTGTGGTGTTTCTTTCCCTCAACTGAAATGCCATTTCTGGATCAAAGGCATCTGGATAATGTAAGAGAGCTAAATCATGAGGACGTTTTACATCAATCGACATTGAATGGTAGACTTGATTGAATTTGGCTGAAAATTGCTGCACTGTTTCTCCTGGCTTTCTTTTCAAGTGATCATGCTCTTCTAAAATGAGAAAGGGATTCCTCTTGATCACCCATTGATCCAAGAAAACTTTCACAAACTAATTGAGATCACTGATGCTTGCAGTTGGCATATATTTATACCATTTCTTATCTCTACTTTGCAAAGATAAAACAAAAGGCCTAATACTAACATCACTTTTTTCCACCTCAAAAAGGTCAAGATAATTTTCAAAACCTTGAATGTGTTTTTCAGTAGTGATGTAGCCATATTCTCCGTCAAATTTGGGAAGGTATTTGTAGTAATTGACAGGGAAATCATGGAGTATTAGAGGTAAGATAAGAGGCTTGTATCTATCTCGGATTTTTACAGGTGTAGGAGTATGTACATGGATCGTAACACTAGGCTTAACCTCTTGAGGCTCATCAGGTTGAACATGCTCTTCATAAATTTTGGCAGTATCATCTGGATCAAGATCATGAGAAGGGAAGAAATAATTAAAAATAAAACCTATCACATCTTAGATAAACTTCCAGCTTAAATACCTGATCTTTTCAGATGGTCTGGTCATGTTTCAGGTTCTTCCTCCAGTGGAGTCTTTGAATTGGAATTGATCTGGAGTTGATTGGAGTCGCCAAGTGGATGATTCAGCCTTCTTGTGTCTAATCATTGTCAACCATCAATAATCAGATCTAGAAGTTGATGTTCTTTCTGAGGAACATTCTCGAGTATGGTCACCACTATATTAGCACTTTGTAATTTCTCAGGCTGAAGAAGAAATGGGCAGAGGTAACTACAAAACCACTTTGGAGCCATGGATATAGCCCTCCAAGACTCAGAGAGGGATCTCTTTGTATGATTTAGCTTTGTTTGCTGGGAATTTTAGGCTAGTTATGATAGTACATGGTTTGGTTTTTAGATTGTTGGTTGGAACATGAAGGAAAGGCCATTGGGTAATGGAGTCAAAGAGGTCTGATCCAATCAAGACAGGTTCTACAGAAAACATAACAGGGCATGATAGGCACCTATGTTAGATTCTTTGAAATTGTTGAATGATATTAAAGAAAATGTAGGAAAGAGGATTGTATCAGAGTAATTAAGAATTATAAAACTAACCCTCTAGTAGAAAACACAAAAAATATCCAAAGCTAGAAACATAGTGTACTTTAAAACAAATTATGCTTGTAATATTCTATTGAATAATTCATAAAGAAAACAATATGTAACAAGGAAAACATATTACATAAGAGACACTTCACCAAAAATATATGCCACAAGAATCTTGAAAAAATTGACTTGTATTACTGGAATTTGATTAAAAGAGGCCATGTGAGCTTCTCTCCAATATTGATCCTTCTAACAGGTCCTAACTGATCAACCCTTTTACATTTGAATTATAACAATATATAGAAAAATTATCCCCTAGGATCAGGAGGTCAAATTCAACAACCTGGCCAAAAATAGAAACAAATCTCTCAAAGTTCTGAACTGTCTGCCATGAAAAAGGGTTGGACTGCTGAAAATAGGGGTCAAATCAAACGGTTTTATCTCCCAAAATATGACATATTTGAGAAAACTGAAATATATTATTGTATATGAGTGCGTCTTGAGTAAAAACCTCTCTCGTATTTTCCAAATTCATCTCCATCTTTCCAAAACATCTTCCGCAAAAACATGACAAAAACAGGAAAAATGGAAACTTGAAAAATAGTGCTCAAAGATGGCTTTGATTCTTAGAATTCATGATACTTGGGAAACAAATGAGAGAGGTTATTTTTATTCAGCTAGTTTTTGAGAAAAACCTCTCCCTTATTTTCAAAATTCCTCTTGGTTTTCTTGGAAATTCTTTCGGAAGATAGGTGGTCAAACAGGAAAAAAAAACGGTTTTTGATTTGGGGGAAAATGGTTTTTGGAGGGGGATAGTGGTATTCCGGACCCCCCCAGAAGGTGGTAAGTGGTATTCAGGAGGGGGGGGGGGTATTATGGTAAGACCTGGTGGTGACATGTGTCCTAGTGGAAACCACTTTTCCCACAACCCCCCTCGTTAAAGTTAGGATGGACCGGGGGTCGGGAAAAATTGACATACGTTGATTTTAATTTTTTGGATATGTGCGTAAGGTGCATGTTTTTTGTTTTTTATTTTATTTGTTTTATGGTTTTTGTTTTTTGTTTTGTTTTATTTGTTTTTATTTAATATTGTTTTGTTTTATTATGTTCTAAGTGTTTTTTATTTTCGTTTTGTTTTATGTATTTTTATATATGTTTTAAATGTTTTAATTATTTAGTTTTGTTTTTATTTGTATTTTATTTTTGTTTTATGTCTCTTTTATTTTATTGTTTATATGTTTTATGTTTTTATATTGTTTTATGTAGTTTTTATTTATTATATGTATTTATTTTTTAATTTAATTATTTGTTTAATTATTGTTAATTAGTTAGAAGCATAGGTTTTAATTATTTATTAATTAATTTATTATTAACAAATCTAACCTAGTTTTAGTAATCTAATTAAATTAACTTTACTAAGCTAATTAATATGAACAATGCCACTAACCGTTTATTATTAACCTATTGTTTTTTTATCCTAAGCTTGTTTATTCATGTAGGGACAAAATTGGCAGAGGGGTGAAGAAATGAAGGGCAAGGGAATGAAGGGTGCAACATGGTGAAGATAGATCAGGTGAAATGGATGGATGGAGAAGTGAAACCAACTGATCCCAGCAAGCCAGATGTCTTCATCACGAGAGCAATGCCAAATAGATAGCTGAGGAATAAAATCACCTATGATTATAGGACCCCAACACCTTACATTTTGAATATAGAATTTTCTCTTTATCTTTTTATCAAGCTGCATAAACCTTGGGAAATCAAGCCTCTTCTTCTAATGGGATTATGAGGCATGAAATGGAAACAAATAAATGATAGATGGAATATGTTATGTATGGTAAGGGATATAGAGACCTTACCCCTATTAAGGTCCCTTGGTAGTACAACTTTTCCCAAGAGTGACAACACTTGCCTAGGAGATGATGATGACTACCAAGGTGAAACAAGGAAAAAAGTATAAATTCAAAGCATCATGATTCGTTAGCCAATTCAACCCATGATCACCATTTTCATGCCCAAAACATTGACATTATCACTCTATATGAAGTATCATAACATTGTACCTTAACGTGTAATGCACCATTTCATATGATGTGAGTGAATTGAGCATGTAATGGAAGGCATCTGCGAGCAACTTTCTATGGAGAATCCATAATGTCATCATCAAAAATACTATTTGTAATGTGGATCATGGAGAAAACATCTCCTTTAGTTACCCCTAGGTGTGAGGGGGTAACAAGAAGCTACACCTAGAGTTAAATCAAAAGATCCAAAAGAAGAACATGGTAGCCATGGATTCAATCAACAAGGTATAGAGCATTTCAGAGGTAGATGAAAATATTGTCTGCATTGTAACAATGTAGAAGGAACTAGATTTGAGTATCCTCCATCTCAAAGAAGAGAAGGAGATGACTAAACTCTTCCATATTAAGATCCAGGTAAAAAAGAAAAATGTGGATGCTCTATTTAATTCTAGTTCATAGATCAACCTCATAGTATAAGATCTAGTTAGCAAGCTTGTATTGGAAGTTCATGACCATCCTCTCCCATATCCACTGGGATGGATAAATAAGGATGTAGAGCTCAGGGTCACTAAGCAGTGTAAGATCAAATTTTCTATAAGTGAAAACTATATTGATAAAGTGGAGATAGGCATAGTACCGCTTGATGTGTGTGGTGTAGTGTTTAGAATCCCCCACATGTGCATGGTGATGCAATATTCATGAGGAGAGAAAACCAATACTCCTTGATAAAGGATGGGAATTTCTCCATCATCAATACACACAAAGGTAAATCTAATATCTCTTTGGTAAGCGCTAACCAAGCCAAGAAATTGATTAGTGCTAGTAGGAAGTTTGTGTAACTCTTCTTAAGAGAGAATAAATGAGGAGACACATTAATCAAAGTAAAGGAATATTTGGAGTGATGTAATAAAGTGTATATATATTGGTTTATATCTCTACTTAGGAAGATAATATCTCACATCTTGTGCATGTGTTAGAGATCCCGAAAAAACACAAACTGCTAACAAACCTTAAGAAATGTGAAATTTCTTAACAATCATTGGTGTATTGGGGTTTGTGATTAGTGTAGGGGAAATCAAGATAGATCCCACAAATATAAAGACCATACTTAAGTTTTATACTACTACTAATTTCAGTAAAATTATGATTTTTTTGGGGGAAACACAATACTTATGAAAATTTATAGCATCGTTTTCAGTTGTTGATGCACAACTCCATGCCATAATAACTAGTGGTAAGAGTTTCAAGTGGGAAAATAATCAACATAATTTTTTTAAGAATATGAAATGAAATATTAGTCAATATGCAAGTGGATATGTTATGGGAGCTATCTTGATGCAGGGAGGTACATTGGTATGCTATCACTTTAAAATGTTCCAATGCAGTGTCTCGAACTACCCTACATATGATATGGAATGAGTCTATGCTCTGGTTCAATATGTTGAGAAATGGAAGCACCTTTTGATATCTAAGAAGATCATCATTGACACCAATCACTCTCTATTGTAGTATTTGTAGGCCCATAGAAAGATTCAACAAACTAGACACTATAAGTGGATGGCGTTTTTACAACAATTTCATATAATCATCAAATGTAAAAGGGGAAACACTAATACATTCGTAGACATGTTTTCAAGACCACCCACATCTATTGGTTTTGGAGCCTGATTATCTTCCTGATTTAGAGGTTTGTTTCAATCGTGCTTGGACCCCATTCCATAACGGGGGCTTGTGGGGGATCAAGGAGGGGCGACAAATTTCTTTTTTAGCCTCCCCTGGTAGGGGATTCATGGGTAACACCCACGAAGTGAAATTTTGGGAAAAATTGCCTTACAAAATATTGTAATTTCGTAGTCAATAAGAACTGTTCATTATAAGGTCACATATTTGACGGTAGAAGTTAGTTTAGGGTTTTTTTCCCTAGAAGGCAACCCTCTCTTATGAGGGAATTTTATTGCGGCTGTGTATTACCGCAAATATTGTATTATGAGAGAGGATACTGTGAGAGAAAGAAGAGGAAGTTATAGCAGGTGTGTTGTAGGTTGTATCCCTTCATTTTGACAGATAATAATAAAAAAGAAGGACCTGCAAATTTATTTGGTGGACGTAGCCCACACTGGGTGAACCACGTATATCTGTGTCTCTATTTTATTGTGTATCTTCTATGTTTTATTTCTACATTTTTTTATATTTTATTTCTTCGCGATCCTATTTTTCTAACAACTGGTATCAGAGAGAAAGGTAACTCATAAGAAAAGAGGGTTCCTGGTTCGAGTGGGAGCAATGGTGGAAGATGGAAAGTTTAGGGTCAAGAAATTTAATGGCGAAAACTACCAGTTATGGAAGATGCAGATGGAATATTATTTAAATCAGAAGGATCTGTTCCTACCATTGGGTGGAATATCAAAGAAGCCGATGACCATGAAGGATGAAGAATGGGAGGTTCTTGACAGAAAGACACTAGGAACAATAGGACTTATCCTAGAAGCATCGATGGATTTCAATATTTCAAAAGAAAAGACAACGAAGGAGTTGATGGATGCATTGGCTAAACTATATGAAAAACCCTCGGCGTCCAATAAGGTATTTATAATGAAGAGATTATTTAATATGAAGATGTCAGAAGGTGGGTTTGTTGCAGATCATTTAAATGAATTTAATACGATTACTAATCAACTAAGTTCTATAAAAGTGGACTTTGATGATGAGGTCAGGGCTCTTCTACTCCCGTGCTCATTTCCATAAATATGGAATGGTTGTAAGTAACTTTTTCTCTGGTTCAATCACTCTAAAATTTGATGATGTTGTTGGTGTTATCCTTATCGAGAAAATGCGATGGAAAAGCACAGGTGAGACATAAGGTAATGCATTAAACATGGAGAACAATGGAATACAAAATGATAGAGGAAAGGGCTCAGGGAATCGTGGGAATTATAGGAAGGGGAGATCCAATTCCAAACTAAGAAATATAGAGTGTTGGAATTGTAGGAAGAAATGATATCTGAAGAAAGACTGCAGAGCTCCAAAGAAACAAAGAGATGGACAACAGGAAAAAAATCAGGAAGCAAATGTAACATGTGATGTGTTACAATATTCTTTGATTCTTTCAATAGATAATGTTTCTGAATCTTGGGTAGTAGATTCAGGGGTTTCATTTCATGCCACACACCATAGGTAACATTTTCTACATTATGTTCAAGGTGATTTTGGATAAGTTTGATTTGGGTGATGATGCACCATGATTTTTTTTTGGAATAGGTAAGGTACAAATAAAGAAAAAGAATGGAAACCAATGGTTGTTGAAAGAGGCAAGACATGCTCCAGATCTAAGGAACAATATAATTTCAACAAGACAGTTGGAAAGTGAAGGCTGTATATCTATATTTATAGATAAGGCATGGAAGGTCACCAAAGGATCATTGGTGATAGAAAAAGGAGAGAAGGTAGGTACATCGTATTTATGTACTAATAATACTGATTCTTATATCTCTTTAGATTCTATATGAGTGGATACAACACTTTGGAATCATAGGCTTGGACATATGAGTGAGAAGGGGATGAAAATACTTCAAAAAAGGAATTTTTTTCCAAATCTTAAACAAATTGATTTGGATTTCTGTGAGCATTGTGTTTATGGAAAGCATACGAGAGTTAGATTTCTTAGAGTCAGAAAAAAAAAGAAGAATGAAAGGTTAGAGCTTGTGCATATAGATGTATGGGGACCAAATCAAGTATCATATTTTGGTGGCTCTCATTATTATGCTACTTTTATTGATGATGCAACTAGAAAAACTTGGGTTTATTGCATTCAACAAAAATCTGATGTTTTTGATATTTTTAAGAAATGGAAATATTTGGTTGAGAGTGAGACATGAAAAAGGTTGAAGTGTCTTAGATAAAAAAATGGAGGTGAATATTGTATCAAAGAGTTTGATGATTGCTGTTCATACCATGGGATTCGTAGAGAGAAAACAATTCTAGGAACACCACAAGAAAATAGTGTGTCAGAAAGGATGAACGTGACAATCATGGAGCGTGCAAGAAGTATGAGATTGCATGCTGAGTTTCTCTTACAATTTTGGGCATATGCTCAGTAGATATTTTTGTTGTAAATGTGTTGAACCTACACATAATAGATCTATCTAGAAAATACTACACACATTTGTAGAGAGAAATTGAGAAAGAAGAAGCAAGATAGAAAGAATGGAAGAATTCTCGTTAACCGTATTCCACATTCAAAGAGTGAATAATTTACAATAGATGTAGGATAGATGAGTAACTAATGATCCACAGTGGTGGTCTAGATCGATCTGGACACACACCAATAGTTACAAGAGTAAACTACCACCTAGTCTAGTCTCTCAGGCAGTTACAGGAGTGAACTGCCACCTAGTTGAGTTAACTAGTCAACTAGTCTTCAGTTAACTGACTGAACAAAGAGTAGTAAGTTGGTGATGATCCCAATTTTGCATGGTGACAAAACCAATGCAACATCTAAACTCAACTCAACTAGTCAAACTGAAGTGTCAACTGAAAGAGAATATTCTCCAGGTGGAATATTCTCCCCTAAAATATAGGAGACTAGATAATGACTAATTATGAATAATAAACAAGAAATAACCTTAGGAAACATAAATCCTAGGTGTGTGTGAAGTAACTCCAACACCCCCCCTGAACATCACTATGGTGAAAATAAAGAATGGGTCCTGGCTACGAGGCCATGTTAGGTACCCAAATACAAAAGATACATTGAAATAAACGAGGAAAGAGGGAAAACCTCATGGGAACAAACCCCCCCCTCAAATTACAATGCATAAAATAAAAAATGAT
>JZKD02S1990977.1:1234309-1248854 GCA_000966675.3 Picea glauca | reverse complement strand
TGACTTCAATTAGGACTATTTTAAGTCTTGTGGCAGTAGAAGATTTGCATCTTGAACAATTAGATGTTAAAACAATTTTTCTCCATGGAGATTTGGAGGAAGAGATTTATATGCAACAACCACCGGGATATGAGGTCAAAGGGCAGGAGAATTTGGTATGTAGGTTGAAGAAGAGATTGTATGGCCTAAAGCAAGCTCCAAGGCAGTGGTATTCGAAGTTTGACAGGTTTATGACAAAACAGGGTTATAGTAGATGTCATTCTGATCAGTGTGTTTTTTTCAAAAAGATAGAAAATGGAAGCTATATTATCTTGCTATTGTATGTAGATGACATGCTTGTTGCAGGGTCTAATATGCAAGATATAAATGTGCTCAAGAAAAAATTAGCTATTTCATTTGCGACGAAGGATTTGGGTGCTGCAAAGAAAACCCTTGGTATGATAATAACAAGAGATAGGATAAATCACAAATTGACATTGTCTCAGGGTGAGTTCATAGAGAAGGTGTTGGAGAGGTTTAGAATGAAGAATGAAAAACCAGTTAGTACGCCATTAACCAACCATTTCAAATTAACTAAGGAAATGTGTCCCAAGACATAGGAGAAGATAGAATACATGTCCAGGGTCCCTTATTCATCAACAATTGGCAGCTTGATGTATGCAATGGTTTGCATAAGACCAAATATTGCACATGCAGTGGGAGTTGTGAGAAAGTATATGAACAATCCAGGTAAAGAACATTGGGAGGCATTAAAGTGGATTCTCAGGTATTTGTGAGGTACTGCTACTCATGCATTATGTTTTGGAGGTTCAAACACTTTTCTATAGGGATATGTTGATTCATATATGGCAGGTGATAAAGACAGCAGGAGGAGCACCACAGGGTATGTTTTTACTATAGGTGGAACATCAATAAGTTGGATTTCGAAACTGAAAAAGGTTGTTGAACTTTCAACAACAGAGGCAGAGTATGTTACTACTACAAAGGCTAGTAAAGAGATGATTTGGTTATAGAGGTTTATGGAAGAATTGGGAAAGAAGAAGGAGAATGGAAGGTTGTACCATGACAGTAAGAGTGCCATTCATCTTGCAAAGAAATCAGCCTTCCAATCAAAGACTAATAATATACAATTGAGGTACCACTTCATACGATCCACCTTGGAAGATGAACATTTGAAGTTGGAAAAGATACACACTAGATAGAACCCTGCAAATATGTTAACAAAGGGAGTAACCAGGGAGAAACTGAGTTCCTTCTCAGTTTCAGTTGATCTTCAAGAATGAAGATGAAAATGAGAAATTTTCCAGGTCTAAGAAGGTTCATAGTCCAATAGATACAACAATGGTGGAGTTGTTGAGATCAGTCTCCAAGTGGGAGATTGTTGGTTGTGGAGCCTGATTATCTTCTAGATTCAGAGATCTTTGTTTTCAGCCGTTTTTATACCCCATGAAGAATTTACACCCCAGAAGAATGTACACTCTTCCACGCGGGGGAGTGCAGAGGGGGGTTACCCCCTTTATGAGGTCCGAGGGCAAGCGGGCCCTTGAAGGAAAAATTTACTTGGAAAAGTATATTGTATTTTCATTATAAATCTAGACCGTTCATTATAAGGTCACAGATATAACGGTAGAAATTATTTTAGGGTTTTTTTCCCTAGAAGGAAACCCTTTTTTATGAGGGAAATGTATTGCGACTATGCATTATGGAGAATATTGTATTATGAGATAGGATACTGTGAGAGAAAGAAGAGGAAGTTACAACGAGTTTGCTGTAGGTTGTATCCCTTCATTTGATGGATAATAATAAAGGAAGGACCTGTCAATTTCTCTAGTGGATGTAGCCCACACTGGGTGAACCACGTAAATCTGTGTCTCTATTGTATTATGAATATTCTGTGTTTTGTTTCTGCATTTGTTTTATTTTATTGCTCCACGGTCCTATTTTTTCTAACAATGTTTGTGTAGGTTTGCTTGATGAACCTTTCATTTCTTCTACTAGTTACTTTGGTGGTAAAGTTTGTTCTTGGTCTGTTGTTGACTTCTATGGTGACCCTTACTATTGTTTTTGTGTCGATGTTTCAAGGTTGGTATGATCCTTCACTTGCTCATTCTCATTGCCTTGATTCTAATGATTCTCTGTCTTTTTTGCATCTCCATTTTTTTGGTTGCCTACATTTATAATCTCTTGAATTATGAGGGTTGGTGAGGGCGGAGTTGGATCCTGAGTGAGGTCGATGGGATAATATTCCGACTACTTTCTTGATGTTTTTAGCTTGGTTGAATTTTTTATGGTGATCTTGGACAATTTAATCTTATTCTTCTTTACTTCCTTAGGTTCTTATGCTACTTCATGGGCCTTTTTCTATTAGCATCTTATCATTTCAACCTAAATTTTCTTCTCAATTGTTATTTTATTTTTCAAGGATTCAAATAATATGACCTTCACCCCTTCAATGGATTGTGCATTATCCTTCCCTATGTGGGATTCCAACACATGATTTCTTTTCCTAATATGCTCCCTTGTCATTTTTCCCTTGACATCATCTCAAGCAGTCAATACTTGTTGTTCTACTAGTGCAAGCTTTTATTTTTCTTCAAATGTGGTCCTTCAAATTCAACCTCATATGTTCCTTGAATGATGGATTCTAGGTATTACTCCATTGATTGGTTTTCTAACTTGACCTCTACTTGCTTTGTATTTTTAGTCGAATTCTTCCCTATTGCTTTATTTCTTGGGGATTTTGTTGTAGTTGCTGCATCTGCAAAAAATGGTATGGTAAAAATTGTTGCTTCATTTCTTCCTCCAATTCTCCATTTGTCAAGGATATACTTATTCTTTTGGGTATCCCTTGGGATACCTCTAGGACTAGGTACAAAATTTTCGATTGTCTCGATGACGCAACAAACATTTCATCAACTTTTGGGTAAAACTCAAACTCATTTGATTCTCCCCTAATTTCATGTGACTAAGTAACATACTTTTGTATCATCAAGGTTCAACTGGATATGTGCCATGGGTGGTAAGTTTATTTTGGTATTTTGAGGCACTCCCCATCTATGGAAGGGTGACTTTAAGTTCTCCAGCCATTTTGAAACTATATATTGTGGTGTAAGGTCATCGGTTTTTCCCTTCCAAACTGGAATAAAGCATTGGAAGTTATACATTGTAATCGTGTTAGGTGGTGTGAATATAGCTTCTTAGAATAGGAAAACCATCGACATATAAAACAATATTAACAAGGATAGGTATCTTATTTCCTTCCTTGTTTCCCAGAGTTCTTCACAATTGGTTTACAATGTGTTTTCCACATTCTCTACCTATTTGTATATTGTTCCTTCCTCTAAATGTTCCCAATTTCCTCCAACATACTTAAGAACACATCAGATGCTTGACTAGATCTAGTCAAGTAGAGGGATACCATGATGCACATCCATTTTACCTGATCTTCCTTCACTTGGATGACAACTAGTCATTTTGAGTTCTTTACATTTTTCATCCCTGTGAACTTCTCAATCCACTCCAGGGTCTTGGTCATATTCGAGATACTTTCTCTTGTGTATGGAAGCCCAATGATTCATCAAATAAATTTTTGGATGATTGTGACTAGCTCATCTAACCAAATTTTACCATTATGGTACTAAATGAAAATAAAATTGGTTGCTTCCTCCTTCAATCCATGGAATCCTTGTATTTGAGGAACACCAATAAACAATTGAACCTTTGAATTATTTAGCATCAAGGTTTTATCAAGTTTCCATATTCCACCAACTGTGACCTATTTATTGTAGTTTGATAGTGATGGTCCCAATCAATTTCATCCATATTTGTAGTGTCCTAATTTTTCACTACTCCATTTTCCATCATAACTTTGATTACAAAAAGATCAAGCCCGACTATCTCTAATTTCCTTGGCTTGCCTTTAATCCTACTATTGTATAGAAGTACAAAGTCTCTAATGTCAATTTCCTTTTTATTTGGATTTTTTTCATGCCAAGCCTTTTGTTGTTGTTTCTAGACTTCTTGATGATGGAGAGATATTAATATTTCCTCCTCTAATTTATTAAGTTTGTGCAGTAGATCTTCTATAGCTTTAGTGAAAATGGATTTTAGTACTTTAGCTATCCTACCAGTATTATCCTTGAAGTGTAGTGAAACCATTGACACTTGTCCATAGACTAGTTTAAATGGTTTTTTCCTAGTCAACCTCTTATAAGCAGTATTGTATGCCCATAGACCAACATGCACTTTTCCATCCGAGTCATCCCTGTCGACATTACACATTTTGGTGATTCCTTTAGTTACAGTTTTATTAAATGACTCCACTGCTCCATTTTCTTGTGGGTGGTAAGGAGATTTATTTTTGTGGTCGATCAAGAATCCTTTCATTAATACTCTAAATAGTGTTGTTCACAGGATGGGTCCCCTAATCACTTATCAGTGAAAGTGGAGAGATAATCAAGTGATGATGTTCTTGTGAATAATTTTTCTTGCTACCTCTTTTGTCCAATTGTCGACTGGTTCTGCTTCTACCTACTTTCTAATATATTCTACTGCTACGATAATGTACTTGTCTCTTGTCCTTTTTCGTCTCTCGAGGAAGGGTCCCACAAAGTCGATAGCCCAGATATCAAAGAGGATACTTATATTGATTGACTACAAACACATCTCATCTCTCTTTTATGGTCTACCCAACCTTTGACACTTGTCACACTTATTGATTTTCATTTATGATCCTTATTCAATTTAGTCCACCACAATCCATCTTGTAAATTTTTTCTTATTGTAGTGTCTACATGGAAGTGACCACCTGAAAGGCTATAATATACTTTCTCAATTATGATTTCCCTTTCATATTCTAAATCATATCTCTTGAACACATCATCTGGTCCAATATTATATAAACATCATTATTTATCAACGTGTAAGGAGAAAATTTCATGTCAAGTACTTTCTTTCTCTTCTTTGGTAAGTCGCGGGAGACCATTTCTTCATGTAAAAATTAGATATTTCTCACTGATTGACAACACAGGTATTCAAACAGAGTATAAATTTTTTTAGTAACCATTCACACAAACAAATCAAATATAAACACACTGATGTTTTTACGTGGTAAAAACCCTACGGGGAAACATCCACGACCCCAACGAACGTGGCCACTTGGAGTAATTTATTGATGCAAAAGAAAATATTACAGAGAGATGTACAAGTGAGTTTTTCACAATCAATCATCAACAAATGATCATCTATGCTATTTAAATAGAGATCATGGACCAATCAAGTGTTAATCCACGGACCAATGTAGCCATTAATATCAAGGAGAATATGACCCGTCAGATCACTCTATGTTGGGAACATATCGTGACCATCAGATTACCTAACTACAAATGCATACTAAAGAAGCACACTTTTACTTAAAAACACATTAGACCAAGTTTATCTTAACTAACTCCTAAGTGTCTAAATATCCTAACATCTCCCCTTAAGAACAAATTGGGATAAAATTGAAGGATTTACAAAGGAGACAGAATAGGAGAAGGATGGAGGCATTAGAGCCTACCCCCCCTTAATAAAAACTTACTAAACTCGTAACATAGATAAAATTTTGGAGAACTTTGCTTCTGTAAGAGACTTTGTGAAAATGTATGGAACTTGATCTTCTGTAGGGAAAAAGAGAAATTCAATAACGTGATCATGCATGAGCTTTTTGATGAAGTGCATGTGTATATAGATGTGTTTTATGCATTGATGTTGAACTGGATATTTGGAGATCTTGATGACACTCTAATTGTTCCACCAGAGGGTAGTCAGATGCTGCTACTAGAATCCAAAATTTGAAAGGATCTATCAAATCCAGAAGGCTTCTTAACTTGCATTAATTGCTGATCGGTACTCTGCTTCTGCTGAAGAAAGAACAATAACTTGTTATTTCTTACAGGCCCAAGTGACAGGTCTTGAACCAAGGATAAAAACATAACTTGCAATAGAATTTTGATCGTTAGGGTCGCTGTCCCAATATGAATAAGTGAAACCAACCAATAAAAGAGCCCCCCCAGAGATGTAATGTATTTTAAACTAAATTGTACCCCAGACATACCGAAGTATCCTTTTAGCTTCTTTCCAATGAATTTCATGGGGTGTTTTCATATACCAGGCAACAAGACCAACAAAAAAGAAACTATCAGGATGGGTATGAGTCAAATATAAGAGGCTACCAACTAACTGATGGTACAAAGTGGCATCAAATTCAAGAGAATTACATGTGGAAACAAGTTTGACTCCATACTAGAAGGGAGAAGGGGTTGCTTTAGAATCTTCTATGTGAAAGTGACGAAGAAGGTAAAAAAAATACTTAGATTGGGAAAGAAAAATACCTTCCTCGGTTTGGAGAACTTGGAGGCCAAGGAAATAGTGCAAATATCCCAAGTTGTTCATTTCAAATTTATTCTTGACGTTGGTTTTCACACGGTTTAAAATTTTTGGGTCACTACCAGTGAGGATAAGGTCATCAACATAAAGAACACGAATTATGAGATGGATTCCTACTTTCTTGGTATAGACATTAGGGTCAGAATGACATCTAGAAAAGACGATATCAAGAATAAAGAAGTCCATTTTGGTATACCAAGTGTGAAGAGATTGCTTACTACCACAAATATATTTCTTAAGGTGACAAACAAGGATGGAGTCATTCTGGACATATCTAAGAGGTTTTTCCATGTAGATTTCTTCTTACAAATCCCCATGCAAGAAGGTGGATTTCACATCCATTTGATGGAACTCCCATTTATGTGAGGTATAAAGGGAAAGAACAAGGTGTATGTAATTCATTTTGGCTATGGGAGAAAAGGTTTCATTATAGTCAATCCATTCAACTTGAGAGAATCCTTTGGAAACTAAATGGGTCTTGTGTCTTTCAAAACTTCCATCTGACACATACTTATTTCTATGAACTCAATTACATATGACAAGTTTTCTTCCTTTTAGAAGAGGTACAATATCCCAAGTATCATTTTCCATTAAAGAACAATACTCTTCATTCATTGCTGTATCCCAATCTTGATGACCTGAAGATTTTACAAATGTCTCTGGATCATGACTCTCTGAAACTTGATCCAAAATAAAGCAGGATCGCTTGAACTATGAATGTGTTCAAAGCTAATATGAAGAATCACTGGTTGATTCTCGAGTTGAACGAACCCATCATGGAAGTTGTGGCACTAGTGCAGGTTCATGTTCAATGGAATCATCTAGAGGAAGGTGATAAGGAAAAGGTGGATGTTCATCCTCACTATCATCATCCGAATAAGATGAAACTAGAATAGGAACATAAGATGGCACAAATGCTGAAGATGTCTCGTAGGCCGAAGAAGGCACAAACAATGAATTAGGCTCATAGACCAAGATATTTTCATCAAATTTAACACCTCTTCTAATTTTTTTTTCATTAGAACGAGGTTGAAGAAGTATGTAACCTTTGACATATTCAGAATAACCAATAGAAATACACTTCTCACTTTTAGTATGTAAAGCTTTCCTTTTCTCATTAGGAATGTGAGCCCATGCTACACTACCAAATACACGAAAGTGGCTTACATATGGCTTAATTTTATTCCATGCTTCTTTCAGTGTTAGATTCTTTAGATCCTTTCTAGGAGTGCGATTTACTATGTAATTTTCATAGTTAATGAATTCCATCCAATAATTAAGACTTAATCTCTTAGATTGGATCATACAATTAGCCATTTCCTTTAATGTGCAATTCTTTCTCTCAACAAATCAATTTTGCTGTGGTGTATATGGAACAATGTATTGCATTTGGATACCCTGTGCGATGCATTAAATTGTGAAATTGTTGTTCACATATTCACATCCATTATCTGTTCTTAACCTTTGAAGTTGATATCCAGATTGTTTTTCTACAAGGGCCTTGTAGGCCAAAAACTTGTCAAACACTTCGCTCTTAATTTTTAATAAGTAAACCCAAGTGCATTTGGAAAATTCATCAATGAAAGTTAAGAAATAATTTCACCTAGAAAAATAAGGAGAAGAAAGTGGGCCACACAAGTCAATGTGGACAAGCTGCAAAGGGGCCAAGACGTGCCAAGAGGCATGTTTTTCAAAACTATCTCGATAATGTTTGTTGAGAAAACAACTGGTACAAACACCATCTCTGCAAGAAACAAGAGGAAGACCAATCACCATCTGTTGATTACATAGTTGCTACAATGAGCGATAATTTATATGACCAAACTGCACATGCCAAAGTTTTCTCAATTCATTGCTATGAGCAACCAAAACTAATGGAAAAGATGATGACCCAAAGTTGCCAAACTTGTACGACTTGGTAATATCATCAACAATTCCAATTGCAAGAACATTCTTAGGATATTTTAGATCCTTGATTACAACTTGGTGAGGTGAAAACTCTACAGTTTTACCTTCACCTGAATGAGTGATTTCATACACTGATAGAAGGTTGCAAGAAATACTTGGAACACATAATGCATCATTGAAAAGAAAATTATCTACTTGAATTGTTCTAGACACTACAACACTAAGATATTTATCATCACCAACAAATATTTTCTTGGTGTTACATTCATTAAGAGCAGAAAATATGGTTTTATACTTAGCCATATGATAAGGTGCTCCAGAATCAATAAGCCACTCATTAGAAGAAGAAGTAGAAGTTCCATTGAAGGAGAAACTAGAATTAGAAAGTGCATGTCCATGAGAATAAGAGTTAGAAGAAGAAAAATCGATATTGATGTTGTGTTTCTTCATCGCTTCTTCCAAAGCTTCCATCTTATTAAAACATTTGGACTCCACATGACAATATTTCCCACAAAATTTACAATGACTGTCAATATTCTTATTTTTATATTTTTCTCCTTTTTCACCATTAGGATAAGAAGCTGGCGAAGAGGGTTTGGGACCCTTATTTTTCTTTTTATTGTGGTAAGGATGTTTCTTCTTGGGATTCTTAGATTTATTTTTCCGCTGGGCCACTAAGGCTTTGTTGGATGTACTTGCAGTGTTGATTAGTCCACGTTGCACAAGATTATCTTGTTTTCAAATTAGAGTATCACAAAAGGACTGAAGAGAGGGTTATTTATAAGAACTTCCTAGAGCTTCTAGTGGCATAAAAGGTAGATACAAAAATAGAATATACACTGCCAATCTTAGAGAGAATAACATATATGCATCGATCTACCTTTAGATCTAGTTGACACTCTCTACAAAAAAGTCTAAGTGTTTTGAACTTATATAAGCAATATTTAATGTGAGGAAACAAATATGGACTTTAATTCATGTTGACGGGCTTGAAAGACCCATTCAAGCAGGTAAGGGAGAATGTTCGATGGCAGGTCCCAATTAACCCACTCTTGTTTGGGATAGTGTTTATGACCAGAATATTAGCCTGGTTTCCCATCTAAACTAAATATCTAAATATGAATCCAAGAACAAAATGTTCTTGAATGAATTAAAATCATAAGAACTAAATTAGACTAAAATGATTAATTGCTTTCCTACGATGCATTCCTATTCTATCCTATCCTGCCCTGATCAGGAGTGGGCTATAAAAAAATAAGTGCAGTTAAACATTATATTGCTTGCACATAAATAATTCATAAAAGAAAAGAATATGAAAACTTAACAATATAATGAGCCAGACACAACTAATTGATTCACCAACTTATCATATTGTCACTGCACTTGATATGAAAATAAAAGCAACTGTGAACTTACAGAAAATAGTCTAGAAATAATTCATTAACTAAAATCCACACATCCACATAAATAGACATGTATAAATAGAATAGTCTCATTCATACACATTTGTACCAAAATATTCAAAGTGTATATTGTTCAAATTTACATACAATAGAAGTACTATTATGATACAATCCGAGTCCAAAATCCCCTTCTCATTTACAATCATCTCTTTTATAAGTATTCGGTGAATTTTTACATTCTTGAGATTCAATCATAAGAAAAAAAGTTTACAAGAGTGACTCTTCACATTCCTTTCCTTATTAGGATTACAAAATGAAAATATGATACAGGTGGAGTAATTATGAAAATTGTTGGATAGTTGGTTGTCATTGATGTGAACCCTTGGAGCATTTGAGATACCCCAGAGTTGTGATCGAGATTTATAGTGAGTTATTTGTCATTGATGTCAACAATAATGGTTGATGTCAATATATATGATGGGTGCATTTGATGAAGTCTACACGAAGCCCCGAAGGTGTGGTTATGGAACCCAAAGTTGATCAAGGAATATGGACATGAAGAACACTATAAATGCAAGTAACACACTCATATATGGATAGTCATTGTCGTGTCATTTCCGGTGGTAGGTGGTACGCCAAATGGTTCCTCACAGTTAGGGTGATATTCCCTCATGAATTTGGAAGCCCCAAAGAATGGTTAATAATCCCCTATTTGGTTACAAGTCATTAATGAAATGGTAAAGTGGTTGTAACAAGAAACCCCTAAAGTAAGGAAAGAGGTTACTTAGAAAAAGTATAAATACACCTCAAAGAGTCTCTCATAAACATAGTCATACAAAACTCTATTGATTATCTATCTTGTGAAGAACTTTTGGTCTATTGGCGAATATGAGGTAGCAATTCTGAGGTTGTGAAGGAAGGTTGAAGGTGAAAGTATCAAAGTTGCAAAAAATGTGAAGAACCCTAGTTTTTGAGGAATCAATGGGTTAGAGGTCAAAAGGGCACAAATGTACATGGGATGTAGTGGAGAAAAAAACGTATATCCATGAGTATTAGAAGAGAAAGTCTGAGATATGTGAAAATCTTGTAAATAGGTGTGAAGTGATGCGTGTACCAGGTTGTTGATGCCCATGTTGGTTTACTCATCTATTATCTAATACAATAAGGTGTATACAGGATCAAAGGTATGCTTATGTGTTAGTTTTAAGGTTTATAATTATGTTGTTATGGTACATGCTTGAGGCATTCCATGGTAGTGATTATGCATGGTACACCTTGGTGATGGTATGATAAATTTTTAGAGGCACATCTTGGATACCTGACATATATGGTATATGCGTGATATGGAACATGTTTGATGATATCTCTTGGTATATGGTTTATGGTTGTTGACACATACTTGAGGTACATGGTTTGAGTTATATCTTGGTTACAAGTTGATAAAGTGATGGTCATACCTTTGGTATATTGTTGAGGAATTGGTATATGTTTGAGGCACATCTTTTGTGAATGGTGTGAGGCATATTCTTGGTACGTGTATGAGGTGCATGTCTTGGTGATGTTGGTACATGTTGCGGTACACCTTGGTGAGGTTATGACACATTTATTAGAAGCACATATTGGTTATGTTAGCGATTATTTTTGTCATTAGGCGCAGAAGCACCCAGGTTGCAGATTGCACACAAAATGCCCAAATGCAGCAGCTGAAGGACCAACTTTTCGGTTATGAGTCGGGCGAGAGGGAAAGGTTTTGACGTCTTCAGCCGAGATCCATCCACGAAGTAGATCAATGGTCATCAAGATCTTGGGGTTACCAAGGTACCCGACATATAGCACCAAAGAAAGCCCTTATGTTTCAAGGCTGAGTCTGGGTCGTCTGATCCAGGGACACGTGCCGCAAGATCTGGCTGCGTCGACATTTTGACGGTCGGGATTTCGTAGGGCGAGGGTTTCATGTTGATCAACATCGTGAAACCCTGAATTTTGATAGCTCCGAAAGCATAGAAGGTGGGGCCCGCGATATCACGAAGTATTTTTCAGCCGTCCATCTAGAGGGGACACCTAGCAGAAAATAACACCATCTTGGTGCTTCGCCCATCGCGACTCCAACACGCAAAGAACAACTTCGTTATTTTCCGATGCGCGAGGTGCCATGAGAATCTTGGACCAGGGCCCACGGTATCGCCAGGAGAGTAAAGAGCCGTCAGATCTGGAGGGACGCGTGGTTCCAGATTAAGCCTCCTCGGCATATCGCTCATCGCGATTTCAATTAGCGAAAGTTATCCCTTTCATATTCGCGAACGCCGAAAGCATGTGGTCACAGCCCATGATCACTTGGGGAGAGGAAGGAGCTACGTGAAGGAGTCCAAAGGCGCCGAGTTCAGTTGCAATGAGGGTCATCACAATCTCCAGGTGTCATTGGACCCAATCTTAATACTATTTCTAGTATTGAAGTAAATGAGGACAAGATTGGGTGGTTGAAACCTCCTTTCATTCATTGAATGAGGGGAATGGAGGGTCTGGCGAGCCTCCTGCTCGCAGAGGTCCTGTGTATCGATTTTCTCAAAAATACCATGCCGAAGTCCTTAACTCAACAGAGAAGTTTACACACGCTAGCCAAGCACTTAACGTCTCAGCTACCCTCCTTACAGGAGCCATGCCTGGTTAAGGTGGCATTTAAAGATAGACATTGGTACGAGTTTGACTAAAGGGACACCAAGATTTGGGTGAATAGACACACCTCTGTGAGGTGAATTTTCCTGGGTATATAGGCCCAGTTCTTGTATTTTTGAAGGATCAATGGTAGAGCGAAGCTCTCGACTGTAAAGTTTTAACAACGATTCTAAAATCCTGGTTGTGCATCTGTATTTGAGATTTCTTGTTTTATGACAAACAGTTTTCCTAATCCGTCTATGTTTTCATCTTAATCGGAGAGTTCATGATCGACTGATTCGCATGAATTGTTGCAGTTATGTTTTGATAAAGGATTTATCATTACATTATTGTATTCTCTGGTTTTCTGCATTTGGATGTAAGAGGATCTTGCCTTTGGATTCTTTCTCTCACAGTCTGTTAGAAACCTGATGTTCATAACAAACCCTCATACTCTCCTTATACATGTCTTCCCCCATATTCACCCTCATTATAGCTCACTGTTTGGATTTTATCTAAGACCTCACTCGCCCATGCACGCCTGGCCTAGTTTCAGAGCTGAAATGATATTGTTCTGAGTTTTACTTCCATTTGATCATCTCTTTATAAACAAAACTTGACATTAAACTGATGGGCGTCGGGCTCTGCCCCTGCTGCAATCCAGGAGTGACTTTCGACGCTAACATTTCTGGCGCCGTTTTCGGGGACGAAGTTGAAAATTTTCCCCGGGATTGAACGACAATGATTAGCTGATTCTGAAGGTGCATCAGATATCAGAACTATTGAGATTGCTACTATGCACTTGGTGACTCCATTGTGACGACTCCACTGGAGCGAACTCGTTGTTTTAATTATGGCTTCCAGAGGCAGACATACGCGGTTACATCCACAGCTGCCTCTAGCTACACCTGTAGCTAATCCAGAGGTCGTTCTCAGAAAAGGAAAGGCCCCTGAAGAAGAAGCGTCCACCACTGAACTAGGTAATCCACTATATCCTCCTGTGGGAACTCCTTTTTCTCCTCCTCAGCCTCTTGATAGACCTATTTTTGAGGTTTCCCGTTTCCTAAATTTCGGAAGTGTTCCTGTTGATTTTTCCTCTCCTGGTCTGGGATTGGAGGGACAAGACCTTATCACTCCCCTCTCCCCTGAAACTGTGCCTTGGCGCAGACTCAGAGCCACAGAATATTTCCCCCCTCCTATCTTTACCACTCCTTCACAAAGAAAAACACCTACTGACTTGAGCTCGTTAGCCTTCTCCTTAAATCCCCTCTTGTTTCCTACTCCACTTCGGGACTCATCCCCAGTAGCCCCATCGCGAACTCCTTCTCCTCCCAGCTCTCCTCCACCTAATATTCCTATGGCTGGTGCTAATCCCCCTCTAACTAGAATGGATGCCATAGTTGCTGCCCGATATGCTCCCTTGATCCTACCTCAACCTATGCATCCTCTCCCTGCTGGAGACTACTTGAAGTATATGCCCAAGTTCACTGGGGAAGGAGACATAACTGCCGAAGAGCACCTGGCTGCTTTCTATAGTTATGCAGATAACCTCAACATTGATAATGAAGATGTCTGGATGAGGGTCTTCTTCCAGAGACTGGATGGTGAGGTGAGGAAATGGTTTAGAGGATTAGCTCCAGGATCTATTGCTGGGATTGAAGCCTTGGATAATGCTTTCCAGAGGCAATGGGGCGATAGGAAATATTTCATGTATTACATGATAGAGTTCGGGTCTCTGAAGAAAATGGAAGGAGAGTCCATCTCTGACTTCTCCAAAAGATTCAATAAGATGTATAACAAGATCCCTGCAGAGATAAAGCCTTCAAAAGCCTCAACTAAGATTTCATATGCTAGCGCGTTCGGCCCCGATTTCTGCCTTTTGTTGAGAGAAATAAGAGCCACCACTTTAGCTCAAATGCAATATGCGGCCATAGAGGTGGAATCCAATGTGTTAGTAGCTGACAGACTGAGGAACAAGGCCGACGCAGATAGGAGAAAAGGAAGGTCGGAAGCCTTGACTTCTGACCCATCGGTTGTTAACGGATAAATTCGTGAGTGCGGACACAGACTAATCTCCCTAGATCCACCTGGATCTAGAACAAAACGAGACAGAATACTACTCTTTCCCTAGATCTAGATTATTGAACGAACTAAGA
>JZKD02S1990977.1:1170109-1234259 GCA_000966675.3 Picea glauca | reverse complement strand
AGAGAAATATACAACCTGAGCCTTGATGTCGTAGATCTCCTTTCAATGGCTTCTAGTTCTGACACACACACTAGCTCATGCATGAAGAAAATCAACCACATAAGATGACTTTGCTGTTGTCCTTTGCTGCTGTAGCTTCAGTCCTTCATACAGTCTTGCACTGATTCTCCAATCAATCTATTACTAGCTTGCTTCTAATATTTCTTGTTAACCCTTTCCATGAGCAATCTACTCAATATATAGGAGAAGATAGTTTATTTACTTGGATAGAGAATGATCCCAAGATATCTGGAAAGTCAGTATTTTGCCAACCATTCGAAAGCCAACTCAACCTTCTAGAAGATTCTTTCTAGAAGAATCGATAACTCATCCATTTTCCTTCTTTAGAAACATGCCCGCACCCTGACTTTGAGTGCAGTGTGAGAAGTTCGCAGTCAAGCTGAAGGCAGCCTGCGGGAATTAAGGATTCTCGCAGGAGAGTATATATGCAGCGTGCGAACTATCTTTTAAACTAAGCTTTCTGGAAACTGACAAGTGTAACTTTTCTCATGAAAATGTTCTTAATAAAGAGTTTGATTTTCTATTATCATGACACCATCATGACATCATCCCAATGACCAAAAATGTGGATAACATCGGTGCCCCACCCTCAAGTGGATGAACTGACCAGGATGGTGAAATCTCTGCTTGCGGAGATGGAGAGAATGAGGGTGGAAGGGAGGCAACCATACAAGGGCCCTCTGAACGCCGAAAAAAAGGGAGGTTTTAGGAGTCCAAACAATTTTACTCCCGTGAATGTGCAAAGAGAGAAGGGAAGAGACAGAGAAGACCAGAAGATTTAGGCCCCTTTTCAAAACAATTTTGTGGCCGAGGGGGAAGAAGGAGAAACAGACGAGCTTGATCCTGAAATCCATTGCTTCGGAGACACTCCCCATTTCCCTCATCTCACTCAATCAGCCTACGAGGAGTCTCTCACGGACAGTTAGCTAAATGAACTAAGCAAGGGAGACAAGGCTAGTGGTAGCCCAGGCAGATATGATCTGAGGTCAAAGAAAAAGACTAAAGCGCCTGACGTTCCTGAGCAGTCCACCAGGACAAAGAAACTTGCCGGTGAAGCGGAAGATGGTCACAAGGGTAAGAGGACCCAATCCCTCTCTCCCATTATCCAGAGTCATGCTCCCGAAATAGGAGAAATCCCAAAGCTCTCATCTTATTTTAATTTCGAGCATGAAATTCAAAAAATCAGAATCCCTGTGCCCCTGACTGAATTGATTAAACATGAAAGGTTCAAAAAATGCTTCTCTGAGATCTTAGAGTCTGAGGTCTCAAGCCTTCCCACATACTCCATCAATTTGCAATATGAAAAGCCTGCAGTTATCCTAGGTCCTATGGTAGAAGACAAGAATGACTCATCCCCTCCCTTCTACACTTCCTTGAACATAGATGACAAGGTATTGCACAATTGCTTGATGGATTCGGGGGCTTCTCACAACCTCATTCCCAAAACTGTCATGGAAGAGTTAGGACTAGAAGTCACCCGAGCCTATCATGACCTCTATTCCTTTGACTCCATAAAAGTTCAATGTCCAGGAGTTATCAAAGACCTGGTCGTGACCTTGTTTCAACTGCCCATGAAAAGTGTGGTCATGGACATTGTAGTGGCCAATGTCCCCCCCAAGTTTGGTATGTTTTTATCAAGATCTTGGATAAAGAGGCTGGGGGGAACCTTACAGATGGACCTCACATACACTACTATCCTAGTGTTTGGAGGAGAGCATAGAAGGCTATACAGAGAATCCCAGTTGGCATATATAATCAGTGATGAGGCCAACCCCACCAATCATCCCATCTTTGCCTTGGATACCGATTTAGGCTCCAGTTTACTACAGCTCACCCATGCCCCCGAGCCTCCTCTCAAACTCAGAAAGCGGCCCACTTCTCCTTGTAAAATTCCTCCTGCCATCACCCCCATTTGGAATTTTTTTTTTGATGGAGCCTATTCCCGGGAAGGTGATGGTGCTGGGGTGTTTTTTGTGTCACCTACCTAGGAAATCGTATCTCTGTCATACAAATTAGAATTTGAAACCACAAACAATGTGGCAGAGTATGAAGCCCTTGTTCTAGTATTAAGAGCTGCAAGGGAAATGGGAATTCAGGGGATAACAATGTTCGGAGATGCAGAGTTGGTGGTCCAACAGATCAGAATCACTTACCAGGTGAAGCACCCTCGACTCAGGAATTATAGGAATGAAGCATGGGACCTAATTGACAATTTCTTCTCATCTTTCAATATATCTTTTATTCCAAGGGAGGATAACGCTGTGGTCAATTCTTTAGCTGTCTCATCCAGCTTGCTCAAAGTTTCTCTACAGTCCATAGTCAACTTTGATGTTGAAATAAAATATAGGCCCTCTGTACCGGACAATGTTAAGCATTGGAAGGTATTCGAAGATGATCAGGAAATTGAAAGATTTCTCCGTTCCGTTGATGAGTTTTCTACGTTGCACATTGATCAGGATCCTGACACAGAAGGTGACCCTCACCCTGAGGTGTTTTTAAATAAAATTGCTAACCACCAGATTATTCAGCTACCTAGCAATCACATTCCGAGGGGACTAGTCCCGTTGGAAAAAAATGTTCGATGGGAATGATGTGGAAATAAAGGGTAGAGTTTCAGATGAAGATGCTAATACAGCTGAGTGCAACATCGACACACTGGAGGAGCCCAAGTTTGTTAAGATGTCAAGCAGTCTGACCACAGAGCAGAGGGCCGAATATACTGAGTTGCTGAAAGAATTTGCTGACGTGTTTGCATGGACATACAAAGACCTCAAAACGTATGATACATCCTTCATTGAACACAAGATCCCACTAAAGGAAGAAGCTAATCCATTCAAGCAGAAGCTAAGATAGATAAACCCTACGTTGCTTCCTATCATGGAGAAAGAAGTGAAGAAGTTGTTAGAGGCCCAGATCATTGTCCCATTAAGATATTCTGAATGGGTAGCCAATTTGGTTCCCGTGAGGAAGAAAAGTGGGGAAATCAGGCTTTGTGTCGAATTCATGAACCTGAACAGGAGCTCAAAAAAAGACAATTATCCCCTGCCCAACATGGAGCACATACTGCAAAGGGTAACCGGTGCATATAGGATTTCCATGATCGACGATTTTTCTGGCTATAATAAGATATCAGTCATGCCTAAGGACAGGGAGAAGACGACCTTCACCACTCCTTGGGGCACATTCATGTATGCCAAGATTCCATTTGGACTAATGAATGCAGGAGCAACATTTCAGCGAGCCATGGATATAGCCTTCATCGGGGAGAAGGACCGGTTCTTGGTGATCTATCTCGATGACATCACAGTCTTCTCCAAATCAGACAAGGAGCACCGCTGCCACTTGAAGAAAGTTTTCATGAAATGTCCGAGGTTCGGTCTGTCTCTAAACCCCAAGAAATATTTGTTCGCTATGCAGGAAGGGAATTTGTTAGGCCATATAGTATCAACAGAGGGAGTGAGAATTGATCCCAACAGAGTGGAAGCAATTCAAACCTTATCACTTCCCAGGTCTAAAAAAGAGGTTCAGGCCTTTTTGGGAAAAATCAATTTTCTAAGGAGGTTTGTCTCAAATTTTGCCAAGCTAGTGAAACACATCACGACCATGCTTAGGAAGGGAAATGAGGTGAAATGGACCGCTGAGCCCAGGGCATATTTTGACCAAATAAAAAGGGCACTGACTGAGACACCTGTGCTGATCAGTCCTGACTATTCCAAAGAATTCCTAATTTTCTCCTTTGCTTCTTTTGATACAGTAGCAATGGTATTGTTACAGAAAAATGAGAAAGGGCATGAGCAACCCATTTATTTCTTTAGCAAGTCACTAAGAGATGCGGAGACCAGGTATGAGATCATGGAGAAGTAGACCTATGCCTTAGTGAAATCCCTCAAAGATTTCAGGATCTATGTCTTGCATTCGAAAGTGACATCATACGTTTCTTCAGCTTCCGTAAAGGACATTCTTGTACAACCAGACATAGATGGGAGAAGAGGCAAATGGATAGCAAAAATTCTAGAATTTGACTTGGAAATAAAGCCCACCAAGATGGTTAAGGGGTAAGGCCTAACCAAGCTACTGGCTGAATCCAATTGTGAAGCCTTGGGAGTCAATTTCCTCAACACTCGCTCAGGAACTCAGCAAACTGAGCTGCCCAACCAATGCCCTCAAGATGGCTTATCACTGGTAAATTGTGCCTGGTATCGTGACATTCTTTACTTTCTGCGGGAATTGAAGCCTCCAGATGGAATGGGTAAAAGCAGGGCAAGATATTTAAAGCTCAAGATGGTCAGGTATTGTCTCATCGAGCAAGTTTTGTACTGGAGAGATCCTTTGGGGATGCTGCTGAGATGTTTGAACGCACCAGAAGCCCAAAAAGTTATGTTTGATTTCCATGAAGGCCTTTGTGGGGGGCATCATTTCTGGAAAACCACAGCTCATAATATCCTTAGGGCTGGATATTACTGGCCTACTTTATTCGCTGATGTCTGCAAAGGAATCTGAGCTTGCATCAAGTGTCAAAAGTTCTCAGGAAAGCAACAGCTCAAATCGCTGCCATTGAAGCCTATAGTATCTCTAGCACCTTTTCAGCAGTAGTGGCTGGACTTCATTGGAGAAATTCATCCTCCCTCAAGAGGTCAACACAGATGGATCCTGACAACAACAAATTATTTCACCAAGTGGATAGAAGCTGTCCCCACCATAAGTGCATCTCACAAAGTAATTATCAGCTTCCTGGAAGGTATCATGGCCAGATTTGGCTGTTCCAGTAGGATTGTCACCGATAATGCTGCTTCTTTCAAGTATGAGCCTCTAATCAAGTTCTGTGAGTAGTTTCAGATCTCACTAATTCACTCCACTCCCTACTATCCCCAGGGCAATGGTTTAGCAGAGTCCTCCAACAAAATCCTAATAAGGATCATCAAAAAGCTGTTGGAAGACAACAAAAGGGCCTGGGATTCAAAATTGAAGTTTGCTCTGTGGGATGATCGTGTGACAACGAAGAAATCTCTGGGCACTTCACCTTTTCAGCTAGTCTATGGAGCAGAGGCGGTTTTTCCTACTCAGCTCGCCTTACCTATGGAAAAATTCTTTCAAGAATATGAGGGAGAAATAGATCATATGATCAGGAGGATTCATCAGATAGTAGAAATGCAACAGATCAGAGAGAAAGTGAGGGACGCATCTTACAGTCATCAGCAAAAGATCAAGCAGGCTTTTGACAGGAAGGTCAGGAAGAAAGGATTCGAGATCGGGGATCTGGTACTTAAGTGGGATGCCCCCAGGCAGGATAAAGGAAAACATGGCAAATTTGATGCCCTCTGGACCGGCCCCTTCAAAATATCTGAGGTTTTCTCAAACAATACATACAAGTTGCAAGGTCAAGATGGCGAAGAAGCTTTCAACAACCCAATGAATGGGAATTTTCTAAAGAAATGTTTTATTTGAACCTCAGATGACTCCCTTGTTTGTAAATATTGTCCTTTAAGTTCTTTGTTTAGTTTCTTTTTGCGTGTTTTTCGTCTAATAAGTGACTCCATAGCCCAATAGCAAGGCACTAAAGCTGCGGAAGGAGTTCTTAGAGCATCGCAGGGACGACTCTATCCCCCATGGAGCCTAATGTTAGCGATTATTTTTTTCATTAGGCGCATAAGCACCCAGGTTGCAGATTGCACACAAAATACCCAAATGCAGCAGCTGAAGGACCAACTTTTCGGTTATGAGTCGGGTGAGCGGGCAAGGTTTTGATGTCTTCAGCCAAGATCCATCCACGAAGTAGATCAACGGTCATCAGGATCTCGGGGTTACCAAGGTACCCGACATATAACACCAAAGAAATCCCTTATGTTTCAAGGCTGAGTCTGGGTCGTCCGATCTAGGGACGCGTGCCGCAAGATCTGGCCGCGTCGCCATTTCGGCGATCGGAGGTTCATAAGGCGAGGGTTTCATGTTGATAAACATCGTGAAACCCCGAATCCCGATAGAACTGAAAGCATAGAAGGTGGGGCCCGCGATATCACGAAGTATTTTTCAGCCGTCCATCCAGAGGGGACACCTGGCAGAAAATAACGCCATCTCGGTGCTTCACCCATCGTGACTCCAACACGCAAAGAACATCTTCGTTATTTTCCGATGCACGAGGTGCCAGGAGAATCCTGGACCAGGGCCCACGGTATCGCCGGGAGAGTAAAGAGCCGTCAGATATGGAGGGACGCGTGGTGCCAGATTAAGCCTCCTCAACATATCGCTCATCGCGATTTCAATCAACGAAAGTTATCCCTTTCATATTCGCGAACGCCAAAAGCATGTGGTCATAGCCCATGATCACTTGGGGAGAGGAAGGAGTTGCGTGAAGGAGGCCAAAGGCACCGAGTTCAGTTGCAATGAGGGTCATCGCGATCTCCAGGCGTCATTGGACCCAATCTTAATACTGTTTCTAGTATTGAAGTAAATGAGGACAAGATTGGGTGGTTGAAACCTCCTTTCGTTCATTGAATGAGGGGAATGGAGGGTCTGGCGAGCCTCCTGCTCGCAGAGGTCCTGTGTATCGATTTTCTGAAAAAGACCATGTCGAAGTCCTTAACTCAACAGAGAAGTTTACACACGCTAGCCAAGCACTTAACGTCTCATATACCCTTCTTACAGGAGGCATGCCTGGTTAAGGTGGCATTTAAAAATAGACATTGGTACGAGTTTGACTAAAGGGACACCAAGCTTTGGGTGACTAGACACGCCTCTGTGAGGTGAATTTTCCTGGGTATATAGGCCCAGTTCTTGTATTTTTGAAGGATCGATGGTAGAGCGAAGCTCCCGACTGTAACGTTTTAACAACCATTGTAAAATCCCGGTTGTGCATCTGTATTTGAGATTTCTTGTTTTATGACAAACAATTTTCCTAATCCGTTTATGTTTTCATCTTAATCGGAGAGTTCATGATCGACTGATTCGCATGAATTGTTGCAGTTATGTTTTGATAAAGTATTTATCATTACATTATTGTATTCTCTAATTTTCTGCATTTGGATGTAAGAGGATCTTGCCTTTGGATGCTTTCTCTCACAGTCTGTTAGAAACCTGACGTTCATAACAGACCCTCATACTCTCCTTATACCTGTCTTCCCCCATATTCACCCTCATTATAGCTCACTGTTTGGAGTTTATCTAAGACCTCACTTGCCCATGCACGCCTGGCTTAGTTTCAGAGCTGAAACGATATTGTTCTGAGTTTTACTTCCATTTGATCATCTCTTTATAAACAAAACGTGAAATTAAACTGATGGGCGTTGGGCTCTGCCCCTGTTTCAATCCAGGAGTGACTTCTGACGCTAACATGTTATATTGGTATCTTGGTATTGTGGCTATCTTGGTTATGCTCAAGGCACTTCATTGATTATATCTTGTGGTACATGGTATATGGCATGATTGAGACATATCATGAGTGATATGGTATATGCATGAGATGGTATAGGTTTGATACATGGTTGATGTACGTGATATGGTACATGGTTGATGTACTTGGTATGGTACATGGTTGATGCATGTAATGTCCCCCACCTCTTGATAAAGAGGTATTGAAGAGACTCAGTGGCTTATGCATCCCCACTAGGCCATAGTCTCACACTAAGGGGAAACATCAACTAGACTAAGGTTATATTCTTAAGTTGACTTGAGGAAAAAGGTAAAAAAGGAGTAAAAGATAACTCAAAGAAAGAATAGAAGAACTGGAAGAGTTAACCCTGGGAGTTAATCTAACTCAATAGATAAATAGAAGAAAAAGTATAAATAGAAGGCTGGGGCGCACCCATGAGGTATTCTGGATTTTGGTATTTGCTTGTTATTTCTCTTGAGCATACAGTTTGGGGGTTTTGCTGTTACAAACCCTTGTGAGCAAGTTAGTGGTGAAAGATCCACTCACCTTGTTCCAAGCTTGGTCTCAAGGATGAAAGACTCCACCCACACCATTCTACACTCATCACATATCCATCAACTGATTCAGAAAAGCAATAGGGCCGTACTGTTCAAGAGTTTCCAGCAAGGGTGCATCATCATCTAGAGAAGAGTTCGATCTAGCTGATTAGGAGGGACGTTGGGAATTCCAACACTTGGGTTTTACTTGCAGGTGATCAACCATCACTTTGAGGGTTTCTTTGAAGAGTGATCATCATCATATCTTCAACTATAGTTTGGGATGACTTTGAGGCTAGGAGGACGTCTTGTGATTTAATATTTCTCAGATCTAGGGAGATCTACCTAGAATATGGAACTGAAACTTATCCCACGGGGTTTCCATAGCCTGATTTATATTCCTTAAGAGTTTCAGATCATTTGGAGGCCTCCTTCATCAGGGCCGAGTTATCTAGGGTTCCAGGCATCCAGGAGGGTGCAACTTCATTAGAGGATTCAATATTTGGAGGGGTTGGCCTTAACATTTCGGCCTGAGACTTCAGGAGGGAAATCCTATCACCCTGATCTATCAGTTGGCAGAGTTTGGGCTCATTTGGAGTCTTCCTTAATCAGGGTCGATTTATTGAGGGTTTCAGCCTTCTACTAGAGCGTGGCATCTTTCAACTGGAGGAGTTGGCATCCATTCAGCTCAGATATGGTTGTATTGACCTTCATTTCTTATCCAGCCTTTGGAGGCTTGTTTTGTATTAGCAGGATCATTTTGTAGCAGCTCATATCTATTATCTATTGGGGCCATCTGAGGATTATTGCATATTTTCTCTTTCTATTGTATCTGATTCATGCTTCTTATAATAAAGGTCATATCTATGCTTGTGTTTTCTATATCTTGAATACATTGTGATCTTGCATATGTTGGATGAATCTTGTATAAACACCATTTAAATAACTAGAATGCTTCAATAACCACCTGCACATCAAACAGGTCAGTGGTAGTTAGTGATTTCAAGAATAAAAATTGGCTTGGGATCATTACAATGGTATCAGAGCTTTGATCCTCCAAACTTGTGGAGGGATTGACGCATGCAGAGGTACAGTGGAATCTTTATGGGTAGAAGGAAGATTCCAACTAGTGAAATAGAGGCCGAAATGGAAGGGTTAGGGGATGACCGTGAGCCTCAAGGCTTGGCCTTCTTGGCAGACGAATTTGAAAAGTTCCAATAGACCATAAATATCACAGAGGGAAACTTGGTCCACCATTTACAGGAGAACCAGGAAACCAACCAAAGGGGACAGGCCGAAATCACTGAAATCTTGAAGAAGGTTGACGAGAATCTGAGGAAGATTGATGAGAACCAATCCCGGATAACTGATATTTTGATGCAAATGACCCATCAAGGGAAGGACCCTGAGACATATGGGAATAAGGTGGCTAGTGGATTTGGTGGATTCCATGGTGAGATCAGATATAACCCGGAGAAAGCTCCCAGATCCGAAGGAAGTTAGGGAGGAGGCACATCCAATGGGCATATGGGTAGCAGGGCCAACCCTAGGCCATACATGCCCACTTTCACAGAAGAACAACTAGGCCGACATCTAGGTAGACGGGCTAACCCACGGCCATACATGCCCACATTCACAGATGATCAAGTGAAACAGGAACAGGGGGATGATTTTGTTGAACAAATGGCGAGATGTACCAAGGAGTACTACGGGTTGGATATGACAATTCAAAAGAAAATGTCTCTGGATTAGTATTTCCAACTTAAGTTTAGAAATAAGCCTAGGCCGAACCACATGAGCATATTTGAGTTTGAACGAAGAGAAGGGAAGATAGAGATTCCATACTTTGATGGTACGACCAAGATGACAGCACAAGCATGGGTGAAAAAGCTGGATACCTACCTGCATCTTAAACCCATGAGGGAGATGGAAGCCATCAAGTTTTCCACTATGTACTTGGATGGAAAAGCTCATGATTGGTGGTAACATGGAATCTCCACACTAGGCCACAATAAAATAGTATCCTACCCAGAATGTACTCAGAGGCTCATTGATAGGTTTGATCAAGGGGATCCTGAGATACACTTTCGGGAGCTCACATAGCTCAAGCAAACTGGCATGAATGAGGTATAAGTTGAAGAATTTCAGAGGTTGGCAGTGATGGTGCAAGAAATTTCTCCAACTAGACTCATGATGCTCTTTACTGAGGGGTTGATGGAACCCTTGAGGGGTTGAGTAAAGGCTTTCAATCCTACCAACCTATAGGAGGCTATCTGGAAGGCAAGGGATATGGGGCCAACTGATAAGCCAAAATTCATACCCATACCACCTCTTAACAATGGTGGAAGAGATCAAAGGCCTCCAATGAACCAGGGAGGACGTGACCCAAGGGGTTTTGACAGGGGCTGTGGAAGAGTGGATGAGAACACTAGGAGGGAGCTGAGAAGGAAGAAAATTTGCTTCACTTGCAAAGAACCATGGAACCCAAGACACAAATGCATGGGCCGTGGTCAAGTGCACTACATAGATGTCACTTCTAACAATGAGGAGGAGGAGGAGATCAAACATATACATAACATTGAGGTAGTAGAAGAAGATATCACAGGATAGGCAGGACATGAATGTATGGCTACCTTAGCATCTATCAGTGGAGTGTTCAAGTATAACACCTTCCGGATGAGGGGGGTCTTGCAAGGACATAAGGTATCGGTTTTGATTGATGGGGGAGCCTCTCATAACTTCATTGATTCAGCATTGCTAAAAAGGAGGCACATACCCACAATAGATTTTGAAGGGTTCAAGGTGGAGGTAGCAGGTGGAGGCACTATGCCTTGTGACAAATACATCCCTGGCATGAATCTTACCTTGGGTAGGCATGAGCTGGTACAGGACGTCTATGTTATGGACCTTCCATATACCAACATTGTTATCCATAAATTTGGTCGTCATGATGATGTAATGATTATGGTGAACTCAGGCTCTTCATTAGAACTTTATCCTGAGAAAAGTTACCTTTATCTCTTTCCATAAATCACAGTTTTGAGGAAGGTTCGCAGGCTGTCAATACATTTGCCTGCGAGAATGCATGATTCTCGCAGGCTGCCTTAAGCTAGGGTGCGAGAGGTTCACACTGTGCCTAAATGTTAGGGTGTGAACATCTTCTAAAGAAGGGAAAAAAGATAGATTCTCGAACCTTCTAGAAGGGAATCTTCTAGAAGGATGAGATGGCATTTGAATGGTTATCTAAGTACTGGCTTTCCTGATATCTTGGGATCATTCCTATCCAAGTAACTAATCCATTCTCTCTTATAAATTGATGGGATTCTCATGGAAAAGTTTGGAAGCAAACTAGCAAGAGATTTATTGGAGAATTAGTGGAAGATTGTATGAAGGACTGATGCTACAACAGCTAGAGACACCAGCAAGGTTATACAAAGTGGTTGATCTTCTTCATGCATGAGCAAGTGTGTGTGTCAGAGCTAGGATCCATCGAAAGGAGGTTTGCAACATCAAGGCTCAAGTTGTAATTCTTGCTTTCTATCAATTTAATACAGTAATATGTCCCTTTCCCATAAAGCTAATGTCACTTTATTGCATAACTCCTTGATCATATGCATAGATTAACTGTTGAATATATTAAGTTGTTTTCACTTCAATTGGTTTGAGCTGTCTTGGTCTTGATGACACAAGAGCATTGGAGTGAAGCCTGGAACAACAGAGACCCAAGGAAGCGATCACAAGGTATGTTCATGATTCTTGCCTCCTAGTTCATTCAATAGTCTAAATCTAGGGAAAGAGTATTATTCTGTCATGTTTTGTTCTAGATCCAGGTGGATCCAGGGAGATCGGTTTGTGTCCGCACTTACGGATTTATCCAATAACAAAATTGGCGACTCCACTGGGGAACAATTCCCCAGATTTTGGTGTATTTTTGTATTTTTCTATGGCCATTTGCTCTAGTTTCATTTTTCTCCTGTCTTGTCAGTCTCTGAGTCTTCAGGATACCCTGATAGACCTTCTGGGTCCAGAAGCCTTTGTCAATTTTGATTTCATTTTCAAAATTTTTGTCATCTTCAGGAGTTCTCACACTGTGTTTAACTGCAGCCTACGAGAATCAGTCAGGTTCGCACCCTACTCATAGGGTTCAGTGCGAGCACCTCACACCTTGCTAAAAGGTTTCCTGCGAGAATAATAGATTCTCGCATTGTGTAACACTGCTTGCTTGCGAGCAAGATTTTTGAAAATTTTGAAATTGAGTTTGGGTTTTTCTAACTGCTCAGATCAGTTGAATTACCTCTTTTGGGTTTATTGGATCATTGATTGATATGTTTCTTGCTTTAGTTTGCATGCTTAAACAATTTTAGGGTTTCAAGGTTTTTCTTGTCCTTTGTAGCTTGACTTTCGCTTCTTGACTCTTATTGGCAATTTCATTCTCTCTGACTTCAAGAGATGAGTGTGTCTGATTGGTTGAGAACCAGTGATTGGTTGAGAGTTAAGTGCTTGGTTTTTCTCATTTGCTTGGTGGTTTGAAAGAACATTTTCGTTTTCATTGAGAAAACTAATTGGTTTGCTCTTTGTTTTTTCTTTCATTGAAAGAGTTGATTGGGTTGTTATTGCTTGATTCTTTATGATTTGATTTTTATGATTTCTCATTGATATAGTGAGAATTATTTTTGGAAAGTGAACAATAATCTTTTCTTTCAAAAATATTGTTTTTTGTCTTTTAGAAAACATTGAAAAAATCAAATTTTACAGTTTGTTGAAGTATTTGAAAAAGACACATAGAGATTGTTCATTGATAAATGATTGTTTGAATTGACATTTGAAAGGAAATTGTGCATTGCATTGTAGTACAGGGTTGATTTGGAAATTTTTCTCTCTCTCCCATAAATAGGATTCATGGAATGAAAAGTGTTATATTTCATTATCATCCTTGCATTATTTGGGTCAGAGTCATACAACATGAGTTTCACTTCCGTGACCTTTGAGTAAACAACAACTTTTAAAAACATTGCGTAATCTTAAAATTTATCTAGTAACTCTTTTCTAGGCCTCTTTTACACCAACATTTAGCTAGGCTAGTGCTTTGGAGTAGGAAGAGAGATACACTCTCCAAAAGCTCAAAACACACAATAGCATCTTGAGTTAGGGAGTGTTAAATTCCATTTGCAACATATTGTTCTGGGAAGCCCTTCTAACACAAGGGTCAAGAACTAGGTCGCATTGGTGTTGGCAGAGTTACTCACCCTGCTTTGTTGGCATCAGTGTAGATATTGCACGTATTATGGGGATCACTTGGAGGTATACCCACAAGGATGAGTGGAAGCCTTTTGAGTTGATTTCGGGATAGATACCCTGCCCTTGCATGTGGATCGGATTGACGATTGTTCCCCCAGGATTTAATGTTGTTTGTGGTGACCTTAGTGGCCTATCTCTCTAGGTTCTTACCCAAGGTGACTGTGGAGGGGAAAGTCTTCACGGTACCTGGAATTGACATTGATCAAACTCACTCAGGCTCCTTGGAGGGTATACCCACGATTATGTGTGGGAGCTTGCACCAGGGTGTAAGTCCGTTAAGCAGGTCGTCAACGTAACTTTTCCAACTTAGCCCTGCGCCTTCTCGTCTCGTTGTTGCGACGTTGGATTTCATCACCAACTAGTGGCTTCAAAATTAGAAGGTTTTGTTTGCTTGGTGATTGCTTCCTAGATTTTTTTTACTAGCGCGTGCTATTTGTTTCTCGAAGTTGACCATAGGAATTTATTTGCGGAGCTTGTCATTCGTTTAGAATTTCTCCCCCACGACGTTCACGTAGAATGCAAGGTTTATCTCTAGAGCATCTGGATGATTCTCAACCCTTGCCTACTGGTACACCTGAGGGTTCTCCCCATCAGACTGAAGTCCCAGTGGTTACTCCACCACACGGGGAAACAAGTGACGTTCCAGTTATCACTACACCACCTCCACAGGTAGACCGAACTGACTCTCTAGAAGATTTTCGAATCACCAATACTAGAGAGGAGTATTTCATTCACCGTGGTGAACGACCTTTTGTGTGATTAAATTCTTCTGAATCAACCGTTGGGGCTTCTCCCGGTGTAGTAGGCCAAGATCCATTTTGGTCGGGTGATTTTCGACGAGTCCTTTTTGGTACTAAGTCACCCACAGTCTACGAAATCAACCCTCCAGTGTCTTCTGAGACATAAACTACACCAAAGACTACCACTTATCACTTTGTTCTCCCTCCCGAGATGTCCCATCTCGTGAATACTACGAGTGTCCAAACCGAAATTATTGCAGCTACTCTTGCTCCTATCAATACCCAGCGAATGCCTGATGTCAAACCAACATTACCACCCGGTTACCATGCATTGAATGCTTTGTTGAATTCTTCCAATCCAACACCTCCGCAAACCCCAACCAGTTTTCCAGGTGGTCCTCCTTTTCCTGGGCATCCTATTCCCAGTTTTATCCCGACACTTCCACCTTTTCCTTCTGGCAATCCTAATCCTAGTGGCAATATCCCGACTGTTGCACCAAACTTGCAGATTCCTATTGGTGGACAGGGTGGTATGGTTCCTTTTCCTTTTCCCAGACACAACACAGTTACTATGCAACCTACGGTTGGCACACAAATTTCGGGTGGAACTATACCTACGATAGGGGGACCCACCTCACCTTTTAGACAAAATATACCGCCTGAATTGGCCCAGTATTGGAATCAACTTCTACAAAACTTTCCTCAAAATGATGGGGGGCAGCAACCCGCCCCTACTATCGGCCAACCTTATCCAGGTATACCTAATCCTATTTGGGGTCAGGGTCACACTACTCAACCTCAGATCCCTACTCAAACTCAAGGTCACAATCCTTGGGGCTACTATCCTATCCAACCACCACCGAATCAGCCAGGGTCTTCCCTCTATGGACAGACTGCTTACGGAACTACTGGTTTGCTGACAGGGCTTCCACCTCAAATCCATCAGTACCTGCAAGTAAACCGACAGTTACCTTTTATTGCTACTTTGGATTTTCCAGATTTGTCTAGGATTCTCAATGATCCTATTCGTCACTCTCCCCAATGGCCTGCTATTCCCGCCAAGCTTCCATCGGACATTTCGAAGTTCGATGGAAAGGCGGGAGAGGACCCAAATAATCATGTTATGAATTTTCACTTATGGTATTCGTCTAACTCGTTGATGGATGACTCCATTCGTCTACGTCTTTTTCAATGAACCCTCACTGGTTCTGCTGCGAAGTGGTATATTGAATTGCCACGAGGTTTCTTTTCTGATTTCAACACCCTAGCTATGGATTTTCTTACACATTACCAGCTACCGATCCATTACGATACTGGGACTGAAATCTTAACTTCCTTCAAACAAACCAAAGGCACTCATATATTGGATCATATCCATGAGTGGCCAAGGAGACGACGTCTTATTAAACTTGAACTCCCAGATCAGTTATTGGCAGAATGGTTTACGAAATCCTTCATGAACTAAATTGGTAAAGACATTTCCATGGGTGGTGTTGTTACGGAGGAGTAAGATATCAGTCGTGCTCAATATCTTGATCTCATTTATTCGCAAACGGGAACACTTTACGATTTGCTACCTGGATTACCTCGTCCTGGTACTTCCAACACTTCAACTTCTCCAGCTGCCTCACATGCAACTGATGGTGTGATTGGTACTTCTCATGTCCACTCACACTCTGTTTCAACTACAACCCCTAAGTATACATCTTCTAATGTTCAAAATGCTCCGTCTCCTGCCACTTCCAGCGGTAAAACTTTTGAGGTAAACACTGTTCAATCTACCCCGACCGGTAAAAATAAATCAAAGAAAGGAAGAGGTAAGAATAAGGAGAGTAAAAATAATAATCAAATTGAGCAAACTAAAACCCCTCTTGTTGAAGATCGGGATAAGCACAAACCATGGTGCCCTTGCCTTATCTGTGGTGACGATCACTACACGAAGGATTGTCCTCGACGTGCTGAGGTTACTAAGTTCCTTCAAGGAACGTCGAAACCCTCTACGTCAACAGTCTTGTCAGAACCCTTCCCGTCTCAACAACAGGTTCAGTTGGTGATTCATGACCAACCATCTACTTCTACGACATCATATGTTTTGATGTGTACCGATGATTCTAAGAAAAATAATGTTGCACTCAGGACTAGAGCCAAAGACTATACTCCATCTAAGGAGAAGGTTGACGATTTACCTCCTGATTTGGTACAACCCTCTCCACCGACTCCACCTACGAACGGTCCTCTTCATCTCGAATGACCGAGCCTTGATACAGTTCTGCGACCACCCCCGAAAGGTGACGTTAATAAGTCAGCTTTCAATCCTCATTCTCGTGTGGACCAGAACTATAGCATTGTCAAAGATCTGGCCCACGCACCTTCAGTGATGTCTGCCCTTGAAGTCCTTCAGTCTTGTCCTTCACAACGAAGGGATCTGTTAAAAGCTATAGGTGGAATTGACCCTACAGATACAAATTTAATAGTCTTTGACTTGGAAGATCATATTCCAAGGTAACCCCCCCAACTTGCGTTTCAGATACAAGTTGTTGTCGCCGACAAGAATATTTGTAGAACTGTTATCGATGAGGGTGCCTCTACATGTGTAATGTCTTTTGCTTGTTGGAAAGCCATTGGCTCTCCTCTTTTAAATGAATCACATAATACTTTGAAAGCCTTCAATGGCTCTGGTTTTATGCCTTACAATGTTCTTCCATCATTGCCTGTTACTCTAGAAGGTAAGACAGTCCAAGTTGAAGTGGAAGTTTTCGATGCTCCCCTGGATTATAATCTTCTACTTGGTCGTAGATGGATATATTCTATGCTCGCTGTTGTGTCAACGATTTTCTGTGTCGTGCGATTTCCTCATCAGGGAAAAGTTGTTACGGTTGATCAACTTGCCTTCTTTAATTCTGATACTCGTACTAGCAATGTGCCATTTATAGCTAAAACCCCTCTGGGTTACGAGAATGTTGGTGTCGGTATTTTAAAAGACTCTTCGTTAATGGGCACGTTTCCCATACCACCACCACCCGATATTCCGCGCTCGTCAGTTTCTTCTATTAATATGATCTCCGCTGTATCTCATGAGCTTCCTGTGTCTTCTGACCCTTGGATAGTCCCTGATCCAGGAGATCATACTCGTTTCAGCGACGTCATGCCGTTAAGTCCGGTTGAGTATGCTTATCAAGCCATTCAATTGACAACCCTTTCTACACCCTCTCTTGATGAGTTGTCTCCCGATCCTTTCCATGTCATCTTTCCCACTGACGAGATGATCACGTGCATCATGGAAGACACTCCTTGGGACGATGGGCATCATCATTCCATACTGTTTCTAGAACAACACACTCTAGAGAACTACCAACGGATTTCAACTCCGTCGACCGTTGTCGTCATATCGACCGTTCTCGGATCTACACATGATGTTTTTGCCGAAGGGAACCTCAGTAATATTTCTCCCACAATACCCATTGATATATCAGTTAAACCTGGGATAGTTGAAAATGTTCACATTGGAGCTTCGTGTTCTCCAGATGAAAGTGTCACCTATACTGCTCTGTTCAAAGAATTTCGTGACATCTTTGCCTGGAGCTACAAAGAGATGCTAGGTATCGACCCTGCTATTGTTGTGCATGAGATAAAGACATACCCCGGAGCTAAACCAGTCCGACAACGCCTTCGTCCAGTCCATCCACGTAAAGCGACAACTATCAAACTCGAAGTTGAAAAACTTCTCAAAGCCGTTTTTATTTATCGAGTGGCTCTGACAGAATGGGTTTCTAACCCTGTACCGATTGATAAGAAAGGTGGTAGTATACGTGTTTGTGTTGATTATCGGGATATTAACAAAGCCTGTCCAAAGGACAACTTTCCAACCCCTTTCTTCGACCAGATCGTCGATGATTGTGCCGGAAGAGAAATCTTTTCTCTCATGGATGGTTTCTCCGGTTATAATCAAATTAACATCGCTCCTGAGGACCCACATAAAACTGCTTTTATTTTTCCTTGGGGTACTTTCACCTATAGGAAACTTCCCTTTGGTCTTAAGAACACGGGCGCAACGTTTCAACGTGCTATGTCTTATGCATTTCACGATATCAAGCATATCGTTCAACCTTATTTGGACGATTTACCAACTCATTCTTTATGCCGAGTCGATCACCCCACTCATCTCCGAGCAATTTTCGTTCATTGTCGGTTCTATCACATTTGTTTAAATCCTCATAAATGCGTCTTTTGCATAGAATCTGGTCGCCTTCTAGGTTTATTGTTTCATGTCAAGGGATCTAGGTAGATCCTCTTAAGGTTGAGGCGATTCTTAATCTCCCTCCTCCTTCTTCATTGCGTCAGTTACAAAGTTTGCAGGGGAAAGCAAACTTTCTTCGTCGTTTCATCCCTAATTACGCCGAGATTACTCGTGGTTTTACCTGGTTATTAAAGAAAGATTTAGAGTTCGTTTGGGATTCTATTGCCAACAATTCTTTTGAAGCTTTGAAATTGTCCCTCACACGAGCTCCGCTTCTCTTTCCTCCTGGTTATAGTCGTGATTACTTTCTTTATCTTGCTGCCTCTGAGTATACCATTGGCATGGTTTTAGTTCAAGAGGATGATGCAGACGATGAACATGTTATTTATTACTTGAGTAGAAGTCTCACATCCACTGAAATCAAGTATCAACATGTTGAAAAACTGGCTTTGGCTGCCGTTCAAGCTGTTCAACACTTTCGACATTATATCCTTTCAAGGAAAACTACATTGATTTCGCATTGCAACCCTATGCAACACATTTTGACTCGTCAATTGCTAGGGGGCAAGTACTCCAAATGGATTTTCATACTCCAGGAGTTTGACTTGGAGTTCGATCGCGCCACATCTAATAAATCCTTAGTTTTCGCTGAATTGATATGTGATTTTCCTCACTCAGCCACGGAAAATGTAGCAGTAGATTCATTGCCTGATGAATCTCTTTTCCTTACAAGCACAAACGATCTTTGGTATGGAGATATCATTATCTATCTCCAAACCCAAACTTTTCGGCCTGCTTTGTCTAGCACTGAACGCCGTCGTATTCGTTATCAAGTGCACCAATACATTATCCTCGGGGATACTCTTTACCGTCGGGGAATTGATTTTGTTTTTCGACGTTGTCTGACTTTTGACGAAGCCGAGAAAGATTTGAATGACTGCCATTCCAGAGCATGTGGTGGTCATATGTCTGGGTATGCTACTGCCTAGAAGATCTTACGCACAAGATATTTTTGGCCTTCCTTGTTCAATGAATGCATTACTACCATTCAGAAGTGTCATGCCTGCCAGACCTACAATCAAAAAATTCGGTCACATCCTGCTCCTCTTCATCCTGTGGTCTCATTTGGTCCTTTTGCAAAATGGGGCATTGATTTCATGACATGTCACCCTCACTCGGCCGGGGGGCATGGTTACATCATTGTAGCTGTTTATTACTTTACAAAATGGGCCGAGGCGATGCCAACATTCGATAATATTGGAAAGACTGCAATGTTGTTTCTTTTCAACCATGTCATAGCTCATTTTGGTGTTCCTCAAGCTATCGTTACTGATCATGGTAGTCATTTTAGGAATTTTATGATGTCTGAACTTATGGAAAAGTTGGGTCTTTGTCATGATAACTCAACACCCTATTATCCGCAAGCTAATGGCCAGGTCGAAGCAATCAACAAAGTTCTTATAACTATGCTTTGACGGATGATAGGCATTCATAAAACCAGCTGGCACACGATGTTGTTTTCATCATTGTGGGCATATCAGACATCTGTTAAATCTGCTACAGGATTTACGCCCTTTTGATTAGTCTATGGCATGGAAGCCATTCTTCCGATAGAATGTGAGATACCTTCTCTGAAGCTAGCTGTCGAACTCTTACCCAATACTTCTGCTGAAGAAGAACGCCTATTGTATTTGATGCGATTAGACGAGACTCGACGTGACGCTACTCTAGTAATAGAAACCCAGAAGAAACGCGTCAAGGCACAGTATGACAAGCATGTCAACCCTCACATTTTCTCTGAAGGTGATATTGTTCTTCTGTATGAACAGGATAAAGATGTCTTAGGAGCTGGGAAATTCGAACCAATGTGGCGTGGTCCTTACATTGTTCGCAGAGTGCTGAAAAAAGGAGCGTATGAGCTAGTTGATTATGATGGTATACCTTTGAGTGAACCCAGGAATGGGTTGTACTTGAAGAAGTAATATGCATAAGTTATTTGTGCACAAGTACTTTTATTTTATGTATCATACTTTGTGTGTGTTACTTTAGTTTTCTTTTGACGTTTTCTGGTCTCTGCCCTTACGTGACATTGTGTTTGGTTGCCAGATGTCGGGAATTTCACTACCCTATATTAGCTTCGCTGATGGTGCTAGCCATAGTACACGGAACCTATCTTCCGCTGCATGGGAAATCTATGCCCCAACCAATGAACTTATATCTTTATGAGGTGTATGTCTTGGCCGTGCAACCAACAACATTGCTGAGTATAGCGCCGTTATTGAATTATTGGTTGATTCTATCTCGCTTGGAATCCGTCATTTGGTTGTGTGACTCGACTCACAGCTTGTGGTACTACAACTAAGTAATGTCTACTCTATTCGAAGTCCTACTGTATTATGAGTATATTTGCGAATTCGCCTCTTGGAACGATATTTTGATCACATTGAATATCAACATATTCCTAGATGTCTTAATACATTAACAGATGCATTAGCTAATTATGTATTGGATAGACATTTGAACCATTTATAAATCAAACACATTTAAATTTACACAATATAAAGTAAGCTGATAGAAGCCATCTGTATATAATGATCATAAGAGTTTGTTGTTTTTATAAAAAGTTTGTCCGAAGACCAAAATATCAAAAATTGAAGCTTATAGCTTCTACAAAGTGACGTCACGGATGACGTTCATGGTAAAACACTACTGCCCTAGCTACTCTGCGGAGCAGTCGACCCATAGCTGCGGATACCCCTACAGTGTGACGATGATCACGTCGTGGAACCTCTTCCAGAGTCATATCTGGAATGTCTGCTGTAAGACCCTCTAAATTTTGTTCCACCACCTGGTAATATTCGACATACTGTGGTACTACTGCTGCTGCTTCTCCTTGTCGCTGGATAGGAGAAGTGCCAGGAGGTCTATACGGTCCAACATCTGTGTTATCAACAAACATTTGGTGTTAGTCTTTGAATAAATATATAAAACAAAAATATTTTAATATGATAAAATTCAAAAACATTTTTAAAAAGAGAAAATTTGTGTACTTATTACCGAGGTCTCCCCACTGAGCTTCCTCAGGCAGTGATAGATCCATATCTCCCCGGAAATCCAACCCGACATAGGCGTAGTCATCAACCATCAGCATCTGGTTTTGCAACCAGTCAAAGAAAATATCGTCATATTTGACGATTGGTCCTGCCACGTGCCGGGCCATAAGCCGACACCATCGCAACATCCGTGGATCCCTAGGACCCGGAAATTCCCACTCAACCTGTAGTCTGAATACAGGGACTCTCTCAAGGAAGAAAGACACTAACAAAGATCCATATGCAAATTGTTTCAGTTCACCCCGCCTGCACTTGGTTAGTTGTCTTTTGATACTGCGCAACACTGCATCAGCCCAATTAAATACTCGGGGCTCAGTACACTCGATGGCGTACTGGAAGTAGCTCTGTAATGCCATATTTGGACCTGAACTTCCGGCCATCCGAGCAATAGTAAAGAGAATAGTGCGGAGAGTCAAGTCTGTTACTCCCCATATCACCACTTTCCCTTTATTTCTTTCGGCCTCAGGTACACAGTATTGATTGCAATATTCACTCATTTTTAACCCGCCAGCTCTGCTGCCGGTCAGACTAACATAAGACCCACGCATGGATAATCCAGTCAAGAAGTATATGTCCTCGATGTCAATGGCTAATGTGTGAGCTCCCACATTGAAAAATTGCTGGTCTGGATCCCACATACGAACTAGATACTCCAGTAATCGGACTTGGGCTCTCATGCCCGGGATACAGAATTATTTTAAGAGACCACAATCTCTCAATGCAGCTATGGTGTATGTTTCGTGGCTATGTCGTCTTGATTTAAAATTTATCGCATAGATCCACAGTGTATTCAGGTGGCTATGCTATATTGTGACGGCATGGATCCACAATGTATGATTGGTGGCCATGACCTTTGTTTATGATGTCATCAGTCTATGATCTGAGTATGCGAATGCCTACGGTCTCAAAAATTGGTATATATGATATTCTGCAGATGCTTGGATGTTTGCAGGTTTCCGATTAGATGTGCTCTTGGTTCTTGACACACACATGCATCTTACAAAGTCTATCGACTGTCACTAGTTCCAATCTCAGACTTTGGGGGGCATTCTGTTATCCATAAATTTGGTCATCATGATGATGTAATGATTATGGTGAACTCAGGCTCTTCATTAGAACTTTATCCTGAGAAAATTTACCTTTATCTCTTTCCAGAAATCACAGTTTTAGGGAAGGTTTGCAGGCTGTCAATACATTTGCCTGCGAGAATGCATGATTCTCGCAGGCTGCCTTAAGCCAGGGTGCGAGAGGTTCGCACTGTGCCTAACTGTTAGGGTGTGAACATCTTCTAAAGAAGGAAAAAAAGACAGATTATCGAACCTTCTAGAAGGATGAGATGGCATTCGAATGGTTATCTAAGTACTGGATTTCCTGATATCTTGGGATCATTCCTATCCAAGTAACTAATCCATTCTCTCTTATAAATTGATGGGATTCTCATGGAAAAGGTTGGAAGAAAACTAGCAAGAGATTTATTGGAGAATTAGTGGAAGATTGTATGAAGGACTGATGCTACAACAACTAGAGACACCAGCAAGGTTATCAAAAGTGGTTGATCTTCTTCATGCATGAGCAAGTGTGTGTGTCAGAGCCAGGAGCCATCGAAAGGAGGTTTGCAACATCAAGGCTCTGGTTGTAATTCTTGCTTTCTATCAATTTAATACAGTAATATGTCCCTTTCCCATAAAGCTAATGTCACTTTATTGCATAACTCCTTGATCATATGCATAGATTAACTGTTGAATATATTAAGTTGTTTTCACTTCAATTGGTTTGAGCTGTCCTGGTCTTGACGACACAAGAGCATTGGAGCGAATCTTGGAACAACAGATACCCAAGGAAGCGATCACAAGGTATGTTCATGATTCTTGCCTCCTAGTTCATTCAATAGTCTAAATCTAGGGAACGAGTATTATTCTGTCCTGTTTTTTTCTAGATCCAGGTGGATCTAGGGAGATCGGTTTGTGTCCGCACTTACGGATTTATCCAATAATAAACATCATCCTTGGTGTTCAGTGGCTGAGCACGTTGGGACCTATCACCACCAACTGCAAGACCATGGAGATGTCATTCACAGAGGAAGGTGGATAGAAGATAGTTCTCTAGGGCATGACAGGGAATGCTACAAAGGTGGTCATGACCAAGAGGATGGAGGGCATCTTCTAAAGAGACGAGATAGTGTACAGAACAAAATGCAGGATTCAGCACGTATGGATGAGCATGGCAAGGTTCACTACACCCCAGAGATCAAAAAAATTCTTGACAAGCACCACAAGTTGTTTGGACTGATTCCCCCAGGGGTACCACTGGACAGGGGGTTTGAGCACATTATTGAGCTAGAGGAAGGAGCCAAACTAGTCATTACCACACCATACAGACATCCAAAGAAGTACAAAGACAAGATAGAGAAAGCCATCAAGGAGCTTTTGTACATGGGGCACATCAGACCAAGCACTAGCCCTTTTGCCTCTTCAATAGTGCTAGTGAAGAAGAAATATGGCACTATGAGGATGTGCCTTGACTTCAGGGCCTTGAATAAAAAGACCATTAAAAATAGGTACCCAATACCAAGGATTGATGAGCTGCTAGATGAGTTGCATGGATCTATCTACTTCACAAATATTGACCTTCGTTCTGGCTATCATCAGATCAAGATGAGGGAGGAGGACATCTCAAAAACAACCTTTAGATGTCATTATGACCACTATGATTTTTTGGTGATGCCCTTTGGGTTAAACAACGCCCCAACCACGTTTCGATACTATATGAACCATGTGGTCAATAGGAAGTTGAGGAAGCATTTGCTGGTATTTTTTGATGACTTTCTCATTTATAGCAAGACGTGGGAGGAGCATCTCAGACATGTGGATCAAATTTTGACAATCATGGAGGAAGAATCACTATATGATAAGGAGTCCAAATGTGAGTTTGGAATGACAGAGGTGCTTTACTTGGGGCACATCATTGGAGCAAAGGGGGTACAGGTACATCAGGAAAAATAAAAGCCATCATGGAATGGCCTACTCCTAAGACACTCACATAATTGAGAGGATTTCTGGGCATGTGCACGTACTACAAGAAATTTGTCAAGGGGTTTTGTCAGTTGTGTGCACCTTTGGCTGATTTGACTAAGAAAGGAGCCTTCAAGTGGAATGAGGAGGCTCAAATGATGATGGACAAGATGAAGACGGTAATGAGTACGTGCCCAGTTCTGGCCCTTCCAGATTTTATCCTACCTTTTACCTTGGAGTGTGATGCCTCAGGAGAAGGGATATGGGCCATATTGATGCAGAATAGGCATCCTCTTTCCTATGAGAGTCATAAACTTAGGGGTCTCAAGATACTCTACAACATTTATGACAAAGAAATGTTGGCTATCATGCATGCACTAGCCAAATTTTGACAATATTTGGTAGGTGCACAGTTTGTGGTCAAGTCAGATCATAACAGTCTCAAATATCTATTGGAGAAAAAGGACTTGAATGAGAGACAAAAAAAATGGGTAAGCAGAATACAGGCCTACGACTTTGACATTGAATTTGTCAAAGGGAAGAACAATGTGGTGGCTGATGCATTATCCAGGAGGCCATCCATATTTTCCATGATAGGGGTATCAGTTGACTGGAAAGACCATCTGGTAATGGAATATGCAAAGGATCAGTTCGCGTGATAGCTATTGGATGGGAAGGTACAAGATGATAATTTCAAGGTTATAAATGACCTCATCTACTACAAGGACTGTGTCTTTTTGGTTCCTGGATTGGCCTTCAAAGCCAAGATATTGCAGGCGTACCATGACTCACCGATGGCAGGACACCAGAGGATCAACAAGACGTACAGTCAGGTGAGGGAAAGGTTTTCATGGAAGGGCCTCAAGGAGGACGTGATAAAACACATCAAGGAGTGTACTACATGCCAGGAGAACAAGGATGAGCACACACACCCAATAGGAATACTGCAACCCTTACCCATTCCAGAGCACAAGTGGGAAAGCATATCCATGGATTTCATCACTCGGTTGCCAAAGACGCAAGGGAAAGACTGCATTTTTGTAGTAGTGGACAGGTTGACGAAGGTTGCACACTTCTTCGCCATAGCTACCGACTTCAGTGCATCATAGGTGGCCAAACTTTTTTTTAGGGATATTTTTAGGTTGCAGAGCCTACCCAAGACCATTCTTAGTGACAGGGATAGCAGGTTCATGAGTACATTTTGGCAGGAGTTATTCATATTGGTTGGTATGGCCTTGACCCCTAGTACCAGCTATCATCCTCAGACAGATGGACAGACCGATATAGTCAAAAAGTGGGTGGAAGGCTACCTCATAAACTATGTGGTAGGGCAACAGAAAGCGTGGGCCAGATGGTTGCACTTGGGAGAGTATTACTACAACACCACCCAACATATGTCCATAGGCATGTCACCATTCAGGGCCTTGTATAGCTATGATCCTTTATCTTTTGTGGAGATTGCTTTTGGTGACAGCCAGGTGCCCATGGTACAAGATTGGATACAACAGAGCCAAGATATTCTCAGGGAGCTGAAGGATCATCTACAGAGAGCATAGAACCAACAAAATATCCAAGAAGACAAACACATAGTTGATCATACTTTTTAGGTTGGTGACTTAGTCTATCTAAGGCTCCAACCATACAGGCAGGCTTCCATAAAAAGAAGCGGAGAAAAGAAGCTACAACCACATTTATTTGGGCCCTACAGAGTTAACAGGAAGATAGGGGTCGTAGCTTATGAGATGGAGCTTCCACAGGGCAACAGGATACACAACATCTTCCATGTCTCTTGCCTCAAGAAAGACATAGGCCAACACATCACACCCATTGAGGTATTACCTCCCATGGATGAAGAAGGACAACTTGTTTTGATTCTGGATGAGATATTGGAGGTCCAAGAGAAGAGGCTCAAGAACAGAAGCATCAAGGAGCACTTGATGAGATGGAAGGATCTACCCATTGAGTATGCTACATGGGAAAGTGAAGAAGTGGTGAGAGAAACAGGTTTGGAATTGCTTGAGGACAAGCAATTTCTAGCAGGGGAGACTATAATGTCCCCCACCTCTTGATAAAGAGGTATTGAATAGACTTAGTGGCTTAGGCATCCCCACTAGGCCATAGTCTCACACTAAGGGGAAAGTCCAACTAGACTAAGGTTATATTCTTGAGTTGACTTGAGGAAAAAAGGTAAAAAAGGTAAAAAAGGAGTAAAAGATAACTCAATGAAAGAATAAAAGAACTGGAAGAGTTAACCCTGGGAGTTAATCTAACTCAACAGAGAAATAGAAGAAAAAGTATAAATAGAAGGCTGGGGCACACCCATGAGGCATTCTGGGTTTTGGTATTTGCTTGTTATTGCTCTTGAGCATACAGTTTGGGGGTTTTGTTGTTACAAACCCTTGTGAGCAACTCAGTGGTGAAAGATCCACTCGCCTTGTTCCAAGCTTGGTCTCGGGGATGAAACACTCCACCCACACCATTCTACACTCATGACATATCCATCAACTGATTCATAAAAGAAACAGGGCTGTACTGTTCAGGAGTTTCCAACAAGGGCACATCATCATCTAGAGGAGAGTTCGATCTAGCTGATCAGGAGGGAAGTTGGGCATTCCAACACTTGGGTTTTACTTGCAGGTGCTCAACCATCACTTTGAGGGTTTCTTTGAAGACTTATCATCATCAGATCTTCAACTATAGTTTGGGACAACTTTGAGGCTAGGAGGACATCCTGTGATTCAATATTTCTCAGATCTAGGGAGATCTACCTAGAATCTAGATCTGAAAATTCTCCCACGGGGTTTCCATAGACCTATCTATATTCTTGGATAGTTTCAGAGCATTTGAAGGCCTCCTTCATCAGGGCCGAGTTATCTAGGGTTATAGGCATCCAAGAGGGCACAACTTCATTAGAGGATTCAATATTTGGAGGGGTTGGCCTTAGAATTTCAGCCTGAGAGTTCAAGAGGGAATTCCTATCACCCTGATCTATCAGTTGGAAAAGTTTGGGCTCATTTGGAGTCTTCCTTCATCAGGGCTGATTTATTGAGGGTTTTAGACTTCTACTGGAGTGTGGCATCTTTCAGCTGGAGGAGTTGGCATCCACTCGGCTCAGATCTAGTTGTATTGAACTTCATTTCTTCTCCAGCCTTTGGAGGCTTGTTTTGTATTAGCGGGAGCATTTTGTAGAAACTCATATCTATTATCTGTTGGGGCCATCTGAGGATTATTCCAGATCTGCTCTTTCTATTGTATCTGATTCATGCTTCTTATAATAAAGGTTAGATCTATGCTTGTGTTTTCTATATCTTGAATATATTGTGATCTTGCATATTTTGGATGAATCTTGTATAAACACCATTTAAATAACTGGAATGCTTCAATAACCACCTGCACATCAAACACATCAATGGTAGTTAGTGATTTCAAGAAAACAAGTTGGCTTGGGATCATTACAATGCACTATATGGTACATGGTTGATGTACTTGGTATGGTGCATGGTTGATACATGGTATGGTACAGGTTGATGTACATGGTATATTGGTACAAGTTTTGGTACATGGTTGTCGTACATGGTTGATTATTAATGTTCATGGTTGATGTACATGGTATGGTACAGGTTGATGTACATGATATGGTACAGGTTTTGGTACATGGTGGATGTACATGGTATGGTGATGTTTTTGGTATCCATGTGAGTGGATCTGGTTATAGTTGGTTGATGATGGTATATCTACGAAAATGATTGTGATAGGTTGGTTGATGTGGTAGTGACAGTGACAGGTTGGTTGATGTGATAGTGACAATGACATGTTGGTTGATGTGACACTGACAATGATAGTTTGACATGTTATAGGTTGATGTGATAGTGACAATGGTAGTGACAGTGATTGTGGTAGTGACAGTTTGGTCTACACTTATATTTGAGGGCAGAAGGATGGGGAAAGGAAAGGGGGTTGTAGCCTCTTTTTGGTTGGATACAGAGAAATCAAGGAGTTGGAGCTTCCTTCAGGTTGCAACCTAAGAATCAGGGGGTTGTAGCCTCCTTCTGGTTGGAGCCAAAGAATTTAGGGAGTTGTAGCTTCCTTCAGGTTGGCACATGTAAATAGGGGGTTTGAGCATCCTTCTAGTTGTAGCTGGAGAACTGGGATGTTTGTGCTCCCAATGAATGTGTTATTCAATATTTAAGAAAAACATTTCATGGTTTTCTCCCATTTGGATTTCCACATAAATTCTAGTGTACTATGTATTTGATGTGATGTTGCTTATCATTATATTCTCATGATATATTGAATGCAATCATAGATGATACATTGATGATAAGCTGCTGAATATTGATGATAAAGTTGAAGTTTATATATTGTGGTTAAAAGTGGTAAAAAGTGCTCATAATAATTCACCCCCCCTCTTAGTATTCCGACAAAAATCGGGATCATCATGGGTTCTTCTGCATCTACATTCGGTCCTAATATTCCTTCCAGAGTGAATAATTATCCATGATATTTTGTAAATTATCTGACTACATCTTTTCGATATCCAATTCACCATTGCAAACCTTAGTGGACACTTCTTGCTTTAGTTCTTGTGCTATGCGTTTAATGAAAACATGGGTCGTAGTGATAATCCTAACAAGTTTCAATATATACTCTTCAAGGGATTCTTTATTTAATTCAATTAGATGCTCAATGTTCAATATTCTAGTTTCTCTGAGCTTCTCCACCTCAACTATCTTTGTTTTGGAAGGTACTGCTTCATCAATTGGGGGCATCAACTACATCCAAAAATCTTCAAGGAGGTCATATGAACTATTCCATAGCTTCTTGAATTCCTTATACACTGTCTTTTGGACAACTTGGACATATTATAATAGAGGCTTCCAAGTATCAAAGAATACTTGGTATTGTATCCTTTATTTTCTGGAATAACATGGTAATGTAGCTGGGGGATTTTTGTATACTCCTTCCCAATCGACGATCCTTTCGAAGGCATCATTTGCCTTTTGGTACTGATCCCTAATTTAAGATATTTGATCTTCAAGTCTCACTTGGTCATACAAATAATCCTTCATATCATTTAGAAGGGACACACATTCTTTCTTCTCAAGTCTAAGATTTTTATTAAGGTCTAGTGTCTATGCCTTGATTGTTTCTAAGGCCATAGCCTTTTCCCTATTTTCCTCCAGGAGCTCTTTAAGATTTTCATTGTCCTATTCTAATCCCATGATCTGAAGGATTTGCTATTCAATAGACCGCTTGGTTTCATCTAGCTAAATTTTCAAATGATATCTCTTTTTCATTCTCTCTCCTGATATGTTCAATTTATTCACAAAGTTTTACCTTTGTAGATTCCAAATATTTCAAATGGGTGTCATGTTCCAACTATGATTTTTGATTAAATTCAACATTCATTTCATCCTTATGGGTTCACAATGCTTTTTTGAGTTCCTCTATCTTGATATCATCAACAACCTTGGTGGCCCTTTCAAATTCTGAAGCCATCTCATCCCTTCCATCTTACACAATATTTTCAATTTCTTCTTTATACAGTTTGTCCTTTTTCTCAATAGCTTTTAGGAATTCTACATATATGTTATCCTTATATGTTTTAAACTTTGTATGTAGCTCGGTGATTTTGGTTTAGGTTGTATTTAAGGCAGTGGTAACCTAAAGAATCAATGAAGCATTCAAACTTGCAAATGCATGGAGAGAAGAAGCTATTTGTACAACATTTTCCCGTGGGTCAAGACCAACTTTCCATTCAAAAACTCTTCGTGTAGATGACCTGGATTTAGAAAACTCCCCCCTTTTGTTCGACTTTTTTTTCAATACTCTTCATCCTGTCATCGTAGTAATAGTCTCCAATATCCACAACAACACCGTCAAAACTCATAATTTGTGAATAAAATGTGGTATTACCTGGGATGGCATTAAGGGGGGTGTATTCATGGGGTGAAATTTTCACCATGTCCAGATTAGGAGTAGATGGGATGCTTTGGGTTTCACTTAACTCCTTTTTATTTTGTTTCTCTAGTTTCTCATATGCCTTTCTTTTAGCCTATGCCTCAACTACTTCTCTTTCACTTATCTTTTCTGGGCCTCAACTTCTTCAACGAGTCTGCCTAAACTGCTTCTTTTTCACTTTATTTTCTCAATTCTTTAGATTCTTCAACTTTCCTTTTATCCTCTGCCTTAAATTGTCTTCACTCCACATCAACTTTCAATTACCTCTTCCATTCCAACTCATCATCTTTCTTGATCTTCTATTGATATTTGGTGATTAATTTATTTTGATCCTCTTGTAAAAGTCTCAGAAACTAGTTTTGATGAAACTTCTTCATTTCTTCTTGTTCAACTTGGAGTTCTTTCCTAGCAACATCATCAGGAAATTTCTGTAATACCTCTTCATAAAACAAAACTCCTTTGAACCTGTATTCATCAAAATATACCACATGGATATTAGAATGATTAAGACCCATGGATCTAACATGAATAACTGTGAGCTCATGTGGATCATGGCATTTTTCACTTCTCAGGAATAAACATAAATCTTGCATATCCTCTGCTTTTTTTCTAGTGTGTTTTCCATTTGATAGACTATAGTTTTCTACGTGAACAAGAAACAAAGGCCAACATTTTTTACTATTACTCATGAGAAAGGAGGTAACCCTTGTTCTTATGGTTTGATGGGATATTTACCTCATTAAAAGGTGAGTGGGGACAAATTATGGTAAAATATGAGGGGCTCTTATAGTGACATATACCATGACATAGGTGTAATACTTTCCTAGGTACCCGTTATCTATTCCTTTCATCCTATCTGTAGCTTCACTTGAAATTCTATATCTTGGAAACCCAAAATACAATAATGTAAATAAGGGAGAGGAAATGATAAAAAATGTCACAGAAATATCTGTTGTAGTTTATGTCACAAAACTCAGAGAAATACACATGAAAAAGGGGTTGATCTAGGTCACAATTCCATCCAAGGTTGGGAAATGGAATTGTAGAACAAATAACATCAATTAAATAAGCTAACATGTAGAAACATGGTTTTTTCATACCTGGTACACTTTTCACATTGAGACATATGTTGAAAGTAAGTATCTCTACCCAGTTGAACACTTGTCCTGTCTTCACAATGGTATGGGCCATAGGTAACCAATCTTTCTAAAAATGTATGCACTTCTCTTCATCTTATAATCGATTCAACACCGTTATTAACATTTTTTATGGTGATTTGAACTCTTGTGTAGGGATAATATTCTTCACTTGCTTGAAAATTCTATCTTCATCTACCTACCAGTTCTTCATTAACTTGGCTGAGCCTTTGTTCTTTTGAGCAAACCCCTTTTGGAATGGTTCATTAAGGGCACATGCAGGCCCCAAGAAGGTGATATGTTTTATTGAAGTCTTCAGGGCACAAAGATGCTATATATCGTCCAAATGTACTCATAATTGTGGCCGTGCTAGGGTAAAAATTATTAAAACACTAGTGGGCTTCTTCATTGCAAGGAAATAATGTAGGTCATGCATCTACCAGGTGAATTCCGCTCTTTTGGATGTTTTGATACACTTCGAGGTCTTCATCTACAAGAGGAAAGTCTCTAGTATTGAAGATCCTATATATCTCATCATATATTAGGGAATTATATTATCTAGTGTGGTAGGTATCAATCACTAAAACCTCTACCTGGTGGGAAGAAGATTTAGGCACAAAAGTTGAAGCAGAAGGCACCGATTTTTTGGATCTCCTGGTTATTTGACTCACCATAGCTTGTTATTTATAGCTTGCAATTAACATATTAATCATTATTTATCTAAATAACGAAAAATAATTCAATAAAATAATTCAAAATAATAGGAAACCTCTTATTATAGTGGAAACAATGCTTCTAGGATGTTATAGAACTGATTAATGAAGAACATAGCGACTTCTTAGAATATGACGAACATATAATATATAAATGAGGGTTTAAGGGTCATAACATAGGCATTTAATTACCCTAATGCACAAATTGAATGATTTGTGTACTATGACCAGTTCAAAACTAGAGCATCATTGCCCCATAATGTGATTAGAAAGCTCATATTGCCCAAATCTGTGTATCAGAGTGAAAAGGGGAAAATTTTTGAAATTGTGGTATTTCAGAGCCGTTGCTATCAGAGAAGGAATGCTGACAGAGTAATTTGCGCTTCGATACAAAGGTATCGAAGAATATTCCATTCCTAGCATTGATTTGCGTGTTGAAAGGTTAAGGGAGAAGAAAGTTATACGAGCCTTCCAAGTCATTTCTTTTGGAGTGAAAAAGTTTAACGTTATACTCACACTTTGATGCTAAAGCGTCGAAGAATATTCCCTTTTAATATTGAATTTCATGCCGAAATATTGGGAGTGCAAAGGGTTATTTATAAGTATTTCAGAGTTGATTCTATCAGAGTGAGACAATTGACCCTTTTATTCACCATCCTAAGAAAGGGCATTGAAGAATATTCCTTTTCTTATCTCGATTGCCATGCCAAAAATCAAAGTTTGAAAAAGGTCAGGGGCAAGTATTCAGAGCTTATCAATCGACATTCAAAATATTGGGGAAGTTCCACGGTTCCAATAAGAAGGGAATCAAAGAATATTCCTTTCCTCATGAAGAGTGCTATCTTGAGAAAAAGAAAAAGAAACATGTGAATGAATGTTTGTTTTTCACAACATGGACCAATTAATGTCGACCAAGTCATAAAGTTTTCATTGTGTAAACATAATGTTTCAACATTCACATGTTTATCGCTTCACCAATGATTGATCGACATATTAATCAATAACAGGGTAAGTTGTAAATGTGGTTCGCCAGACTGTATTCATTGGAGTTGGAAGTTGATCACGAGAAATATTACTCCGAAAAGGAAAATAGTAAGAACGGGTGCTGATATTAATCCAAAAAAAAATATGAAGGTTGAGAAAGAATTGATAAGTGTAGAAAAGAGAGTGATAACTCAACTTCAAAATGAAGATAGTAGTAAAAGGAGAATAATTTCACACTGTATGAACAAAAGGAACAATTTCCCTATGTCAATACCTTCCCAAGCACGTAGTAATATAATACCTTGTAAAAAAAAAATTAGTACAAGGGGACCCAATCAAAATATCTCTCAAATGAGATATTTTAAGTGGGTTGTTGTGGGGTGGTAACAAAAAATGGTGATACACTGGGAAGGGACAATTATCTCTGAACCAAAAATCAATCAGACATATCATTTCATTTTCTTATCTTCTAAACAAATTTCAACAGTGTAACAATTATGGATCCCACATTGTCTAGCTTGGAAATAAAACAAAAGGGTGATCCAATACAAATGATCACCTGCATAATTACTGTGATAAATAAAGGATGTTTCACTAATTTCTTATATACAAAGGGATCCTATGGGAAGAGACACCACAACAAAGTATTTTTTGTCTGTTTATAAACTGAAGTGTGTTCCTCACTTATGTTTTCATGGCATTGTTTCCCTGCTAGAGAGACTCCATAGCCCCGACGAAGTTTCCTTGGTATCATATAATTATGGCCCCATTTCCAGCGAGCGTCCATAGCCCTGACGAGTTTACTTGTACTTCCCACACTGATACTAGTGCTTTCGATTTCATGACGATTAAGCTTTAGCATTCACACTTTTAGATATGTAATTTATGTAATGCTTTTATAACAAGGGTGAGTAGGAAGTGGGGTGACATGAGAGTTACTTTGATATGCTAGTCTAAGTCAATTATTTATATTCATGGGTCCACCCACATAATTCACAAATGCATTTTGATTTTCAAGGTGTTTTGGGAACTGTCATTGGAATTATGCATAAGTCATCTGAAGCTAGGAATCCTCTTGGATTTGTGGCTAAATTTGGCATAGTATGAGAGTGATCACACAATTAAGGATAACTGTCAAAAACTACCTAATCTTACTAGTATTAAGTTTCTCATTGGAACAAATAAACAAGTCACTTCTTTCTGTATAACTAATAGTCATTTAAATAAGTACCGATCATAAGGTAACCTGATTGCTTGAACATGAAAATGAAGTTTCAAAAGGAAATGCATTAGCTTTCTTAAACAATCTTGGGTTTCTGTCATCAAAGTGATCGATTGATCAATGATAATGAATAGAGAGTTATTCTGAAAAAAAAAAGAACAAAAAGAAAAGTTCAATAAAAATCAAGAAAGACAAAACAAGGAAAAGATTGACTGAAGCAAAAATTGAAAAAGGATAAAAGGAAAATTTAGAAAACCTATTACGTACAAAAATACATCACCAGAGGTGACTAGGAGAAATATATTTTGAGAAATTTTCCATTGATAGGTAGCTCCTCCATTTCTCCCTCAAATGACTTGATTTTAAAGGATCCTAGTCCGATATTCTCATAAATCTGGCAAGGGCCTAGCCATAGTTTTTGGAATTTTTTGTGTTTTCCTTTCATTTCATCTACTTTATCCCATTTAATCACTAGGTAACCTTCTTGGAAATCTTTGTTACCAAGTGAATTTCTATCAAACCATATTTTAACCAATTCTTGATGTTGCATTATTTTTTTTTTGGATTTTCCCCTTTCTTCCTCTAACTTAAGGAGCATATTTAATCTTTGTTGCATGACTGAACACTCATCATATTGTACAGATAAAACTGATTGTAGGGAAGGAAGGAATGTGTGAGTTGATAGAGTGGATTCTTGTCCATCCACCAAAAAGAAAGGATAATTCCCTAGATAAGTTTTGACTTTTACCCTATCGATCCATAAAGCATTGGGAAGGGATAAATGCCAATTCTTTTGATGTTCTATCACAATTATTTTTAGGATTTTGATCAGATTTTTATTAGTGGACTCTGCTAACCCATTCCTTTGAGGATAGTAATTTCTAAATATTTAATTTTGATATTCTTATCAAGATCATATTCAGTCAATTTCAAAGAAGAAAAGTATTTGGCATTATCAAAAACTAATGATTCATGAATTCCAAATCTAGTTATAATAAATGAATCAAGGAATGATATCACCTTCTTTTTGTTGATATCTTTGAGAGGTACTTATTTCATCAATATTGTGAAGTAATCAGTAGCTATCAAGATATATTTGTGCAACTGGGAATAATTAGGATTAATATCTCCTATCACATCCAAACCCCATTGCTGGAAAGGGCATTCAATGATAATATGTTGTAGGAGGAGCACATGCTTCTTCTCCTTTCCAGCTGATCTTTGACATTCCTGGAACTTTTTTTCATATACATGAGAATATTTGAACAAGGTAGGCCAGTAATAACCAGATCTGAGTATCTTATGGGCTATAGTATCACCTCCAAAATGTCCTCCAGTGAGTCCATCATGAAGTTCTGATAGGACTTTATCAACGCCTTCCTTTTCAAGGCATCTTAAGAATACACCATCATAATTTCTTTTGCATAATATTCCTTATATGAGATGATATTGGGGTGATTTCGGTCTGAGGGCCCTCTTATTTTTATTTTCCATATAATGGGGAGCTATGTTTTGGGTTAGATAATACTCCAATTCATAGTACCATTGATCATAGTTCACATGGATGTAATATGATTCTCTTTCGAATAAGATTTGATATTGATACAATGTTTCCTCCTGTGTTTCATTGCTTACTGATTTGAAAACCAATTTGCATAACATCTGACCTTTGACGATTTTAGCAGGATTAATTTCGAGGTCATACTATTGTAAAGATGTTATCCAATTAGATATTTTCTCTCCCAATTATTTTTGTGTCAAAAAATTTCTAACAACATGATAGGGTACAATTACCTTGGTTTTCGATTTGATCAGGTAAGGCTTGAAATGCTTTACAACTTTAAACACATCAAACACTTTCTTATCTACTTCAGGGTAGCCCAATTCTACTCCTTGTAATCCTCTCATAAAGGTGACATGAAATTCGTTCCCTTCTTGGTTCTTCTAATTTAGAACAATTCTAAATGCGATGTCTAAGGAGAATGTGTAGAGTATAAACCCCTGGCTAAAGTCTGAGCTTAAAAATGCAGGATCCTATAATATTTTTGCTTTGATTCTATCAAAATAGTCCTTTTCTCTGGTTCCCCATTTAAACTCTCTATTCTTTTTGATCATATCCTGGAGAGACTTCACTGTTTCGACAAAGCTTGAGACAAATCTCCTCAAAACATTAATCTTCCCAAGAAAATACTGCATCGAGTTTTTGTTATGAGGAGGAGTATTTTTAGAAATTTCTTCTGTCCTTTCAGGATCAATTCTCATACCATGTTTGGAAACAATGAATCCCAAAAGTATTCCTTCATCAACTGCGAAAAACATTTTTTTGGGATTGAGAGATATGGCATATTTACTACACCTATTGAATACTCTTCTCAAATGGGCTATATGATATTTTTCATATTTGGAGAAGATAGTGACATCATCCAAATAGACTACTACACAGTCTCTAATGAGGCCTCTAAAATCAATGTCAATTGTTCTTTGAAAGGTCGCCCCAAAGTTGATCAAGGCCAACAAGAATTTTTTTGTATGCATATGTTCCCCGTTTAGTCCTAAAAGAAGTTTTCAGTTGGTCATCATGGGCAACACGAACTTGGTTGTAACTAGAGAACCCATTTAACAAAGAGAGCATCTCAGAACCATATACACATTGTAATATTTGCTTCATTGGAGGTACTGGATCATTGTCTTTCTCTGAATCTTTATTGACATTTTAAAAATCAACACAAAGTCTTATCTATCCACTTTTATTCCTTACATGGAAAAGATTTGAGATCCAATGTGTGTGCTTGACTGGAAAAATTATTCTGGCAGCTAAGAGCTTATTAATCTTGGATTTTACTTGTGTCTCTAATCTTGGGTGCATCTTCCTCAACTTTTGCTAAAAAGGCTTGGTTTGTGGATTCATAGGAATACCCTGTTGAATAATATTTGTGTCGTATGCCTTGAGATCATCATAATTCCAGGAAAATATGTATTTTTATTATTTAAACAACTTTATGTATGCTTGTCTTTCTTCAGGGGAACATTTCTTTCCCAAGTTAATGGTCTGGGGTATTTTATCAGATCCCAAATTTATCACTTCAAATTGCATTGATGAGCTATTAGTTTTACAATTTGTTACCTGCTTAAACTTGTCTTGAAGGTTGTAGAATTTTTCCAGTCTTATCACACTTTTGGGAATGTTGTTTATCATGCTCGATTTTTTTTTCTCTATTAATTGATTGATTGATACCAAAGCATCTTCATTGAGTTCTCTATCATGATGATCTTCATATATAATGGAGTCTTTGAAGGTGTCTTCTAGGTGTAAGAAACTAATAGTCTTCTCATCGTCGTCAAATACCCTCCATTTGGTTACATTGTCCGGTATCGAAGGCCTGTAAAGAAATTCCACGAAAAATGTGTCAGGTAATAAGTTCTTAGGATGAATAAGCCTGGAAGCTACATTGGCTAATAAATCAACATCAAAATTTAAAGAGAGAAGAACATGACTGATATTAAATGCATCAAATAAATTAATCAAATCCCATACCTCATGCTGGTAATGTTTAAGGTGACTAGAGAGACAGTGTATGTAATTTCTCACCTGCCTTATGACAATGTCAGAGTCACTAAATACCTTTATTTTCTTGTCTTTCAATTCAATTTCTTTCTTTAATCCTTGTAGCAGGGCTTGATATTCAACAATATTATTTGTGCATTGGAATTCCATCCTGCATGCTATCATGACTTTATTACCATTGGGGTATTTTAGAATGCAACAAACACTTGCACCTTCAAGATATTTTGACCCATCAAAAAACAAAGTCCACATATTAGGGTCTCTTTTCAGATTATGTATGGAATTGAGATTTTATTTTATTTCATTGTTAGTGTGCTTAGTACATTGAGAAAAAACTTTTGACTTATCTCTAAATACTAAGTTAGACTATACATTTTCATGACTATTTACATATGTTATTTTACAGTGGGGCTCGACAATCTGGGTGCAATGAAGGATTTCAGATTGTGTGTTTGATTCCACATAGGAAGAGGCCTCAACACAATAAGTTCCAAAAAATGAATCACATGAATAATTACCCAGAACAAAGTGATTAAAAATTACAGGTTTGTTTGGGCCATTCAGGTTTGTCACCACATGTTTCATTTATCATTCTCTATTGATCTTGATTTGATTAGGCTTACCATTATAGGGTAGCCAAAGATGTGACCAGTCTGTGGAAAAGCACCCTTTAAGTGTAGTAGACTAGTTCTTGCTCAAGAGAATTCCAGAAGTATCATGTATATTCACGACTATGATGTCAATAGTTTGATGTATCTTAGGATTTGAAGACATTCTGATCATAACATTTCTTAGCTCCCCTATTACTTTAACTTTGGTTCTGTCAAGCTATATAATTTGAATATCAGATTGTTTAGGATTAACGTTGAGTTTCTCACAAACCTTAAAGGGAATTACATTTGATGAAGCACCATAATCAATCATACAATTATGTACATTCCTTTGAAATATCTCAAAAGTAACTAGGAAAGGGGGGTGGTGGATATGGACCTTTTCCCTGATAAGGAAGCGTTTACAGCTACCTGAATTTTATGTGCATTGGCATCATTAGATGGAGAAGTTTTACTTGTCGCTTTCATTTCTCCCACATTAATTTCCTTTAATTTTTTGGAATCCTTACCTTGAAGTGTTCTAATAAAATTCTCTTGAATTTGAGGAAGCTTCATAAGCTCAAATAGAGAAATATTGGCCTTATTTCTTTTCATATCTTCCAAGAAGTCATATTCTAATTTGGTGGGAACATTAGAAGGAACATTTATTATAGAAAAATAATCTGATTCCTTCTCAGTGAGGGGAGCATTTTTAGGAGGTTCAGAAGGGGCAGGAGTCTCAGTGGAGGCCTTCGTTCTTGTGCTTATGGTGGTCACAATGTTTTGGTACATATGTACTTATTATGCTTCTTCTTCTTATCCTCCATAGGAAATGTCCCAAAATGAATTAAATTTTTGATCAGGTACTTCATCAGATTCTTGGGTTTGTTCTTCTTGTTCCTCTCCATATTCTTCTCCATCTTTAGATTCCCTTAAATTTTCTTTGGCCGAGTGTTGTAGGGATTGAAAAATATCTTCCATAATAATCCCTTTTGATGTTGAAGGTATTGTTTTTTTGAATGGGGGAGTGATCTTATCCTTCTTTGATTGAAATTTAAAAAGTTTCCTAGTGTTAGAAGAACCTTTCCCGTTGCGTTTATTCAAATCAATCAACTCATTAGATAATTTCTTGGAAATTCTTTGAAGGGATTCCATATCCATAGAATATGTATCTTTTTTTTCTTCTGAAGATTTGGTAATGGGGGATTTGGCCTTTGTCTTAGCTTTATATTTAGAGGATTCTGTCCTTGGGTTCCCTTTTAGACTAAGCATGTTCTTTTAGATTTTGAGCGCCTATTTAAAAGCTTCCTCAAGGGTAGATTTCTCTTCATTTTTTACAAACATGGCCATGGACATGGGAAGAGCCGAAGTATAAAATTCAACCATGACATCTTCAATAGTTTTGGAAGCATGGATAATCCGTTTAAGAAAGAACATAGAGCATTGGTTGAAATACTTAACTTTTTTGTTGGTATCCATTTTTATTCTCGAAAGATCTAAGACCAATGTATATGACGTTTTCACTTCCCCAAATTTTTTGATGAAAATAATCTCAAATATTCTCCAACTAGTGATAGAGGCTTCATCCAAAGAATATAACCAGGTGGTGGCTTTGTTCTCAAAATTATGAGGGAATAACCTACATACAACATCTTCGTGTTAAATGTTTTGGAGTCTTATGGACGATAAGAACTTATTGACAAGGTCTTCAACTAAATCTTTTTTCTCTGGATTATACTAGGGGAGAGTATTTTTGGGGTGTTTAGGAAGGTCATGGAGTACTCAAAGTACAAAGAAAACATATGGGAGTAACCAAGGTTAATAAGGTTTATTTGGGTTTGGGTTGTTTCCAACCACGACTTAAGGATTATATAAGACCGACTATAATTGCCCTTCTCCTTCAGACTCACTTTGTGAGTTTTCTTCCCCTTCATAATTATCTTATAATTCACCTCTTGGTTTTATATGTGGAGATTTTAGTGGCGAGGGATGAATACCACCACCACTAGGGAGTAGGAAACATTCGATTTCAAAATAGGAGTATTATTTGAAGTTGTAAAGCGCTGAAGGTATATGATACTCTAGGGTTCCAATGTTAGGGTTTTCTTGGTAAGTGAAAGAGTGGGAGAAGAACGGGTCCTCACTGGGTAAATATTATTGACCCTAGGGTAACAAATAATCAACGGGAAGCTGATTGGTTTCCCTACTCCACTGTCTGTTCATAAAACACTCAATTATTTCACGGGATTGTCTGACTATGGTGTCAATGTTTGGAATGGCCATGATACATGGTTGTGATGAAGAAAATATAGGTTCAAACTGAGAATGAATATGATGAGAATTAGTTTGAGCAAGAATGTTCACATAATATGATGGGAGGTGCGAAGTGTTCTCAAGGTGATGTTGATGAGAATCACTATGATGAGTTGTGATAATGAGAGGGGTAGAACGGGTAGGGATTTGAGCTTTCTTTGCATCCATTCAATTCGATGGCCCACTTCTAGCGCCATTTCTATTGATGGGCCTGAAATACCCGTTCAAGTAGGTAAGGGATAATGCCTGATAGAAGGTCCCAATTAGAACCACTCTCATTTGGGATAGCATTTCCAACCATAATGTTGGCCTAGTTGTCGATCTAAACTAAATATGAATTTGAGAAAAACATGTTCTCATATGAATTAATATTCTAAGAACTAAACTAGACTAAAATGATTAATTACTTTCCTATGATGCATTCCTATCCTATCCTATCCTATCCTGATAAGGAGCGAGCTCTAAAAAATAAGTGTAGTTAAAAATTATATTACTTGCACATAAATAATTCATAAAAGCAAGGAATATGAAAACTTAACAATATAGTGAGTTAGACACAACTAATTGATTCACCAACTTATCATATTGTCACTGCACTTGATATGAAAATAATGGAAATTGTGGACATACATAAAATATTATAGAAATATTTCATTAACTAAAATCCACACATTCACATCAATAAACATGTATAAACATACTAGTCTCATTCATACACATTTGTACCAAAATCTTCAAAGTGTCTCTTGTTAAAATTTACATACAGTAGAAGTACTGTTATGATACAATCAGAGTCCAAAATCCCCTTCTCATTTACAGTCATCCCTTTTATAACTATTCGGTGATTGTTTACATTCTTAAGATTCAATCAAAAGAAAAAAATAAGTTTACAAGAGTGGCTCTTCACATTCCTTTCCTTATTAGGATTACAAAACGAAAAGATGAGACAGGTGGAGCAATTATGAAAATCATGATCATCATGGGTTCTTCATCATTTGTATTCGATCCCAATATTCCTTCTACAGTGAATAATTATCCATGATCTTTTGTAACTTCTCTGAATGCATCTTTTCGATATCCAATTCACCATCACAACCCTTCGTGGACACTTCTTGTTTCAATTCTTATGCTATGCATTTAATGAAAACATGGGTCATAGTGATAATCCTGACATGTTTCAACATATACTCTTCCAAGGATTATTTATTTACTTCAGTTTGATGCTCAATGTTCAATATTCTATTTTCTCTAAGCTTTTCCACCTCAACTATCCTGATTTTGGCAGGTGTTGCTTCATCAATGAGGGGCATCAAATGCATCCTGAACTCTTCAAGGAGGTCATCTGAAATATTTCATAGCTTCTTGCATGCATTATATGTTGTCTTTTGGATTGCTTGGATATATTCTAATAGAGAATTCCAAGTATTGAAGAATACTTGGTCTTTTATTCTTTGTTTTCTGGAATAACATGGAAATGTAGTTGGGGATTTTTGTGTACTCCTTTCCAATCGATGATCCTGTCAAAGGAATCATTTTCCTTTTGGTACTGATCCATAATTTCAACTATTTGGTCTTCAAGTCTCACTTTCTCATCCCGATCATCCCGCATATTATTTAGAAGGCACACACACTCTTTCTGCTCAAGTCTAAGAGCTTCATTGAGGTCTAGTTCCTCTGCCATGATTATTTCTAGGGCCAAAGTCTTTTCCTATTTTCCTCCTGGAACTATTTAATATTTTCATTTTCTTGTTCTAATCCCACGATCTAAAGTATTTTCTATTCAATAGAACACTTGGTTTCATCTATCTTAGTTTGTAAATGAGATATATCTTTTTCATGGTCTCTTCTGATCTGTTCAATTTCTTCACAAAATTTTATCTTTGTTGATTCCAAATCTTTCAAATGGGTGTCCTGTTCTATTTGTGCTTTTTGTCAACATTCATTTCATCCTTCTAGGTTTGCAATTCTTTGTTGAGTTCCTCTATCTTAATATTATCAACAACCCTGGTGGCCCTTGCACAATCTTTTCAATTTCTTCTTTATACAATTTGTCCTTTTGCTCAATTGATTTTAGGAATTCTTTAGAGATGTTATCCTTCTTCGTTTTCAACTCTGTCTTTAGCTTGGTGATTCTGGTTTGGGAATTACTTAAGGAATTGGTAACCTCAAGAACCGATGAAGCATTCAAACCTGCAAATGCATGGAGAAAAGAAGCTGCTTGTACAACATTTTCCTCTGTGTCAGGACCAACTTTCCATTTAACAACTCTTCCTGTAGATGACCTGGATTTAGATGACTCCCCCCTTTTCCTTCATTTGACCTTTTTCAATACTCTTCATCCTGTCATCATAGTAATAGTCTCCAACAACCACAAAAACACCTTCAAAACTTGGAATTTGTGAAGAAAAGGTGGTATTACTTGGGATGGCATTAAGTGGGGTGTATTCATGGGGTGAAATTTTCACCATGACTATATTAGGGGTAGATGGGATGCCTAGGGTTTCACTTAACTCCTTTTTCTTTTGTTTCTCCAATTTATCATCTTCCTTTCTTTTAGTGTCTGCCTCAACTGCTTCTATTTCATTTTATCTTTTATGGGCCTCAGATTCTTCAACGAGTCTTTTGGCCTCTGCCTTAGATGTTGCTTTCTAAATTTCTTTTCTAAATGATTCGACTTATTCATAGTGCCTTTTATCCTATGCCTCAAATTGTCTTCTTTGGTACTCCACATAAGATTTCAGCCTCTTCTGTTCCAATTCATCAACTTTCTTGATCTTCTCCTGCTCTTTGGTGATTAATTTATTTTGATCCTCTTGCAAAAGTCTCAGAAATTGGTTCTGATGAAACTTCTTCATTTATTCTTGTTCATCTTGGAGTTCTTTCCTGGAAGCATCATTAGGTAATTTCTGTAATACCTATTCATACAACAAAACTCCTTTGAACCTGTCTTCATCAAAATCTACCACATGGATATTAGAATGATTAAGACCCATGAATATAACACGGCTCAATGCGATCTCATGTGGGTCATGTCCTTTTTCACTTCTTAGGCATAAACATAAATTTTGCAGAGCCTCTACTTATTTTCTAGCACGTTGTCCATTTGATAGACTATAGTTTCCTATGTGAACAGGAAATGGAGGCCAAAGTTTTTAACTATTTTTCATGAGAAAGGAGGTAACCCCTATTATTATGGTTTGATGGTCTATTTTCCTCATTAAAAGGAGACTAGGGACAAATTATGGAAAAATATGAGGGGTTCCTTTAGTACCATATACCTTGACATAGGTGTAATACTTTCCTAGGTACGAGTCATTTATCCTTTTCATCCCAGCTCTAGCTTCACTTGAAATTCTATATCTTTGAATCCCAAAAATAATAGTGTAAAGATGGGAGAGAAAATGATCACAAATGGCATAGAAATATCTCTTGTAGTTTATGTCCCACAACTTAGAGCAATACAAATGAATAGGGGGATGATCTAGGTCCCAATTCCATCCAAGGTTGGGAAATATAATTGAGGAACAAATGGCTTCAATTAAATGAGATGACGCATATAAACACAGATTTTTCATACCTAGTACATTTTTCACATTGAGACATATGTTGAAAGTCAATATATCTTCCGAGTTGAATACTTGTCCTATCTTCACAGTGGTATGGACCATAGGTAACCAATCTGTCTGAAATTGTGTGCAATTCTATTCGCTATATAATCAATTCAACATCGCTATCAGGATTTTGTATGGTGCTTTGAACTCTTGTGTAGGGATACAATTTTTCCCTTGTGTCATCACATGAACTTGTCAGAGTCCCGTGGGTTTGTGGTTTCTACCTAAGTCTATAATTTTTCACTGTCTCTCTCCTTTTCACAGACCAAGTCTTAAAGTTTTCCCTTCTAATGGTAAAGTTGGTTTTGTTTTCCCCTTTTTGTTTAAAAGACATGGTTTTCCTTGATGTCTTACCTGAAAAAGTATCATCCTGAAGCCTTTCTATTTTCCTCTAAAGATGAAAACCCATATCCTTTTGTTTCAATCACTCGTCCTATTGTTTTCCCAAGCCTCTATCCAGTCATCTAAGTATTTTTTTACACAAGCCGCAAATCTAGGCTCAAAGCGCGACATTGAGAGTGATCCGTTTTGGACCCAAATCAAGAAAAAAAGAAGGTTCAACTTTCAACGACGGGAATTCCATGTGGAGTTTAGATTAGCGGCTCGTGGGTGTTCAGAATATTAAAAGTTGCGCGAAGTATAGCGCCAGAGATAAAGGCGCGAAGAGAGCATGAGTCGTTGATCTTTAAAGGGACAGGTGGCAGTTGATCCAAGTGTTCGGGGAAATAAACTTCGGGAGTTTCAAAGTGAGAAGCATATGGAATTCCTGAAGTGTTGAAGCCTAAACTCCTGAAATAATCTGAGCCATCAAAATCTGAGGACACGTGGAGGTATATCCCTCACTTTAGAGTTCGACGCTCCAAAGAATTGTGGGAGTTAAACATTGCGAATTCCCAAAGTGCCCGAATTCCTGAAGGCTCAAAGTGAATCTGAGCCATTGATCAACGAGAGCCATGTATCATCAGATCCATAACTCTGGGTAAAAGCGCATGGAGGAAGACAAGGTTTGAGATTTTTTTTTTCCTGGAGGCTTAAAGTGGATCTCAACTATCCAAATCTAAGAGCCACGCATCATCAGATCCTTAGCTCTAGAGGTTTTTCTTGGGGAAAATATAGTTTGAAGTTTGAAAGGTTCGAAGCCCGAACTGTGAAGCAGATCTCGGTCGTCGATTTGAAAAGGGAAGATCCGATACGTCAATCTAAAAGGCACTAGAATTGGGCCATTGATCAGGAAGCCTCATCTCAGATCATAAGATCAATCGTTGTGCTCCATTGCGGGGTCAGAAGGTGCACACGTTTTTAAATTTTTAAGGGTGGGCCACAATCATAACCGTGGTTTTTAGAAAGGGATGCGTGGCAGTTCATGGTGAATTGTGGGGACAAAAGCGGTTTTCTTTCAAACCACCCTTAGTCTCGCCTCCAATCGTGCAATTGCATAAGGTCATGGCCCTAGGTCACATTGAATAAGAAGCGATGGAGAGGAGATGCACCAAAGGCCGAAAGCGTTTGTATTGGTCACATAAGAAGATCTACATGGTCTCGAGGCATCGATATTGACTCGAAGAAGTCATGGGCACTGCCTGGAACATTCATGGGTGTCAGGTCTCATCCCAATCCCGATGAAGGTAGTTAATGGAAATTTGGGCGGAAATTGAGACCTCACCTCACCCCATAAATGGAAATCATACTGAGAATGGTCGTGGGGGGAGATTGTCAATCCGATGTTTCTCGAGGGACGAATTTTCCTGCAAAGAACATAACTAAGCCGAGCTCAGGTCTGACATAAGAAGGCCTGGATAGGCTGACAGAGTAGGTGCTGACTAAAAAAATTGAATGTGGGGGTCCGATCACATTCCTAGTGGTTGCAACATTTTTAGTATATATAGGCAGTTTTGATATTTTGTTAATGTGGAATGGTTGAGCTAAGCTCCGTGCTATTGTAATATTTTGATGAAGAACACTAGTTCTTTGGTTATGTCTTGATTTGAGACTTCTTGATTAATCTAATTCAGCTCTCTTACTCCATCTTATTTGCCTCTGATACTAAGAGAGTTCATGATTGATTGATTCACATGGATTGTTGTGACTGTATTATGATGAATGTTTGATTATAATGCTATTATGATTTCTTTCAGTTTCCTTGAAATTTGAATCCAAGAGGATATTGTGTTTAAGTTTTTCTTTCTTAGGCTACTGGAAGGCATGATGTTCATGACACACCTCTATAATTTTCTCACCAAAGTCTTCCTCCTACTCACCTTTACTCCAACTTACTGACTGAAGTTGATCCAAGACCTCAATTGCTTGCGCATACTAGTCCAGATTTCTGAGTTAGAACGCTATTTTCATTGAGTCTTCTCCATTTGGACTCTTAAAACTCATTTACATTTACTGTATAAAATGATGGGTACTAGGCTTACCTTCTATGCAATTTAAGGGTGACTTCTAGTGCTAACATTTTTGGTGCCATTGTCGGGGAACGAATTGAAGACATTTCCTTGGGATAGAATGACAAAGAGCTTCTGATTCTGAAGGTGCATCAGATATTAGAAGCATTGAAGATTGCGCTTGCACTTGGTGACTCCACTGTGTTGATTTCACTATTTCAGTTGTGACTTCATCTAGCACACTTGAAGCTGACCCAAATAATTTTTCTTGAGAAGGATTTTAGCAGTTTCTTTCTCAGCTTGAAAGTTCCCTGAGAGATTGACAACGATCAAATCTAGTCTTTGATGGTGAACAAAGACTAGACACATTCAGATTGCATATCATTCACCTAACGACTCCATGATTAAAGGATCTAGTGGCGACTCCACTGTTTTGAAATTGAAATAATCTTGGCTCTGAGGTTTTCTCCTTTCAATTTCTCCTCCGTTCCTAGTTTTCCAAATGTTGTTCCTACTATGGATGAACACGATGATTTTTTGCCCATATTTAGAGAGTGTAAAGATGACAACCCTGCCGAGCATCTCCGTGAGTTTCATGAACTCATGCATCAGTGGGAAATACATCATGAGGATGTATTATTGAATATGTTCATGATCTCATTAGCAAGAGATGTTCAGGAATGGTACCACTCCTTACCCCTTGCTAACATCTCCTCCTTAGAGAAATTTCATGCGACTTTCAATAGGCATTGTCAAAAGTTTTATTCCTCTAAGTTTATTTCTCATAACTGTTGTAAGGAATATAACGACTATGTTCAAAATATAGCAGATTCTGATGCAGACTGTGAGGATGAAGAAGATGCTTTGGGTGAGCCGGTGGGACTGGTAATATCACTTTATACCAAAATAGAAGAAGTAAAGGAAGAATTTTCTTGATGATATTATGAAGAAAACATAAAGGATATTCTGGTCCCTGAAACAGATGTTCTAGGCAGCCCTACTTATGAATAAGAAATTTTGGTAGATACTAACCGAAAGCAACCCACTTTTGATGGATATCCCAACAAAAGCAATGAAGAGTAGAGATTTTCCATGCTCCCAAATATGATTTATGGTAGTGTTGATGATTACATAACCATGGATGTATTATTTTATGCCCCTAATACACCTGCTGTCTCAGATTTGGAGGAAGAGATAGTGGTGGAGGAGGATTCTTCTATTTTCCTTTAAGAGTTTTTCCACAATGTATTTCTACCTAGGATCGAAGAGAAGAATCAAGAGATCACTCCTTTTTTGCAAGATGGAGGCGTTTTTCACTCACCCCTATTTAATGAGTGTTCAGATGAAGAGAAATAGATCTCCACACAACATTTTGCTGACTTGGGGTGCAACCAGCCTGAGTATGACAACTTTGAATCTGATTCCGATGTGGATGTGTAGGATTTCCAAGGCTATACTATAGAGCCTTTTCCTTTATACATTAAGGAATAGCATTGTGTGGAAATCAACCATCTTGGGCCCACAAAATAAACTGAAAAGCATGATAGAGATAAAGAGCCATCCATGGATATACATGAAGAGACTTCTTGCGCTCAGCTAGCAGATGTTATCAGAGCAGAAAAAGGAGAAATGGAGGAGCTAAAGGTGCAGTTTATCTCTTGTCTTGAACCTGTAAATGAGCAAGTATCACCTAGGATTAGCCGACCCACATCAATCCTCCACCCACTTATACACTCTGAGAACATCGAACGATAGGTGAGTAACCATGAAGAGCAGGAGGTAATTTCTTACCAGTTGATCTTTCCTGATTATAAATTTTGTGACCCTGCGGGATTATATAAGGAACTGTGTTTTCCAAAAGCATTGGAGCCATCAAAATTGTTCATATTATCATAATTTGGAGGTATGCCAGTGTTCCAAGACATATTTTCTTTATGCTGTCATACTTCTCTTACATTTTATGGATTATTTGCACTAAAGAGAAGAATTATATTACCGAACAGTCTGGGTGGTTATGGTGGAAGTTTTATTTCACCTAACGCTTTGTAAAAATCAGTTAGCCTAGGACTGTACATAAATAAGATCTTTCTGGAGCATGTGTGTTTGTTTTCCTTTTTATAAGTAGAATAGTGTACATTTCAAACTTCAATGAAATGTTTTGATCTCGACTCCATAACCCAACGACTAAGGCACTGGAACTACTTGTTCTTGGAAGCTCGCAGGGAGCATACCATCCCCTGTGGAGCCAAATGTTATCACATGAACTCATCAAAGTCCTGTGGGTTTGTGGTTTCTACCTAAGTCTGTTATTTCCCCCCGTCTCTCTCCTTTTCATAGACCGAGTCTTAAATTTTTCCCTTTGACTGGTAAAGTCGATTTTGTTTTCCCCTTTTGTTTAAAAGACCTGGATTTCCTTGATGTCTTACCTGAAAACGTCTCGGACCAAATCCTTTCTGTTTTCCTCTAAAGATGAACACCCATCTCCTTTTCTTTCAATCACTCATCCTATTGTTTTCCCAAGACCCTATCCTTTCGTCCAAGTCTTTGTTTACACAGGATGCAACTGCGGGCTCAAAGCGAGACACTCAAAGTGGTCCATTTTGGACCCGAATCAAGAAAAAAGGCAGGTTCAACTTTCAATGGTGGGAATTCCATGTGGATTTTAGATGAGCGGCTCGTAGGCGTTCAAAATCTTAAAAGTTACGTGAAGTATAAAATTGGAGCAAAAGGCCTGAAGAGAGCATGATCCATTGATATTTAAAGGGACAGGTGGTAGTTGATCCAAGTGTTCGAGGAAATAAGCTTCTGGATTTTTGAAGTGAGAAGTGTGTGGAATTCCTAAAGTGCTGAAGTCCGAACTCCCAAAATAATCTAAGCCATCAAAAGCTGAGGACGCGTGGAGGCAGATCCTTCACTTCAAATTTTGATGCTCCAGAGAATTGTGGGAGTTAAACATTGCGAAGTACCAAAGTGCTTGAAGTCCCAAAGGCCCGAAGTGAATCTGAGCCGTTGATCAGTAAGAGCCACATGTCGTCAGATCCATAGATACGTATAAAATCGCATGGAGGAAGATGAGGTTTGATATTTTTTTTTCCCGTAGGCCCGAAGTGGATCTTGGTCGTCCAAATCCAGGAGCCACGCATCATCATATCCTTAGCTCTAGAGGTTTTTCTTGGGGCAAATATAGTTTGAAGTTTGAAAGGTCCGAAGCCCGAACGATGAAGCAGATCTCGACCGTCGATTTTAAAAGGAAAGATCCGAACCATCAATCTAAAAGGCCTTAGAGCTGGGCCGTTGATCAGGAAGCCTCATCTCAAATCAAAAAATCAATGGTCACACTCGATTGTAGGGTGAAAAGGTGCGCACATTTTTAACTTTTCAAGGGCGGGCCGCAATCAGAACCATAGTTTTCAGAAAGGGATGTGTGGCGGTTCATGGTGAATTGCGGGGACAAAAGAGGTTTGATTTCAAACCACCCTTGGTCACGCTCTCAATCATGTAATTGCATAGGGTCATGGCCCTAGGTCACATTGAAGAAGGAGCGATGGAGAGGAGTTGCACCAAAGGCCGAAAGCGCCCGTATTGGTCACATAAGAAGATCTGCATGGCCTCGAGGCGTTGAGATTGACTCGAAGAAGTTGTGGGCATCGCCCGAAACATTCATGGGTGTCAGGCCTCGTCCTGATCTCGATGAAGGTAGTTAATGGAAATTGGGGCGACAGTTGAGACCTTGTCTCACCCCATAAATGGAAAGTATACTGAGAATGGCCATGGATGGAGATTGTCAATCCAAAGTTTCCCGAGGGATAGATTTTCCTACAAAGCACATAACTAAGATGAGCTTGCATCTTACATAAGAAGGCCTGCATAGGCTGAAAGAGTAGGCATCGACTGGAAACTTTGAATGCGGGGGTCCAACCACATTCTTGGTTGTTGCAACATTTTTAGTATATATAGGTAGTTTTGATATTTTGTTAACATGGAATGGTTGAGCTAGGCTCCCCACTATTGTAATATTTTGATGAAGAACACTGGTTCTTTGGTTATGTCTTTATTTGAGATTTCTTGATTAATCTAAGTTAACTTTCTTAATCCATCTTATTTGCCTCTGATACTGAGAGATTTCATGATTGTCTAATTCACATGGATTGTTGTGACAGTATTATGATGAATGTTCGATTATAATGCTATTATGATTTCTTCCAGTTTCCTTGAAATTTGAATCCAAGAGGATCTTGTGTTTAAGTTTTTCTTCCTTAGGCTGTTGGAAGGCTTGATGTTCAAAGCAGACCTCTACACTTTTCTGACCAAATTCTTCCTCTTACTCACCTTTACTCCAACTTACTGATTGAAGTTGATCCAAGAACTCAATTGCTTGCGCATACCAGTCCAAATTTCTGAGTTAGAACGTTATTTTCATTGAGTCTTCTCCATTTGGCCTCTTAAAACTCATTTACATTTACTGTATAAAATGATGGGTACTAGGATTACCTTCTATGCAATTTGAGGGGTGACTTCTAGTGCTAACACCTTGATTGAAAATTCTTTCCTCTTCTACCCACCAGTTCTTCATTAACTTGGCTAGGACTTTGTTGTTTTGAGAAAACCCCTTTAGGAATGGTTCAATGTGGGTGCATGCAGGCCTAGGAAGGTGATATATTGTATTGACGTCTTCAATATGCAGATATGTTATTTTTCATCCAAATTTATTCATAATTGTGGTCTTTCTAGGGTCAAACTGCTTAAAACACTAGTGGGCTACTTCATTGTAAGGGAATAATGCGGGTCGTGCAACTACTAGGTGAATTCTGCTCATTTGGATGTTCTGATACACTTAGAGGTTTTTATCTATAGGAGGGAAGTCTCCAGTATTGAATATCCTATATATCTCAGGGAATGATCTTCTCTTGTGTGGTAGGTCATATCAATCACTAAAACCTCTACCTGGCGGGTATAAGATTCATGCGTGGAAGTTGAAGTAGAAGGAACCAAATTTCTGGATCTCCTGGTTATTTGAATCACCATAGCTTGTTATTTATATCATGCAATTCACCAATTAATCATCAGTTATCTGAATAATGAAAAAAATATTCAATAACGTAATTCAAAATAACATTACGCCTCTGATTATAGTGGAGACAATGCTTCTAGGACATTACAAAGTTGATTAATGCAGAACCAATGACTTCTTAGAATATAATGAACATATAAGATCTCAATGCGGGTTTAAGGGTCATAACATATGCATTTAATTACTCTAATTCACAAATTGAATGATCTGCGTACTATGACTAGTGAAAAACCAGAGAATCATTGCACCATTAATTTTATTAGAAAGCCTAGATACCCCAAATCCTTGTATCAGAGTGAAAAGGGGAGAAATTTTAAAACTGTGATCTCTCGAAGCCATTTCTATTGGAGGAGGAATGATGACAAAGTAATTTGAAATCTGATAAAAAGGTATCAAAGAATATTGCATTCCTATATTTGATTTGCGTGCCTAAATTTTAAGGGCGTAGACGATTATATGAGCCTTCAGAGTCATTTCTTTCAGAGTGAAAAATTTTAACGTTGTACTCACACTCCAATGCTAAAGAATCAAAGAATATTCCCTTTTAATATCAAATTTTGTTCTGAAATATTGGGAGTGCAAAGGGTTATCTATAAGTCTTTCGGAGTTGATTCTGTCAGGGTGAGATATTTGACCCTTTTATTCACACTCTAAAGCGAGGGCATCAAAGAATATTTATTTTCTTATATCAATTCCCATGTTGAATGTCAAAGTTCGAAAAATGTTAGGGGTGATTATTCAAAGCTTATCCATCGAAGTTCAAAATATTGGGGAAGTTTCACGACTCCGATAAGAAGGGTATCGAAGAATATTCCCTTCCTCGGGAAGAGTGTTATCTTGAGAAAAAGAAAAATAAATGTGGAAATGAATGTTTGGTTTTCATAGTGTGGACCAATTGATGCTGGCTAAGTAATAAAGCTATCATTGTGCAAACATAATGTTTCAACATTCACGTGTTTATATCTTCACCAATGATCGATCGACATATTAATCAATAGCAAGGTAGGTTGTAAATGTGGGTCGTTAGACTGTATTCATCAGAGTTGGAAGTTGATCACGAGAAATATTACTCCAAAATGGAAAATAGTAAGAATGGGCGCTAATATTAATCCGAAAAAACAATATGAAGGTTGAGAAAGAATTGATAAGTGTAGCAAGGAGATTGAAGGTTCAAAATGCATATAGTACTAAAAGGTTAAGACTTTCAGACTGTATGAACAAAAGGAACAATCTCCCTATGCCAATACCTTTCCAAGCGCGTAGTACTATAGTACCTTGTAAACAATTATTGTAGTACAGAGGAAACCCAATCAAAATATATCTCAAATGAGATGTTTTAAGTGGGTTGTTGTGGGGTGGGCACAACAAGTCATTAACTAATTTTCCAATTGGTGATATCGAATAATATTGTTTTTACCAAACACAACTTCAATCTTTTCCCAATATTTATTTGGGCCCTCAATTCCTTGAAGGTAAAACCTTAAATTAGGAGACATGGACATGCCTATTAGTCCATGTGCTTCATCATTCCTACTAACCCATTTGACATACTTGTCATCATCAGTGGGTTCTTTTTCTTTTCTCAATGTAATCTAGTACAATCCTTTACTTCTTAATACATCCTCCATATGGGATTTCCATGAGAAGTAGTTGGTAGTGGTAAGCAAAATATCACTGGGATAATTCATATTAAATATGCATAAAATATGGATTTAAAATCCGAAACTAATGGTTTGGATGGATTTCTCTCGGAATAAATAGGCTATTTAAAAAAATGGCTCTAAAATATGGACTTCGGATGTGAAAGTTATGCCCTTTTTAAAAAAAGACATAAATGATAACCAAAGATCCACGTGGAAAGTAGAAGTTGGTTCACATGGTGATAACCCTTCTTCTAATAACCTCACTTTTACAAATAAGTTGCTTATGGAGTGACCCACTTTTATAGAATAAGCAATGATCACTTTTACAATGAAGTTACTTTATAAATGAAAGTTGCATGCAAAATAAATAATTTAAAATAAAATATTAAAGCTACTTATAATGATTCACTTTTATAATTTAAGTGAAATACACTTTACAAAGGATGCACAAACTTAAAAAAAAGTAACAAAAACATACACTTGAACTCAAGACCTCTTACTTAATAAAACAACTTTTAATCAAGTGTGCTAGTGAAAAATACATTATATTGTTAAGAAGGAGGATTGGGGTTGTTGTTGTTGTGGAAGACAACTTTGGAGAGCGTGCTAAAAAAAAACTCTTTTCACATAAGAAAAAAATTCACTTCTCGACGACAACAATGGTTAGATCTTGTATAGCTTACCCAGAAAATGCAAGTTTCTCCTCTGTTTCTGATTTAATGAGATCACACAGAACGTAGGACAAAGAGCATACATAGCCATGAAAATATTTCCTCTTTGTTTCTGATTTGTTGAGATCGCACAGAGTGAAGGGAAAAAATAATACATAGATCGAAAGGAGTAGAAACCCAGAATTAAAACATAGAAAACTGAAATATTATCTCTGTAAAAATTTAAAAGGGCATATTAAGGCTTTATACCTTCAGATTTGACTGAAATGGTCGTATCTTGGGAAAATGGAAACCTTTTCGAGTGAACAAATAACCATTCCTAATGGAAACAAGTGCTCCAGACATAATGAGATCGTTCTCTTATCCCATAAATGTACGAAAATGGTAGAAAACAGAGATGCAAAAATACAACTTCACGATCTCGCTCTACAAGGAGAGTGGGTCTCCAAATGCACTCTGATACCTTGCTCAACAACATAAGTATTCCAATAGAGGATGAACACCTTCAGTAACCACTCACACAACCAGATCAAACATCAACACACTTATGTTTTTACGTGGTAAAACCCCTATGGGAAACATCCACGGCCCCAACCAACGTGGCCACTTGGAGAAAATTATTAATGTAAAAGAAAATATTACAAAGATATTTACAAGAGAGTTTGTCACAATAAATCATCAACACATGACCCTCCATTCTCTTTAAATAGATATCATGGACCAATCAGGTATTAATCCATGAATCAATATAGCCATTAAAATCAAGGAGAATATGAGTCGTCAAATCACTCTATGTCGGGAACATATCGTGACCATCATATTATCTAACTAAAAATGCATATTAATGCATCCTAAAGAAACACACTTTTACCTAACAACACATTAGACCAAGTTGATATTAACTAACTCCTAAGTGTCTAAATATGCTAACATTCAACAACTCCTTAATGGTAGTTTCAACTTAAAATAGACAAACTTTTGGAAGATCAACATCTATACATGTGTGTTCCTCTCTTGTTTTGAATCTCGATGGATGATCAAGTTTGACATTTGATTTTCTAGGTCTAACTATCACTTCAAATTCAAATTCTTGAAATAATAAATCCATATGTATATTCTTACTTAGTGGACTAGCTTATTAACCAAGTATTTCAATGCTTAGTAGTCTATATAAAAAATGAATGGGTTATCCAGTAAGTAATGTCTAAACTTCAAGAAAGGAAAATAGTATCCCTAGGCTTTCTCTCTTTGTGGTCGATTAGTTCCTTTCAATTTTTTTGATCTTTTGACTAACATATGTCTTCAAATGGTCAAATCATTCATCTCTAGGTTGCACTAAAACAACCCCAACTACTATATTAGATGCGTTGACATGCACATGGAACTTCTTAAAATAGTTTGGAAATTTTAGTATTGGTGCTTCGAGTAACTTTATTTTAAGTGTTTCAAATAAATCACTACAATCCACACTCCAAATAAACTCGAGATTGTTTTCAAAAGTTCATCCATAAAAAACGTAATGTTTGAATAATGCCTAATAAACTTCTTGTAATACCTAGTGTGACCCATAAAGATTCATGTATGTTTTGAATTCGTAGGGGATTTCAAGTCAAGTATAACCTTAATCTTTTCCATGTCAACCTTGATTCCATATTTGTAGAGTACATGGCCCAAAAAATGCCATTTGGGGTGGAAAATATGCATTTCTTTATATACAGAGACAATTGAATCCGTCGACATCTTTCTAACATCATCTAGAGATAGTTTATGTCATTTTCATCAAGTTTTATATGGTCTAGTCATCAAAATATCACCATGGTTTTATAAATATACTCTTGAAATGATTTAACTACTATCTTTGAGAAGAAAAAAAGGGCATTTTTCAGAATCTGTAAGAAACTAATCCAAACTCTATTACAAATGTGATATTTTCTTGGCCTTCCTTTGTGATTGGTACTATGGTTATACCTCACAAATCCATCGATAAATGAGTAGTAGTCATGTCCTACCACCTTGTTAATTATCTCATTTTCAAAATGGGGTTGGGAAGGGATATGTGAGTCTCACTTTGTTTAAATCCCTAAAATCAACACAAATCCTCAACTTCTTAGGGCCATGATTTTTGTGCCGAACCACCATGGCTTTGGACCACTTCAACTTGCCAATTAGATAGATGTTGCTAGTTGCTAGCATGTTTCTATCCCCTTTTCTACAATTTATTTTCACTTTTGAGCTAGTTTGTAGGGTCTCTTCTTCATAGACTTGGAATTAGGTATGAGGTCTATCTTCATCTCCTCCATGTATTTGATGAGTCCCTTTAAGTTTTTGTAATATTAGTAAAAAACATCATGATATTTGCTCAATAAGTTGATTATCTTAATTGTTTTCATTTATGACTGGTAGTCGTTAATACTAGTCATATTTGGTTGATCATCGTTTTAGATGTCAATTTCTTTTATTTTAACTCTGTATCCATCTATTCTAGTGCCCTTGACTCATCAAGTATTCTTTCTCATTCTTTAAATTCATTATATTCCAATGGGAATTCAATTCCTCCTCCCTCTTCTTTTTCTGGGTCAATTTATTTGTTACTTTAAAGGAATGCTTTACTTATTTTAAAACTTCTAGGTGATCCTTCCTCCATTTGAACCTCTTCTTTGGAAAAATTTCATTTTCCATTTCAATTCTTCTAGTTGTTTGGAATTTTTTCTCTCAATCTTGGCATGCTATTTTGTTACAAGTTGATGTCAATACTACGTTGACCTTTGAAATTCCCTTGTCTTCTTTATTTCAAGCAATCAAATTTTCTATGAATCACTATATTTCTTGTACTGCTTCCTCTAACTCTACCTTTGTTGGCACAAAAATGAATTCCTTTATAATTTTATAATTTTATATTTTTGAAACTCTATGTATATCCTATGGCCTATTCAAATTTGTAACACTTATAAGGTAAGTCTTCCAAGGTATTCAAGCACATATGTGGACAAACTCTTTCATTGCGGTACCCCGTCCTTCTCCACTTATTTTCACTATCTTGAATGTGCCTTAATGGGTTGAAGTACAGTTTAAACTTTGTTATCTATCCTACTGTTGTTAAATTAATTCATCTAAATATTTCAACAAAGTATGTTATGGCAATATCACAAGTATGTGGTCGAGGGCATGGGTACCCAGCCAAGATGGAGATTTTGGCTACCTGCAAGAAGAGCATCACAACAGAGGCCACTGCCAAGTTTTTCTTTGAACGAGTGTGGGTACACTTTGGGATCCCAAAAATCATTATCTCATATCGGGACATCTAGTTCCTCAACACAATATGGTCGAGCCTCTAGTCACTATTGGAAACCAAGCTCACCAAGTCCACTACCTTCCATCCCCAGACGGATGGCCAAATCGAGTTCGCCAACCTGATGATAGTGCACATCCTACGCATGTACAATTCCATGCACCCCTGAACCTAGGATGAGAGTCTTCCCTATGTTCAACACAACTACAACAAATCCATACATAGCTCAAGTGGCCACAACCCATTTCAGGTGGGGTTGGGATTTCAACCATTGGGTCCCATGGATGTTTCACTATCCCTTGCGGCCACCCAAGAAGACTCGTCACATGCTCCAACTGAAGATGAAAAAGCTACCTGGTTCATTGAGAGGATCCATCAAATCCGCCAACAGGTTTAGGATATTTACATAATTCCAATTCCAAGTATAAGAAGCACCATTATCAACATCGAGTGCCACACCAGTTTCAGGTGGGAGACAAAGTTTGGTTGCACTTGCAGAAAGAACTCCTTACAGGGCCTCATCAGAAGCTTCATCCACTATGTTATGGAACTTACACCATCACCAAGGATGTGGGTGACAATGATGTTTAGCTCAACCTTCCCCCCTTCCTTGGCTTGCACCCAATGTTCAATGTGGACCTCCTTCAGCCTTATTTTCCACCATTATTGAACACCTCAGAGATAACAAAACAATTGAAACCAACAGAGCTTAACCATGACTGCATGGAATAGGAATCGAATGATCATATCATGGAAACACAGGTCAAGGGAACTCACCAATAGAGGATCCAACTTTATCAGGTTGTCAAAGAAAGGAAACACCTACACCAAGGCAAGTGGCTCACCTGGGGCCAAATTCAATAGAAATTTCCTCATTTGATGGGGGAACTCAACATAATGGAGATCATTGCTTCCTAATGGGGGAGGATTGATCCAAGAGGATATCGGTGGCCACCTACCTTTTCCAACTGGCTCAAAACTTGTTTTTGGTAACTTACTATTTTTAGCAAATTTTCGAGTCCCAAACTTCTGGGACCATTTTGAGGGTCTAAACGACGTTTTTTCACGATCGGGAACCTTGAAGAAAAAATAAGCCTTTGATTTAGAACCATAAATGAATATCCTTGTCAAGACCTTTCTAATGAGCTATCGTGCACCCTAGACGAATATCGTATGAAAAAGTTACGACCTCGAGAAGCTGATGTACTATCTTACCCCAACGGGGCCTACATGACTTTTGGCGCTTCATCTCCTAGGGTTAAGTTTTTGGATGTCTAGGGTTTCGACATTCATGTTTATTGTAAAAATCATTTCAGAGCCACATTGTACTCATCTTCTTGTGAATGAGCGTAGCCATCACATCTCTTCTTAGAGATAAGCTGCCACCATTCTAGCAAGCTTGTTTTCAGTCTGCATTTTACATTTTTCAACATACTTATTATTTAATAGAAGTCAAGTTTTATTGTATCTCTGTTTTTGTTCACCGTGTCTCTGTTTTAATATTATAAATCTGTGGTTTCATTTTGTTCCTCTCATAAATCTAGATCACTTGTAGAAAATTATTACTCCTTTTATTCATTATTTTTTATATCACTATTGGGAAATGTTATGAGGAATGGTCTCCTACCTCACACTTAGTACAAAAATTTAGATCAGTGCTATCCTAGAATTGTTAGTCGAGACTTAAATGGTATTCACTATAACACATAAAATAATATTTCCTAGAATATCCACCACGAACTCCAGGTCGACCACCTGGAAATTCATATCAACCCCAATGACCTCCATCACATATTCCTCCTAATGAATCTTGATTTGGATCTTCAGTTTTGGCATGATATATAGTTTGGTATTTATACTTATTCCTACCATTGTGATGACATTTTGTCGTATTGTGGGTAGGCTCTTTTCAAATGGAACATCATTTATGTTTCATATTCTTCAAATTATGCAATCAATCTTTTGTAGTATGATTTACTTTTGCTTCATAAATTTCCCAATAATATTTGACTTGAACTATTTTGACATCTTGATGCTTGTCAGTTGATTCTTTGTATTTGTGATCATATTTTGCATGACCCTCATTTATACATATTGTGCACCATAAGTTGGACCTTCTGATTACGAGGTCGTGCAATGATATCTACATTATTTCCATTTTTTTATCTAGTTGTTTATCCATTGACAAGGTCACCCAATCATAATTGGATTTAATTTTTTGGGATTTTTTAAGTTCCTCTTCACAAGACTTAATTTTGTGCATTCTCAAGGGTTCCCTAATTTCTTGGAGAAATCAAAGTACGAACCCTTGCATGAGAAATTCCTTGTTGATTATCTAAGGGATTTGACTAAGTAGATCCCTGAATCTCTTGTCATAATATCTAACAAAATCATTTGGCATTTACTTGATTTCTTTACGTTTCTACACTACAAGGTGCTTGACATCTTGAGTTTAAAAAAATGATAAAAAGTTACTACTAATTTCATAATTTTTTCTATTATTATTTTCCATGAAATTCACAAACCAATTTAATGCTCTTTTTCTTAGGGCACCTGTAACTGGTTCCATTTTCTTTATCTAATCCATGAAATCCATTGCATCCCATGCTTTTTCATAATTAAACTATTTCCTCTTTGTATCTTCATCACCCTCATGTAGAGGGAGGCTTCCTGTATTAATGTGTGCAATATTTTTTGTTCTTAGCATATTCAACAATGTTGTTGATGGCAGTGTTGGTGGTCAATTTGGAACTTGATGTGTTTTTTGCCTCTCAACCTATAAAACCATAGTTGAGAGGTGAAGCACACTATCCTGTAGCATAGAACAATCCAAAAATATATCCAATAACAATATCAACAAGAGAAAAATAAGAGATCGATAACTTCTTAGGTAAAAAATGGTTTAATCTTTATTACGAGGGCCAAATAAAATTTATACAACACCACAATAAGTCCACACAATATGAAGAAATATTAAATATCTCCTCCATGAAACTGAAGTTGTAGAAATATGCATCTACATGAATACACTCAATACACTCAATTCAAAACACAAGACTAGAAAAGAGGATGAGCCCCATAAGGGATGGGTGTTGAGTTGGAAATTTTTGGCAATATGGGTGTGTCCTCCTTGGGGAGGATGCCTAGGTTATATATCTTGAAATATATGATAGGTGTTACCTTATTTATTAATTCTACCTCCTTGGGGAGGTTTCCCTGGATGTGATCTACATAAGTTCCTCCTGATTTAGTCCAAAAGTGTTATGACCCAAGGGGGGCATATATAGGGATAAATGTATATTATATGACCCCAGGGGGGGAATATATGAACCTAAATGTACATGTAATGTGTAAATATATATGTAATAGGGTCGGCCTAGTATTAAATGGGCCTCATGTGAAAGTGTGAATAAGTATATATAGAGATAATGTATTCATTATTGGGGGGAGGTGAATTGTGAGGTATGAATGTATTTGGTTATTTGGAGGGGGTTCCTATATTCTTTAAGTAGTTATGGTGTAAATGATATATATTGGAGTTGTGATCCATGCTCACTTTCTATACATGGTGTGTAATTCTATTATATTCTAATAATTTAAGTATTGGGATCATTACATTTGGTATAAGAGCACCGATCCTAGGGTTTTGCTTCCTCAAGAAATTCATTTTGGAATTTTCGCTGTAAATTTTTCTCAAAGACACTTAAAAAGGAGAAACTTAGAGGTTGTTTAGAAGACTTATCAAGGTACCTATGGCACAAGTTTCAAATTTTTGGTCAATTTACTTTAGGAGATACACTTTTTTCAAGATAGGATTTTTGACTAGTCATGTAACTAGTCTCAAACAGGTGTTCCGGGTAAAACAATCATAATGTCTTTATAGAAGATCCAAATTCTATGAGACCAGTTGAATTAGAAATATGATAGTATGTAGTATTATTAATACAATTTTCTTAATAAGATATCAAATATGGTGCACAGGACACGATGTACAAGTTTTCTCTACTAGAAAGTACAAAATTCAACAAGGTGTGGGGAAATTACCCTAAATTTTTATTGGCACATCAAATTTTGGTCAGACCTATGGCATTGCAGAGAATACATTTCCGAGTACTATAGGTTGAAATTTAAGACTTAAAAGGGCCTAAATTTTAGAGATACATCAAAAGGAAGGCCAGCTAGGAGGACATAATGCAATTAAGGGTTTTAAAGGTATGTTCACTTAAAACTATCATAACCTTTGATTGGGATGTCCAATTGAGATGATTCAAAAACCATTGGAAAGAGAAAACATAGAGTATTATATTGGAACAAGGATCATAAATATTTGAGATCTTATCCTTAATATAATGAGGTTGGAAGTTGAGGTTTGGGTTAGACCTTAATTAATAATCAATGACAATACAAAACTTTAGTGGAGATTAATATAATGATGAAATCAGTCCTGGGGAATGGTTGAGAATGATAAGGAAAAATTGCAAGAATATTTTTGGGGTAGGTATTTGTTTGAATGGTGAAATTGGTAAGTGGTGGTATAAATTTGATGAAGTCACTAGAAGAAGCACCACATGGGAAGTATTTGAAGAATTATTCTCAAATAAATGGATCAAGGATACAAAATGGAGGAGATGTATAAAATTCAAGTGAAATTAAAGGAATCAAAATAAAATGTCTCCAAATTGAAAAAGGATAATGAAGAGATACGAAAATATATTACAAAGAAAAACAATGAGTTCTCCAAGATGCAATCTGTTAATGAATCACTCATTATGGAGATTAAGAACTTAAAGAAGAACAGAGTAGTAAATCAAAGTGGGAAAAGGAAGATTCAAGGGAAGAATTGAAAAATAAAGAAGAAGAGATATGAAAATTATGAAACCATAATAAAAAACTACTAGATGAGGTTAAGAAATTGAAAGAAGAAAAGAGGCATTTTCAAAATCAAGAAAAAAAAAGGGTCTTGGATGAAGAACCTACCAAAAGAATGGAAGATGAAATTTGCAAGAAGGTTGAGGAATCTTTAAATAACAATGAGGTAAAATCTGAAATGCAAGCCAGAATTGAAGAAGCACGTCAAAATTTATTAGATGGGATGACATTATAACTTCAAATGAGAAAGAAGACAAGATTCAAGAAGGTCAACAAAAGATACTTGAAGAATTTGAACTCCATCTAGAGGATGTACATGCCAAATATAATGGTATTATCTCCAAGGCTAGAGTAATAAAGGACCAAACAAATATGATAGAGGATTCCATTGTCTTTGAAAAGAAGATAGTTGAAATTGGTGTGTAGAATGTAGAAAAACTGTCAAATGTCAAACCACATCGACACCCTCATTATCATGAAAGATTTCAAGGAAGACAAGAAGATCAATATCGATATTATCAAGGAATACTATGGAATAATCATCGACATTCATGGAATATGGCATCACAAAACCATTATTCAACAAGATATTATCAAAGACCAACATGTACTACAAATTAGAGAAGCTTCAACAATGATACATGGAATCAATGGAAAAAAAATTATGCAACAACCAAACACCAAGGATTACAACCGAAAATAATTGATTTTGGATGGATGGATCATAATCAATGGAAAGAAGAATGCAGGAACATAATAAAATCATATTAGTTGATTTCATCACATGTGAAGGCTTTAATTGCAAAGCTTTGAGGATAAACATTGTTTAAGGAGGGTACTATCTTATGACCCAATGGGGGAATATATAGGAATAAATGTATATGATATGAACCTGGGGGGGACTATATGGGATTAAATGTACATGTAATGTGTAATATATATGTAATAGGACCAACCTAGTAGTAAAGCGTCCTCATGTGAAAGTTTGAATAAGTATATATAGAGATAATGTATTCATTATTGGGGGGAGGTGAATTGTGAGGTATGAATGTATTTGGTTATTTGGAGGGGTTTCCCATATTATTTAAGGAGTTATTGTGTAACATATCTATCTTAAGTTTTTCTCCATGCTCACTTTCTATACATGGTTTGTACTTCAGTTATATTCTAATAATTTAAGCATTGGGATCATTACAAAAAGTGCCCTTGCTTTCCTATGAGTTTAATAATTAAACCATACAAAAGGCTAGTTGTAAGTGTTGTAATTGACCCCTGATGATATAGAAGTGAGGTGAAATGATTATGATAAGCTACTTTAAATATGTAATAGTTCATAAGAGTTTGTATTGGACACTTTAAGAGAAATTGTGTCTAGGTGGTAGAACACCACAAGCTGATGAGATAATCCAATGCTGAAGCTGTGTATAATCCTAGAAAAAAACATAAGTATGGAACACCAATTGTATGAATCCAAAAATAAATCATATAGTGATTAATACATGGCTAGAAAAAATGCACTGGATGTGGGAGGAGCTGTGAGAAATGCCAACGTGGTGTCATATGTGGAAGAAAGAATTTTCTATCCCTGGCCTCACAAAAATTATTGTTGTAGACTATGTGAAACCCTAGACACAAAAGATATGGAATATTCGTACTAGCTTGAGTGTGTGACAGATGAAGAGGGTTAGTTCTAAGTGTCAACCTATGTTGTTGAAGGGGATGCACCTAATAATGACCTAAAAATACCTCATGAACCCCTTGGAT
>JZKD02S1990977.1:1126934-1169084 GCA_000966675.3 Picea glauca | reverse complement strand
GATCTCCATTTTGGGAGTGCCTTATATCATTTGAAAGTCTTTCTAATATCTACAACTTTTCAGTTACACATTTTTGTTGATTCTGTAATACCTCAGTTTTGATCCCCAATTTTCAATGTATGTTTGTATATACGATGAATGGCCAAGGGCCAAGTGATGTAATGTGAAAAAAATATACATTGAAAATAATAATAAAAATACATCACTGATTGTAGAAAAACAAGGACATAGAGTCATAGGGGGGTACTATTGCACTAGAAAGGGGAACAAAGGGTCCAAGATAAATTATATTATTTGATTCCTAGCCTTTGATTTAGTTAGGAATTGGTTATGATGCCTTCTTAGGGAAATCCATGTAGTGCATTGTGAGCATGCATATATTAACCATACCTTTTTGGTTGTTGGGGGAATTTTCTCATTCATTATTGTTCATTGTTTTGCATGGAACTGAAGGGAACTTAAGGGGAGAGAGAGCTAATGCTAGTTGGTTGTGAGGGAATACTAGTTATTCCAACAATAAGAAAATTGTGCTTGAATGCAAGTTAACTTTACAGTTAAGGGGGAACTATACATAGTTGATATTATCTTGAGTTTCCAACACTGATATTTCCTATCTAGTCTATACTAATGCCCTAGAAAGAAGAGGAATAATCTAAGGGACTACATTGCAAAGAAGGGGGTTCCTTTCTTTGGGTAGTGCATGATGAAGGGGAAAGATGGATGTAAAATGGAGATTTTAGTGATGGGGAACAATATTCAACAACATGATAGTTGAACTAGTGTGTGGTTTAGAGTTGGATTTAAGCACTCATCCTTGTGGATTCATAGACCCATCTTGGAGCTGACATGTTATAGAGAGAAATAGTGAAACACAAACTATAGTTGGGTGGAACGTTTGAATTTTGAGACCAGTCGGTGTGATTGTATCACACATATAAGTGTTTTGTTTATTATATTTATGTTGTGTATATTTTGTGTGTAATTTTTTTTTATTGCATGAGAAATCACATTTGTGAATGTGAATGTTTTCTTGATAGTTTTGTGATCCTGTTTGTCATTTTGCATGCATTATTTAATTATTTATAAATGGCGCCAGAGTAAATTTTAATCGATGAAATATTGATAAATTTGAAGTACCCCAACGACAGGTACATCATAGATTCAAAACTGTTTGTTTCATATTTTTGGTGGAAAAGGGTAATACCAAATAATGTATTTTAAGGTTTGTTTTGTATACAGGGTACATGGAAACAAGGATCATCAGGTAAAGTTATGTGTAAATTCACATTAGACAGGTGAACCCTTTTCCCTTAACTAGTTTTGCAAATCCTAAGACAATAATTAAGAAAGGACATAATAGATACTTATTTTGTAGGTATTAATGAAAACATCAAGGAACTTGGGGAAAAATATAGATGCAAAGTATGTTGGATTAATGAGAGGGGGGGTGAATCGGTAATGGAGCAATTGAATCATTTTAACTACAATATGCAAGTGTTATTTATTTTTATGATCAATATAGCATTATCATCCAATACGTGAAAAGTAAATAAACCATGAACAATGAACAATCATACACATACACAATACACCAATATTTTTATGTGGAAACCCAATGCAGGAGAAAACCACAAATTTATTTTTCTTATATGTCTTTAAGAATTACATTCATTGGAAGAACCAACTTCCTTTGTTCTCTAGCTACAACTGGAAGGAGGCTCTGACCCCCTATATTTTCAGGCTACAACCTGAGGGAAGATACAACTCCACAATTCCCTGGTTATAACCAGAAGGAGGTTACAACCCCCCATGTTCTCTGGATACAACCGAAAGGTGGCTACAACCACCTTTCCTTTCCCCATCCTGCTGCCCTGAAATATAAGTGTCAAATGAAGAAACCACTGCCACATTGTCACTATGAGATATACCACTGTAAACCTGTACCATTGACCTATATCCAACTTGTACCACTTCTCTGCAATCAAAATGTACTTGTACTTAGTCTATACCAAAAAAAAACCAACATATAAATGGCCTATCTGTTCTATAGCATGCGTATGTATGCACCACATCTATACTCCAACCCACATATGTACATGGCCTATCTGTAATGCAGCCTGGATATTTTTTCTAAAAACTAGGGTTTTCTCTCTCCTCAAAAACTCTGACCCTATGCAACCTCTGTCACATCAACCTAAAACTTGTCACTATGTCTAGAATGTAACTGTGACCTATGCATACATCCTCATACTTATCGTTGAACCAAATGCATTTATATCTCTCTAGTCACGTGCCATACAAGTGTGCATAATCATGAACAAGTATAATAACCCTCACATGAACTAGACATCAATCCATTTATGATATAAAACCTCTCAATACATAAACCACTTCAAAAATACAAGCTCTCAACCATGTACCACAAAAACCCTTAACCATATACCAAGAAATACAAGATGTGCCTCAACACTAACAAGATGTATCAATGATAAATATTGATTATACCATCACATTATTTCTGTAGATCTAACTTATACAGAAAGTCCCATGCAACCAATAATATCTCTAGGGAAAATCCTCAAACCCCCATAACCATTTCTCATATAGACAAAAAAACCCAAATACTCATAGAAATAAGACATACCTTTTGAACCAGTAGATAGATATGATGTACCTCATCACTATAGACCTTCCTGGGAGCTTGCTTTCAGACTCTAGAGACCTATCATCTTCATATTCTCAATTTTTTAGGGCTTTACCATCATGTATGTGCCCTATTATACTGCTAGAGAAAGTACACATGTTCCCTGCTCTACTGCAACCCGTGTACACCTCAAAAAATAGAGGTTTTTTTTTTCAGGATTTTTTGTAATTCTAAAACTTTCGTCATCAACCCTTGAGGCTACCTCAGACTTGTGCAACTTCAGATGTATCAATGAGTACCTGCAATAAACCTTACATAATAATATATATTCAGTGTGCTCAATAGGTGCTAATAGAAGATCCTTTCTCTCTTATTTATACTTCCATGTAGCTTCCTCAAGGGGTTACCTTCTAACCAACTTAACCCAATTTCCTTCTTTTAGGGCTAGCCCACTTCTAACCACTTGTCCAGTTCTAACCCACTTTGCTACAAATAGTAAATTATCCACTTCTAATTGCAACTAATTTATTTTTAATTGTTTTCTTATTTGCAACAACTTAACCCATGATTAAATCCTAGTTTCACTCACTTGACTAGTCAACTTCTTCTAGGAGCTTCTAGAATAATTTTGAATTCTTTGACTTCTAGATAACTCATGAGGGTTCTCCAACTTCACAAGGCCATAAATCTCTAACCGTGAGGATTTATGTGACTTTCTACATATCAACGAAAATGGAATGACATGTACTATCCATTTAGAAAGTTTTTACCTACAAATATACTAACCTTCATCCCATTATATATCAAACAAAATTATATTCCTTAACCATACTGTTGGTCTACCATAATTTTCTACCCGACTTACTTCAAGGGTTGACATGAATGAAAACCAACCCAATTAATCAACAATATCCCCCTTTGTCACTGATGGAAACACTGAAGTCATATCTCTTATGCTCCTCCTGTGACCATAACTCCCCCTGAAAACATGTCCCTGTGCTCTCTCTCCAAGCATATAACTCTCTGTCCTACATCTAGTGAATCTCTCCCCCTTTGACATCAATGGAAAAGTTAAATTCGTGTCTGGGGCTCATCCTACTAACTAAAATATCCTTGGGGATGCTCCCCTTGACTGAACTGTCCTTGGGGCTTCTCCCCCTGACTGAAATCTTTCTGAACCTTCTCCCCCAAATTGAACTGTCCTCTTGATGGTGCTTCCTCATGTAAATATAAAAAACATAAGATAAGCATTCAAAATAATTTATTTTGGAGTAGAAATTACTCCGAGTCTTTGGCGAAGATACCCGAAAGATTCTCTTGGAAGAAATTTTGTAAAGATATCTACATCCTGTTATTTTTTTCCCACATATTCAACTTTGATGTTCTTTTCTGCAACCTATTCCTGTAGAAAGTGATACTTCATAGGAATGTGATTCATCTTGGAGTGCATCACTAGATTCTTCGAGACACTGATAGCACTTGTATTATGACAATATATAGGAATGACCTCATCATACTCAAACTGTATATCTGTCAAAGTTTGTTTCATCCATAGAACCAATATACAACATGCTGCTGCTGCAATTTACTCTGCATCATCTTTAAATAATGATACTGATGACTTATTCTTTCTTAGCCAAGATACCAAACACTCACCCAAGTAGAATGTCGCTCCACTGGTGCTTTGTCGGTCATCAATGCAACCTTCTCAATATGAATCTGTGTAGGAAATAAGTGATAAATCCTTTCCTTTTGGATACCATAATCCAAAATCTTTTGTGCCCTTGAGATATCTAAAAATCCTCTTTAGTGCTAGGAAATGTGATTCCTTTGGTGCTGCTTGAAATCGTGCCACCTGTCCAACCGTCTACATTAAATCTGGTCTGGATGATGTCACATAATGTAAGCTTCCAATCATTGACATGTACTACCTCTGATCTGTAGATTTTGAATTGTAATCTTTGCTCAACTTGCAAGTGGTTTGCATAGGAGTTTTAATTGGTTTGCAATCTTCCATTCCGAACCTCTTTAGCATTTCTATGATATACTTAGTTTGAGAAATAAAAATTCCTTGGTTTCTTTGATAGATATGAAGACCCAGAAATAAGGATAGTTATCCAAGTAATGACCTTTCAAATTCATTCTACCTATCCTTTTCAAATTTTCGGCTTAACCTGTCATCATCACTTCCAAAAATAATATCATCAACATAAACTTCAATTAATACAATACTATCTTGAGTTACCTTGATGTAGAGGTTGTTGTCTATGTTTCATTTTCTGAACCCTGCTTGCTTTAGATATCTATCCACTCTAGAGTACCATTCTCTGGGAGCCTGTTTTATATTATACAAGGCTTATTCAACCTACAAAGGTAATCTTCGTGCTCTGACAATTGAAATCCTTCTGGTTACTTAAATTAGACTTATTCTTCAAGTTCCCCATTAAAAAAGGATGATTTCACGTCCATTTTATACAATTTAATATTATTGGAGAATGCATAAGCTAAGATCAATCGTATTAATTCCGTTCTTACAACTGGGGAAAACGTCTCTTCAAAGTCAATACCTTCAACCTGTGCGTATCCTTTACATACCAATCTAGCTTTGTTCTTGGTAACCTATCCATCTTAATTCAATTTATTTATGAAGACCCACTTTGTGCCAATCACATTCTTGTACCTTGGTCTTGGAACCAATTCCCAAGTGTCATTCTTCTCTATTTGATCCAACTCTTCATTCATGGCCTTTTTCATGAATTCATTGCAACTGGATTCTTCAAAACTATTTGGTTCAATCAAAGATACAAGTGCTAGGTGTAGTTGTTTTGGTGAACAATTTTTTCTTCTAGTATCAATCCCTGCATATTTGTTTCCAATAATCTGATCTGAAGGATGATTCTTCTATACTCGTTTGCTAGGTGTATTTAGAGGTACTTGATGAACTTCCTCTTCTACTTAAATCTGATCTTCTTCATCTTCCCCTTCTGCAACTTCTTCATCCTTTTCTTCTTCTTCTTAAACCTGTTCCACTGATTCTTTTTCTTCTTCCTTTAATTTTCGTCCACCTGTTTCATCAACGGTTATATTTATTCTTTCCACAACTTTGTTGAGCCTTAGATTGTAACACTTGTGTTCTTTCCTTGTACTTGAGTAACCAACAAGTACGCCTTTGTCCACATGAGAGTTAAACTTGCCCATTCTTCCATCTTCTCTTTTGATGTAGCATTTGCTTTCGATCACTCTAAAGTGATTTACATTTGCTGGTCTTCCTTTCCAGAGCGCATAGGGAGTTTTTTCACATTTTTTTTTGAGAATTACTTTGTTTGAATGTGAAATTCTGTATGCATTGCATGTGTCCAAAAAACATCTGTCAATTTCAAATCCATTAACATTGTTTGAGTCATTTCCTGTACTATCCTATTCTTTCTTTCAACAATTCCATTCTGTCGAGGTGTCCTAGCGACGAAGAATTTCCTTTTTATTCAATGCTTGCTGCAAAAATCCATAAATTATTTTGAAGTTAACTCTCATCCGTTGTCTAATATTAAACAATTTATTTTTCAATCCATTTTATTTTCAACCATTTCCTTGTGTACCTTGAAAATTTCAAATGATTATGATTTCTTCTTGAGAAAACAAACTGCATTCATTCTTGTATAATCATCAACCAATAACATAAAGTATTGCTCACCTTTTAAAAAATTTGTTCTATTTGGTCCAACTAGATCAATATGCACAATTTCCAATGGTCTTGTTGTGGAATATTCCTTTGATTTGAATATGGTCTTTGTTTTCTTTCCTTGTTGACAATGCTTGCATAATGTGTTGGTTGGATTTGTGATCTCGGGAATTTCTATGACTACTTCCTTTTCGTTGACTTTGATGAGGTTATCAAAGTTTATGTGACCCAGTATTCTCTGCCATAGCTAAACTTCATCTTCATTTCCTAGACACCACTTTTCATTTCCAATTTCAATTAATACATATATGTTGCTTGAAGTTCTTGCAACTGTTGCAATCAATTTTCCTGATCCTACTTTTATTTTCTCGCACTTCTGTGAATCGAACATAAGTTTATTAAGTTGGTCACACATTTGAGTTACACTTATAGGATTATGTTTCATATCTTCTACTAGTAGAACATTTTCTTCCTTGGTATTCTTGTTTCCAATTCTGACTGTGCCCTTTCCAATGATTGTAGTCGAGTCATCATTTCCAAAGGAGACTGATCCATCTCTTTCCTTTATCAATGTAAGAACATGTCTTCATCACTTGTCATGTGCTTTGTACAACCACTGTCAACATACCATCCACGTTTCTTGTGTTTAGCTTATAGAGCGAGTGTTGGATGCAGACCGAATAAAAAATAAAGGATATTTTTGGAGGAGAAGCATGAAGAGGAAAATGACATCTGAAAGGAAAAGAAGCATGCACACATGCATGGAAGACCTAATGATTCTAGGGTTAGGGTTTTTGTAATACATTGTAATGGCTGGTGAGACAAACATATAAATAAGTAGTACTTAGGGGAGAAGAGGGGGGACAAAGAGAAAACCCGAGGGATAGAGAGGAAGAGTACTATGAGAACTATATGAATCATTAAGCTGGTGAAATAGATGAGGCATGAGTGACTCGATCCTGAGGGTTAGATCATAGGCTGAGGATCCTGGTGCGATCTAGTCAACATCACAGGGATCATGGATCATGTTGAGAGAAGTGAGATCCATGAATTTAAACATGGGCGGCGTGATATATTTCTGAACCATAATAAGAAGCTGAGAGCTAGATCTTTGTGGAGGTATCCCAGGAGGGGGTGAACCATGGTAATACTGTGTTATGTGAATGAATGCATGCATCTTTATGTTTGAGAAATTGATGAATGTTAGATGATTGATGTAACTAAGTAGATCTAGTATTCCACATGCATGCATAGAATGAATGTTATAATATATGTTAAATGGAATGAATAAGGGTTAAGGTGCATAAACACAAATCTCGCTCAGTCTCAGGTTGAAAACACATGAGTATTGCAGCCACCCATAGAGTTATCTCGAGTGAGACTGCGCAGTGCACTCCGTGTACTGCGTTTCCTTTTGGGTTAACAGAGGGGTCAATAGTATTTAAGGTATTTTTTTGAGAAGCTTCTTAGTTTTGAACCAGGGTCAATTTGTAATGGTCAATAAGAGTAGATAGACAAAAGGGAAAAACCAACAAATGGTTCCATTGACGTCTGATTGGAAGGCAGTGGGATTGAGCATATGAGATCTGCGAAAGAAATCTCAAAAGAATACAAGATCGAATGACCAGAAGGTAAAATAATGTGAATCTAAAAGGGGATGTTGAGACTGTGGAATCCCATGAAGGCAGAAATAGAAAGATGGCAGAAGATAAAGGATCTAGAGTTTGCACAGAAAGATAAAAAAAACCCGAAGTTAACACCGCGCAAATATCTGGACAAATACATATTCACCGACTTGCATGAAGTATTTTTATGTGATTTCCCACACATATTGCAGGAGTGGATCAAAATATTGAAATACAACCATTTGACGAATAAGATCAGACAACTAGAGTGGAATCATGAAGAGATCACGCAACTACAACAAGTTCATAATAAGTTCACGCACACAGTAGAGTTTTGTCTAGACAACATTGTTGCCGGATTTATCATAGAGTTTGTAGTAGACACAACAAAATCATACATCACAACTCAACAAGAATTCTCAAAAGACCTCGAGGGAGGTACATTGTATTTATATATAATTCCATTAACATATTATTGTATAACAAAGGTGTAATGACAATGGATTCAGACAACTAAAATTCCCTACGTGCATGGGGGAAGGGGGGAAGCACTGACATGAGAAGGAGAAATGGAAGGAGAAGGGGATAAAGAAAGAAGGAGGAGGCCTTGGACCAAATCATAATGGGCGAATACCAAATCAATAGGATCATGGAAAAAATTATAAAGACGTGCATTGGAGTACCCTACCAATATAAGTTGAACACTAAGAAAAGAGCCATAGCTACGAGGGAAGGCTTGACAAGTGATGAAGAGGAGGTAAAGGATCTCTGGGCTCTGGAGAAGATTGAGGAAATCCTGTGTGCAACATATGAGAGGAAGAAAATAGGTCCAAGGGAAGGAATAAAAGTCAACAATCCTATCCATGTTAATGTCAGTGTGGAACCCATGAACCCATGTGTGACTAATACACCAACAAGAACACCACCATTTAGACAACCAAATTTTGGGAGAAGGAAAACATCAGGACATACATCTACACAAGGAACAACAACTGGGGGAGGCAGTTCAGGAAGCACCAGTCAATTATCTACACCACACAGAGGTAGTATTTCGACATTCAGGATGGAAAGACACGATCCCACCATCAAGTTACCAAAATTTAAAGGATAAGCATTGGAGGACCCAGATAAGCCCCTGTTTATCTCCGAAAAGATTTGTGAAGCAAAATAGATAACGAACAAGGACACTAAACTTTCACAATTAGGTATCACACTAAGATATCACGAACTGGATTGGTACATGAGTTTAGATGAAAAAAATCCTCCAGGGAAAACCAGAACAATTAGAGATATCAAGAAGCTGCTGATAAATGAGTTCCAAAAGCCTAGGTCAAAGGATCAATACATGAACAAGATGATTGAGATTAGACATAAAACAGGAGAATTGGTATGGGAGATTGACCAAATATTCAAACGAATGAAAGGAAAGTTGAAATATGTCATGAAATATATGCAACATAGGCATTTGTTCATCAATTCGTTATTACCACACTTGAAATATCCACTGCGACAACAAAAGTTTCAGATGCAGGCAAAGGCTCTACATGCAACTCTGCAACTGGAAGAAAATCAATATCAGAAGACATATCCAACCATCGAGGATATCAAGGAGGATATAAAGAACTTAACATTCCAACTAAAACAGAACAAGAACAAGGATAAACGAGAATCCGTTTGGTGTACCACATGTAGGAAAAAAGGACACCATAAGAATGAATGTCTGACATTCGCACAGTACATGGCAACATGAATGCCAAACCCTTTGCTAAGATGAGGATTATGGTGTGAAATAAGCAAGAAACCAGGACATGATGCAGATCACTTCCCAATGATGTAGAAGTGCCAGACAATACCAAAGAGCTCGTATTGCAACTTTTGCAAGTCAGTAGGCCATGATGAAAAAGATTGCAGAACCATGGAGTTAATGAGGGAAATAACGTCAGATGCATACAAGGTGTAGTCAGAAATGATAATTGAGAAATACACATACCAGTTTAATCAAGTTCCATCCCTGTACAACACTGCACAAAACAATATAATATTACGCAACAACAGTATAATACTGCACAACAACAATACAATACCGCACAACCACACTATAATACCACGTAGTATAATCAGGCGCCTTAGTATAATGTGTCGCAAGGGGATCAAACTGGCTACAGAGGTGGTGAAAGAGAAAGAGGAGACTTTGAAAGAGGCAGAGGACCAGTGGTATGTAACAATTGTCAACAACCAGGACACTATGGAAGAGAATTCCCACTTTCACCAATGACCTCTATGTATTGTCACGCATCAGATCATGACACAAAAGAATGCCTGATACTATTAGGGAAGATCCGCGAGAAGAAAAATCAGAACAATTAGAATGTTCAGTGGATTTTAGTAGAAGTGAGGGATGAAGAAAGAAACATCAACATAGTTACACATGGAGGAGCTAAAATAGGAAATGACCTAGTAAGGCAAGGTCCATCACACCACCAATGGGTAAAGAATAATGCCGAACCAAGGAAGCAGTTTTACGCGTAGAACAAGAAGAATACATGCAAGCAAGCTAGACAATAATTCCTGAAGCCCAACATTGCATCAACATCAACTATGCAACATAGTAAGGAAGTACCCGAGTACGAGATGCCTCCATCATTGGATCACACCAAAGAAACACAATCCCTGGGAAAAGTAAGTACGTTTAAAGGATTTTTGCAATCATTGGTAAAACTACCAAATGATACATCCTCTGTTAAAGTATTACAAAATATGCTAGAAAGATGTAGAGTCGAGGCAGAAGGAAAGTTAGAACAAAAGACAGTGAATCAACTACATACAAGGAGAAGAACAAGTAGGGAGTTTAGGCTGAATGCCAACATTGGAGATTTCAATATGGGAGATATTATATTGGATTTAGGATATGAAGTCAATGTATTTGCCAAGAAGACATGGCAATGTATGGGAGAACCCACACTAGCATATTCACTGGTTTAGCTAAACTAGCAAATCAACATAGAGTTCTACCAATTGGAAGACTAAAAGGAGTAAGAATAGATCTGGACAGAGTGTGCACTAAAGATAACTTCGAAGCAATAGAGATAATGGACGACAAGACACCTTATCCCACATTTCTTGGTTTGGACTAGGCATTTGATAACCAGGCCATAATCAACTTAAATACAAGGAAGATGACCTTCGATTTAGGAGAATATAGAGTCATTGTGCCATTGGAACCCTCAGTGGGGGAAAGGTTCATAGAGGCTATGTGATTGGACCTAGAGGAAATTAACCAGTTGTACATAAAAAATGTACAAGATGACGATTACATAAAACCAGCTGTGGATGGGGTACTCAGTTGACAGAGCATCACCTCATGTGTGTCAGACTAAGATACATGCTTAGAAAATTGGCAACAAAGGTTACACTAGGTCTCCACAAGGAGATGTGCAAGAATAGACCGCGCAGTAAGATGGATAGGTACGGAGATAAGGGAACCTCCTAGCTTCCATGGGGTGAATGATCTAGAAGCATTTTTGACACGATATGAAGATGAAGTGTTGGAGAATAAGAGGCTCTTATCATTGGATATAACACTCAAGGAAATAACTTCAAAATGGTGGGGTGCGCACAAAAAAATAGTGAAAGACTGGTATCAATGTAAGAGGTTACTACACATCAAGTTTGGCATAGAACAGGGAAGAAACCAATTACAAAAATTCGATGGATAAGGGGCACCGACAAAACACTTGGAGAAGTGTACAACACTATGGAAAATGACACCATCGGCGGAATGGCCTCACCATTTCATGCACACATTAGAGGGCATCCCAATAAACTGGTATATAGACCAAGAACTACGTAGAGGAACTACGAGTTGGATTGTACTACAACAAAACTTTACAATCACTTTCTCATTTGAGCATGAGAACCACAACATAAACACAACACTTAAAAAAATCATAGGGGTGATATTCATTAAGGAACTAGAAATTGAACTTATGACAGAAGAACAACAACAAAACAAACAGACTGTGAAAGAACTGCTATCATGCTACCATGTGCAGGAAGAAGCACCAGATGAATATGACCCACATGATATTTAGATTGAGGAAGATAAAGGAGAGAGATAATTGGAAGGTCCACCTATGGAAACATAAGTAATTGCTACATCGATCAAAGTGAAGAAAGTCAACATTAGGACAGTTGAGAACCCCAAAATGGCCAACATTGGAGACTATTGGGACGAAGAGACAATGGAAAGAATAATAGAGTTACTATGTGAGTACAGCGACCTGTTCCCAACAATGTTCACAAAAATGAAAGGAATAGCAAGAGAGCTAGGAGAAATGAAGATACCACTTAGAGCTGAGGAAAGACTGATCAGACAATGACCATACAGACTAAACCCGATATATAAGAAAAAAGTCAAAGTTGAGATCAACAGGATGTTTGAGGCTGGAATTATAGAACCCATAGAATAATCAGAATGGGTAAGACCTATGGTAGTTCATTATAAAAAGCAGGGAGGGATAAGGATATGTGTCGACCTGAGGAAGCTGAATGATGCATGCCTACATGACCCGATCCCTACCCCTTTCACAGATGAGATGTTGGAGAATGTGGGAGGACATGAAGCTTATTCATTCACCGACGGATTTTCAGGATACCATCAGATCAAGATTGCACCAGAAGACAGATATAAGACAAATTTTTCCACAGAATGGGGATCCTATCATTATACAGTCATGCCGTTTGGACTGAAGAATGCACCAAAAATATTTTCTAGAGTAGTCATAACTTCATTCAAAGAGTTTATCTACCAGTTTTAAGAATTATATCTAGACAATTGGACAATATATAGTCTGTTGAAAGGCCATGAAGAGGTATTGTGGATGATGTTGGAAAGATGCAAGAAGTGTTAGATATCGTTAAACATCAAGAAGTGCATCTTCATAACACCTTTTGGGATACTATTGGGCCATATAGTATGAAAGCAAGGCTTGCTAGTATATCCTTCCAATATTGCAGTAATTGTTAACTTGCCACAACCAAAAACAGTCCGCCAATTGAGAGCAACATTGGGACACACATGATACTACAGGAAATTTATAAAGGGGTATGCGAAGATCAATGCACCAATGGGAAAATTTCTAAGAAAAGACACAAAGTTTTAGTGGAATGAAGACTGTCGGCATGAATTGGACACCCTAAAATAGAAGATGGTAACCGCACCAATACTAGTATTTCCAGACTGGGAAAAGGCATTCCACGTACATGTAGATGCATCTGATTTCATTTTCTAGCAGAAAACTGTCAGAATCAGAGAACAAATACAATACGACAGAGAGAGAAGGTTTAGCTATGGTTTACGCACTTCAGAAGTTCAGACATTACTTATTGGGAAAACATTTCAAGATGTTCACAGACCATTCAACGCTCAAATACCTTGTTAATAAGCCAATGTTGGGGGGGATAATCTGTAGATGGCTATTTTTGTTCCAATAATTTGAATTTGAAATGATAATCAAACTAGGAAAATTGAACGCAGGACCTGATCATTTGTCGAGAATCACTAATGGGGAAGAACCTACAAATCTAGAGGACAAATTTCTTGATGCGCGGTTATTTTTAGTTCATATAGATGATGAATACTTCACATAAATCATCTAGTACTTGAGTACATGCACTGTGCCACAAGAGTACAACAATGCGCAGAAGAAAAATATGGTAGTCAAGGATGCAAATTACCAGTTGATTGTAGGACACTTATATAAAATGGGTGCAAATAATATCTTGAGAAGATATGTTCTTCAACATGAAATACCTAGGATTTTAGCAGAATTGCATGGGGGAATAGAAGGAGGACATTATGCAGGAAAATATACCACGCATAAGGTATTACACGTAAGACTATGGTGGCTGACCATGCATAAAGACTCAAAGGAATATTGCCAGAAATGTGATGTATGTCAGAGGGTTGGAAAACCGAATAGAGGGGACGAGATGCCCCTGCGACCACAAGTAAAATTGTAGGTATTTGACAAATGAGCAATATATTTTGTGGGACCAATCAAGCCACCAAAAAAAAGGTCAGGAGAGAGGTACATTATCACTGTGACGAAATACATGACAAGATGGGCGGAAGCATCACCAGTAAAAGATTGTAGTGCAGAGACAACAACACCCTTCTTGTTTGAGCAAGTGATCACTAGATTTGGTTTCCCAAGGATTTTGATGAGTGACCAAGGCACTCACTTCATTAATTAATAGTACTATTAAGGCTATGATTGAATAATTTGAAATTCATCATCAAAACAGTACACCATATCATCCTCAAGAAAATGGAACAGTGGAAGTCTTAAATAAGATCCTTGAAAATGCACTGACAAAGATCTGCAACGTGAATAGGAATGATTGGGACTTGAAGATACCAACAGTGTTGTGGGCATACATGACCACATGCAAGAAATTTATGGGACATACACAATTCAGATTGGTGTATGGAAATGAAGCTGTGGTTCCATTAGAATTTTTGGTACCTAGTCTGCGCGTAGCAACAATTACAAACATGACAGAATGAGGCACAGTCCAAGAAAGGATGAAACGGATGATGATCATGGAAGAAGATAGGATTCTAGCGGGGTTTCACCAAGAAGTCCAGAGAGCAAGGGACAAATCTTGGCATGATAGACATATCAAGGGAAAGAATTTTAAGGAAGGAGACTTAGTCTTGATGTATGATAGTAAATCCCTAAATCCCTACAATACCCAGGAAAACTCAGAATGCATTGGTTAGGACCATATGAAGTAAATACTATCATGGATGGGGAGATGTACAGTTGAAGGATTTAGGAGGAATATAGTTCAAAGGGATGATCAATGGGAGTCGATTGAAGCTGTATAGGGACAATCGACCTCCGAGCACTTAAAAAAAAAACAAACACAGAGGGGATAACGCGTCGAACATCAAAAGATAACAACAAAGGCATAGGGTGCTGAGAAGAGAATGAGCGTGCACACTGAGAAATGACGACACGACAGAGGAAAAGGCCAATGATCACTACAAAGCAGGAAACAACGGGAAAGCGAAAGTAGTGGGAAAGATGAATACGACAAATAACCGCCAACAAACGATGATTATCGACCTTAAATGACAAAAGGAATGATGGTACACTGCATTAACCATGCCAAATGGTGACGACAAAGGAAATTAATGAAAAGTACACGGGAAGCACCAATTCAATTAAAATGAAAATTGGGTAACGTCCCAAAGAATCTTCACACGATTCCTATATAATCTATGAAGTGGGATTGGGGAGGTTATTGAGAAATTAAGAAAACCAGAGAGAAATAGGGTATACATAGCTGAGAGAGAAGTTTGAAGAGGTTACATAGACCATTAAAGTATGACGAAGAACACCATTACCACCATGGCACCACCCAAACAAGGAGAACCAAACCAGACTGGTAGACAAGCCTAAAGAAATGCCAGTTATCCAGCACAAGCACATGGAAGCGAACAACAACCACTTAAGCCTCTATAAGTCATCAATGTGGATGAAATCCTGTCGCCCGATATGACACCAGGAAGCCCTACATCTATTGTGGAGGAAACCTAGCAGACATTGCCAATGGGCATGGACATGGATGTACCCAAAAGGGGACAGGGACAACAGGCTGAGGATTCAAGTAATCATTCACACCCCGGAAACCTTGAAGGAGGCCCGAGAGTTAATGGGACGGTCCTGAACCAGGAAGAAACAACCATGCCAGAAAGGTCACATGCAACCACGCCAAAATAGCCACATGAGGGAACAATGGAAGATGTCACCGACCAACCATATGATTATGCAGAAGAGAGAACAATGAAGGCTGGAACCTCGAGTCAGCCACCACAACCGTAACATCCCAAACCATCAACCCACTTGTCGGGCAATGCTACTATGTGAAAACATTCTCATACTTATATAGTATTCATTTAAATGAAGTTAAATGGCTTTACAGAGTAAACATATAATTACTGCTAACATACAAAATTAATGGAATCAACAGTAAATATCATCGTAGCGGAATACATGATAATATTGCAAGCATCACATACATGCATTTTAATTGAAATTAAACACATGCATATACTTATCTTTGAAAATGTTGTAACTCCACCAACTACATGAAAAACTTCCACAAACCTCCCATCCTTAGACCATGCTTCTCATCACGCTCAGCGGTGGGTCACGCCCGAGATGGGACCAAGCTCCACCTAGAGCAAGGGAATCCTATACTAGGCTGAGGTTACATAAAAACTATACAGAGCAACTAGAAGGATTCTCTCCATGAGCCTTCTTATGCACACTACTCACAAACTCTCATTCCCCAGATGTTTGTTCCACCCAGGAGTATACACCTTCATAAGCACAGTCCATCGGTGCTTCACCTCCCTCTCCGGGTCTCAGAAATACGCTAGATCAATAATTCTCAGAGCTCCGTATCTAGTGCTGGACTCTTTCTAGGAGAAAACCACTTCCCAACATACTCTCTCACCTGGAGAGGGCTACTCATAGGCCTGACAACCTGCCTCTTCTACCATGGGTCTAACAACCTAGTTCTTCAACCAGTTTTCAACTCAATTCTTGCAAGTTCAGGATAACAAAAACAACAATAGATTTTGGTTAACTCACGGGTGACAACAACAATAGGGAAATTGGGTGTGTACATCCAGAAAAATGACAACAGGTCACTAATACATAGCATGGTTCAGGTAACACTGGTTTCAGGATGCGTGACAAGAAATACATGCAGAGGTCGAACACAGACTCGACGGTTCAGACATAGGGTGTATGGACTTCACAAGAAACCGTCACAAGATTCGGGTTTCAGAGCTGCATGAGAGTATGCATGCAGAAATCAGATGCATCTACCACACAGTTCAAACAACAGACAACAAAATGGAGGACGAACACATAGATCAGATGAAATTCCTAGTTTCAGACAATCGATGGAAAAATGTAGGATGAACACCCATCATGACTCAATTCTTGGGTTAAATTGCATGTGCCTGGGCCGACACATTTTGCCCATGAAGCTGCATGCACTCCATCAGCATGCATTCCCTTTTTCACACCTTCCCCTTTCCAGGAACTTAGGATAAAACCATACATTTCACATAGCTTTTGGAATAATAATAAATTATTATCTCCATAGACTCAAGCCCCTAAGCTTAGCCCCTCCTCCAACCTTTCAGCCCCCTTTTCCTTACCCCCTCTATTGAATCTTAGTCCCCCATCACTCTTTCTTCATGGTCAATCTGCAAGCAATGATATTTAATCTTTATTTATGTTCTACATAATTACATATACAAAAACAGGTTCCTGGCCTTTAAGACTTAGCCTCTCCGGCCTAATAAACACATAAGCCACCAACTTATCAATACTCAACTCACCAACCTACAAACCATGATTACAGTTCATAAACATGATTAAAATTCATAATATAATTGGGGAACTACCGAGGGATATTACAATCCCCCCCCCTTATTTTTGCACTATCCTCAGTGCAAATTTTACACAACATCAACAAGATTTCCAAAATCTTAAAAAAGATGCAGGAATTCTACCCACATAGCATCTTCATGTTCCCAAGTTGCATCCTCAGGACCATACCAGGTCCACTGGACCTTTACAAGCTTATGGCTCGATTCCAGAGCTGTTTTCTTTTCCGGTCAATTATGTGCACAAGATACACTTGAAGGACACCTTCTTGCTCCACCTGAATCACATTCCAATTGATTACATGATTAACATCAGGTATATATTTCTTAAGAAATGAAACATGCAACACGTTATGTATATTCATGGATGCAGGTAATGCAAGCATATATGCAACTGGAACAATCCTTTCCAAGATTTTAAATGGCCCACAAAATATGGCTTCCATCTTGGTGCAGTTTCTCAGCTTCAGGGAACTTCTATTGGCTTTCACTTTTAGGAAAACATGGTCACCCACTTTAAACTTCCTGCGGGTTCTGTTTTTATCAGCATAAATTTTTTGCCTGTCTTGGGCAGCTTTCAAATTCTGCTTAATTTTTAGCATCTGTTCTTCCATTTCCTTGAGCAACTCTGGCCCAACTACTTCCCTATCAGCTAGATTATCCCAACTTACTGGAGTATTGCACTTTCTTCCATAAAGTGCTTCAAATGGGCTCATCTTCAATGATGCTTGATACCCATTATTGTAGGCGAATTCTACCAAGTGTAGGTAGTCTTCCCATTTCGATGGTTTGTCCATCACATACATCCTCAGTATGTATTCTATTACTTGATTCACCCACTCTATCTTCCCATCAGACTCAGGATGATAGGCTGTGCTAAAGTTTAGATTCGTTTTGAATACTTTGAGCAATCCTTTCCATAAATTTGAGGTAAATTTCAGGTCTCTAGCAGACATAATTGTCTTGGGAATACCATGAAATCGTGCTACTTCCTTCATAAAAATGTCGGCAACATCCGCTTCCTTGTGAGTAGTCTTTAGTGGAATAAAATGGGCATCTTTCGTAAGCTTGTCCACCAACACCATGATTGAATCATGCTTCTTGCCTATTCTTGGTGTTATCACTCTGTAATTTGCCCAAGGCTGTGGAGGCAGTCACAGAGGCAACATCAAAACCACTTCGAGTCTTGGATCTAGTCCTCCAAGACTCAGAGAGGGATCTTTCTATCCGATATAGCTTTATTTGGAGTAGGATATTAGGCTAGCTATACTGTACATGTGTTTGTTTTTGATTTGAGGTGTTTGGCTGAATGACTGCTTTAGAATCCCATTGGGATATGGGGTCTGTGTTAAAACTTAAGGTCAGATAAACAACTTTTAAAAGTCTTATTCACAGGGAGAGATAGTCAAGATACTAGATCGATTAAGATAAAATGTGATGGAAAGATACAACAGGTGAGAGGTTCATTTAAGTAAAGAAGCATTCAAGAATTTATTTAACTCAAAATCAAAAGAATAACATGCAGACTGATAAAAGGTCAGATACAGAGTACATGAGGTAAATTCTATTCTTTAACTTTCTTTTAACAGTTAGAATTAGAAAACAAGGTATAACAGAGTAAGAAAATATTAACATAGCAAGAAAAACCTGACCAATGTCCAGACACAAGAATCGTGTGCATCAATTCCTTTGTATTACTGGTGGATCTAAAAAATTACAAAGAACAACCTTTCTGGGTGCAAGGATCAACAACCATTTTACATTAAAATCACATCAATAAATAGGAGATATCCCCCATCAAGTTTAGGAAGTTGGATTCAACCGCCTCGACCAAAAATAACAACAAATCCCCAAAAATCCTGAACTGTCCGCCATGAAAGACAAGCCAAATTTCTGCAAAAAAGGGGTCTGCTCAGACATTTGTTTCTCTTTAATGATGACACCTGTCTGGGAGTGGTTTTAGCAAACTACTTCATTCCTGACCCCCCCCTCTTGTTAAACTTCGTATGAAAAGGGGGGGCCCAAATTTTTTTATGACCGTTGGTTTGAGTCTATGTGGGATGTGATGTGATGTTTAGACTTAGGATATGCTGTTTTATTAATGTGTCTTTTTTTTAGTTTTAGTTTTTATTTTTATATTTTGTTATTTGGTTTACATTTTGTTTTATTTTTTATTTTTTAAATAAAAAAGGGGTAGACCCTACTATATTATAGAGGCAAAAAACTTTTGCAAAATGTACAGAGAAGTATGCCTGAAATTACCAAAAATGCCGCCGAGACTCGGAAACCAGCATAGGTAAAACAAAGTAGCATGATAAAATGTAAAACCAAGTAGCAAAATAGAGCATAAACATTGTAGCATCTGTCCTACCCGAAGGAAACCAGGACAGATGCCTACAGTCCAAAGATGCATAAAACAGTAACAAAGTAAACTAGGAACCAAGAGCATAAAAACCTATGTGCCAGGTGGTCTTCCAGGTGGTCTGCCGTCCTCGTCCTTCTGCCACATGAACCCAGTCGGGAGGGAAAAATCTTGCGCGCAGAGGGGGCATTTCCGCTTAGCTGGCGCGTTGGAGAAAGCATCAAGAAGCATGTCCATGCTCTGTCCCATGGTGCACACCCGGAGCTCCAAATCGGACAAGTGGCCACGAAGGTCAAATACAAGAGCCAGGTGTTCATTCTGGAGAAGAGACCCATGCAAGCTGCCACTCGAGTCCACCGTGCCTGTCGCCGCTTCCCCACCAACTTCTCCCTCTCGCTGCTCCTTAGCCATCGTTGCACCCACCTCTCCAGCTTCCTTCGCCTGAGAATCATGGCTGCTAACATTGTCCTCACCCGACCATGGAATTTCTTCCACGAGATAGCCGGGGATGTAGTCGTCCTGAACCGGAGTGGAGGTGCACTTCTCCTGAGGAGTCGCCTCATTCCTTACCACGAGTGTCAAATCCTCCAAGGTCGGGTCTTCCTCCACAATGCAGGGTGGAAAAAATCCCTCCAAGCCAGCATCCTGCTTGTCTCTACTGTAGCCGACGCGTGGTTCAGCTATGGTGGCGAGGAGCGCCCGCTTCTCTTCCTTTGCTTTTTTCCTGATGATGGAGGTCGCTAGAGCCAAGGCCCGCTCCATCTGCTCCCTCCATTTACGTTTTGTTTTATTGTTTTATATGTATTTTTGTTTTATATTAAGTTTTGTTTATTGTTTTGTGTTTTTATAATTTGTTTTATTTGTATTATATTTTAATTGTTTTAATTTATATGCATTTTTTATTTAATGTTTTTTTATTATTTATATGTTTTAATATGTATGTTTATTATAATTTGTATTTCTTTTATTTAATGTTTAATTAATAAACACTAACCTTATTACTAATTTAACAACTAATTTAATTATTAATTAATTAATTAATTAATAATTAGTCTAACATATCTTGATTAAACTAACTACACTAATTTTATTGCTAACATTATTAATCTATTGTTCTTTTTAGGCTAAGTTTGTTTATTCATGGATGGGTGGTGGGAAAGATGTAGCCAATGGGATGAATGGATAAGGGAGTGAGGGTGAAGATGTGGATGAAGGATGCAACAGAGTGATGGAGGATCGGGCGAAATGGATGGAGGGGAAAATGGAATCAACCGAGCCAGATTTCGTCATCACGAGAAAAATGCCAAATCATCAACTGAAAAATTAGGTTATCTATGATTATAGGACCCCAACATAGGCTCCACCTGGGGATGGCATCTCTTTCAGGAGGTGTCAAGAACCACTGAACTCTGAATATGCAGACCAATTCTTTATTCATTGGGTTGTTCCCAAAATTATTCTGCAATCTGCACCTGTTTTGATCTTTCAACTGAGACCAAATAAAAAAAAGAAAACACTGCTGAAAAAGAGATGCTCGAAATGTTGAGCTTATTCACACTATCCTACCTACCCTATACTGCTGAAAATCATGCTAAATCAAATAATTAAAAAATTCCAATGAAGCCAATCAAGTAGTTGCTGAGACCAGAGGACTGCTTGATTGCTTGTTAGCACAGTTAAAAAGGCATCTTGACCTTTTTCCCATAGATTCAAAACTGCAAAGTGTAATGACCACTACTGAAAACATGATTTATCTTTAAAACAAATACCTCGACAATCCTAAAGAACAAAAGTAATGCCAGATATAGATTGGGGCTCTACAGTGAAAAATTTCTCCATAGAGGTGACTATAGGATAAAGTTAGAACTGACCTGTTTCTTGATTTTTAAATTTAGCCAAGTCAACAACATGATCTGGCATTGTATCACTCTGTAATTTTTCCAAGGATGTGGAGGCAGTCGCAGAGGCAACATAAAAACCACTTCGAGTCTTGGATCTAGCCCTCCAAGACTCAGAGAGGGATCTCTCTATCTGATATAGCTTTATTTGGAATATTAGGCTAGCTATACTGTACATGGGTTTGTTTTTGATTTGAGGTGTTTGGCTGAATGACTGCTTTAGAATCCCATTGGGCTATGGGGTCTGTGTTAAAACTTAAAGTCAGATCGCATGTCATCAATGACATCCTCTACTGACTCATCAAAATTTTTTCTGCCTTCGCTATTTACAACTTGCCTAGAGTTTTGTTTCAGAAGTTGAAAAGATGAGAAACATAAGGGCAAAGATTTTTCCCTTACTCTGAAATTTTCTGCACTTTGATCATTGCTGTCATAATTTCCACATACAAATTGATAGTCCTACTGGGATTGCAAATGATCTTCTTCCTCTCAATCATATGTGGCTAATTTATTTGAGAAATCCAATGTGGTATAATCATCATTGTACCAATCAAGCTTGGGTGAATTATCCATGGATGAAATTCCATTGAACATGCATATCATATCAGGAGAATCTTCCTCCATATTCTGATTTTGAACTTCATCTTCGACTGTATTGTGAATTGAATACATGAAATAATCCTTTGGTGGTTCAGAATACTAAGGCTGGGCTGCAAAGTGTTTGGGGACATTGATCCTTGTCCATTTTGGAACTAATGGAACATAAGATATTCGAACAACAAGCTCATCTTTCCTGCTAATATTCTGCATCATCTCTCTTATAGTGTTAGCTAGAACATCTAGTTTCGCTTATGAAGATGTCAACTGTTCATTTTCTGTTCTATCTTTTTCTTCTGCCTCTAACTTTTCCCTTCTGTCCAACAAGTTATCTTCCACATCAACCACAATCTTTTGCATTTCTTCAAGGGTTGCAGTGGTCCTTTTTTTTAATTGGAATTCCATCTCAGGATCGAAGGCATCTGGGTAATGCAAGTGAGCTGATCCTGGGGGTGGCCTTATATCAGCAAGTATTGCACAACATACCTTATTGAATCTTCCTGAAAACTGATGTACTGTCTCCCCTAGCTATCTTTTCAAATGTTCATACTCTTCTAGGATGAGAAATATATTTCCCATGATCACCCATCAGTCCAAGAAAACTTGCAAGAGCTGATGGAAATTGATAATGCTTGCAGCTGGGTAATTTTTAAACCAATTTTTAACTTTACCTTGCAAAGACAAGGAAAACATCCTGATATAGACATCGCCATCTTCAACCTCATAAAGGTCAAGGAAATATTCAAACTTCTAGATGTGTTTTTCAGTAGTAATATTGGAATTCTCTCCATCAAACCTGGGCATATTATTGGTGTAATTTGCAGGGAGGTCATGGAGAATAGGAGGAAAATTTAGAGGCTTGTATTGGTTTGAGATTTTCACAGGTATAGGAGGTAAATCAAGGGGCTTGTATCTAATTGGAATTTCAACAATGGCAGGAGATAAAGCATGAGGCTCATATCTTGTTGGGCTTTCTGCAAGTGTATGAGTATGTACATGATCTACAATTTGGGGCTTAGTCTCTTGAGGCTCACCAATTAGCAGGTGGTCAATGAAATCTTCAACAATGTACTTTTGATTAGGTTTAGAATAAGATAGAACATAATTACATATAAAACCAAAGATGTCCTGAATGCAATTTGGGCTTGAGTACCTAATCTTTCTAGGCTGATTGGTCATGCTTCAGGTTCTTTCTCTAGTGGAGTCTTTGAGTCGGCACTGTCTGGAGCTGATTGGATTCGCCAGGTGAAATATTTCAACCTTCTTGTGTCTGCTTACTATTGTTGTAGGAAAATCTCCCTGCGGACATGTAGATCTCCTCAAAGAGCTAGACTCTTAACTCTAAGACAAAAAGTGCTTATCATGGTCACTGACTTCCTTTTAGATCTAGGTAGACTAGTGTGTGAGAAGGAAGGAGAAAAGAAGTACCTTTTACCGGTGTTTGTCCCTGCACGCTCCGAGTTGAGCTCCAATCTTTCGCTCCTAGATAGCTCTGTAGATAAACAAAGTACAACCACTTCCTACTCTATCAAGATTAGTCTGAAATAGGTCTATCTACTAAAGAGACAAATTCATGTGAGATCAGATACAAACTAGAAAGAAACAGGCCAAGCGTGTCATATTAATGAGAACAATGACAACAATAACTTACAATCGTAGATACAAATGTGACAACTTCGTCCTTTGTCTAACCCTTGCTCAAAAGATCCACGATCTGAATGATAGCAACTTTGCTGATAGCTCTCCTCTAGTTCACTGTGTGTTTCCTATGAGATCATAGGTTTCATGCTAGCAATTATTCCCCCTTTCCACCACCATAGAGCATGCTTATATAGGTTAAGAGAGACTTAACCTCTTGAGGTATCTTTAGGGCAGGTTGAGGAATTCCCTCCTTAGATCAGAGATCTTCTGATTGAACCAAGAATTCGAATGCAACTACCTTCCAAACTTGAAAGATCCTCCCCTTATTCTCCTCAATGGGCCAACCACTGCCCATATTAGACAACGCTCCCTCAAAAGGGGCATCAGGGCATTATAATGCTCCCTAGGAGGCTCAAGGGGAGCACCAACGCTCCAAATATGGGTAGCGCTCCTTCAGAGGGGCAGTTTGGTGCTATAACTTTCCCCAAGACCTTATAGGGGAGCGCCAGCGCTCCTAAGGCTGATGTAGAGGAGCGCTCTCCTTTAAAACCCTAGTTTAAGAGCTCCTTTCAGGTGGCAAGAGATTCTTGACTTCATTTAACCATCTTTCTTCCTTCAACTCAGGTGTATGAGGTATTCTAAGTGTCTCCTTGGTGTCGTCATCATGGCAGTATGCTTTGTTTGATGTTTGTGACACTTGTGAACAACATGCGACAGTTGTGAGGAACATGTGACACTTACGACAGTTGAGAGGAACATGCGACACTTATCGAAGCGATAAATATTGAGGTGTAACAACTATCCACCATCAGTGATCAGATCTGGATCTTGAAGTGCACTACTGGAGAAAGTTCCCCAGTATGGTCACCATTCTGTTATCACTCTGTAATTTGCCCAAGGCTGTGGAGGCAGTCATAGAGGCAACATCAAAACCACTTCGAGTCTTGGATCTATCCCTCCAAGACTCAGAGAGGGATCTCTCTATATGATATAGCTTTATTTGGAATAGGATATTAGGCTAGCTATACTATACATGGGTTTGTTTTTGATTTGAGGCTGTTTGGCTAAATGACTTCTTTAGAATCCCATTGGGCTATGGGGTCTGTGTTAAAACTTAAGGTTAGATAAACAAATTTTAAAAGGATTCTTCACAGGGCAAGATAGTCAAGATACTGGATCGATTAAAATAAAATGTGATGGAAATATAGAGCAGGTGAGAGGTTCATTTAAGTAAAGAAGCATTCAAGAATTTCTTTAACTCAAAATCATAAGAATAACATGCAGATTGATAACAGGTCATATACAGAGTACATGAGGTAAATTTTGTTCTTTAACTTCCTTTTAACATTTATAATTAGAAAACAATGTGATAATAGAGTAAGAAAACATTAACATAGCAAGAAAAACATCACCAATGTCCAGACACAAGAATCCTGTGCATCAATTCCTTTGTATTACTGGTGGATCTAAAAAAATTACAGAGAACAACCTTTCTGGGTGCAAGGATCAACAACCATTTTACATTAAAATCACATCAATAAATAAGAGAGATCCCCCATAAATTTTAGGAAGTTGGATTCAATCGCCTCAGCCAAAAATAACAACAAATCCCCAAAAATCCTAAACTGTCCGCCATGAAAGACGGGCCGAATTTCTGCAAAAAAGGGGTCCTCTCAGACATCTGTTTCTCTTTAGTGATGACACCTATTTGGGAGTGGTTTTAGCAAACTACTTCATTCTGGACCCCCCCCCCTCTTGTTAAACTTCGGATGGCAAGGGGGGGGTCCAAAATTTTTTATGACCGTTGATTTGAGTTTATGTGGGATGTAATGTGATGTTTAGACTTAGGATGTGATGTTTAGACTTAGGATATGTTGTTTTATTAATGTGTTTTTTTTTTGTTTTTTTTGTTTTGTTATATTTTGTTTTTTTAGACTTAGCATATTACCTTGCTGTAGCTTTGCTACCAAATCTCTGTACTGCAAATCTGCATTTTCATCTTCCAAAATTCTGCTTTTAATCTCAGTTCGGTACATTCTAATGGCTATAGCTTGTAATTCATGTACTCTCCTGCTGAGTGCAACAACCACTTTATTTTCCTTCCCTTTGATATGCTTGATATAAAAATCGTACTCACATAGAAACTCCAACCTCCTATGCTGTCTAGCATTCAAGGTTGGATGATCAAACAAATGCTTCAGACCATTATGGTCTATCCTCAGTTAAAACCTCCTTCCAATGAGGTAATGCCTCCATTTCTTTAGAGAGTGTACTATGGCTGCCAACTCCAAATCATGGGTTGCGTAGTTCCTTTCGTGCTCTTTCAACTTTATGGATTCATAACAACTTACGAATCCATTCTGACTAATGACTCCTCCCAATCCTTCTTTTCATACATTTGTGCACACCACAAAGTCTTCTTTCGTATCTGCAATCCTCAGGATTGGAGCACTGGTTAGGAGTTGCTTCAATCGCTGAAAGATTTTCTCACAATCTTCTGTCCACTGGAATTTCTTCTCTTTCCTTTGAAAGGAAGTGATAGGGTGATTTATCTTTGAGAAACCTGCAATAAACCTTTTGTAATAACCAACTAGACCCATAAAGGATCTGACTTCTAACACATTCTTTGGCGCTGACCATTCTCTGATGGCCTCAATTTTCTCAGGATCTACAACTATCCCATCCTTCGAACTAATATGCCCCAAGTAATGGATATGCTCCTGATAAAATGAGAACTTTCTCAACTTGGCGTATAGTTGGTGCTCTCGTAGCACCGACAACACCATCTTAAGATATTTCTCATGGTCTTCCTCCGACTTTGAATACACCAGAATGTCATCCGGGAAGACTGTGGCAAACTTGTCTAGATAGTCCCTCAATACACCATTCGTTAAGAACATAAAAACAACGTGCGCATTTGACAGTCCAAACAGAACCACTGTGAACTCGTAATGATGATACCTTGTTCTAAAGGTAGTCTTGCTGATGTATTCATCCTTTATCCTTACTTGGTGATATCCTGATCAAAGATCTATCTTCGAAAATATCTTCACATCCTTCAACTGATCGAAGAGGTCATCAATCCTTAGCAGAGGATATTTGTTCTTTATAGTTACTTTGTTCAACTGTAAGAAATCGATACACAATCTCAACGTACCATCCTTCTTCTTCATGAATAGTATTGGGGAAACCCAAGGTGACACACTTGGGCATATGTATCCCTTCTTCAGAAGCTCTTCAAGCTGCAATTGCAACTCTTTCAGCTCTGCCATATTCATTCTGTAAGGAGATTTCGACACTGGAGCTGCTCCAGGCATCAAGTTTATAGAGAAGTCAATATCTCTCTTTGAGGGTAGTCTGGGTATCCCTTCAAATACATATTCAAACTCCTTTAGTACCACATGATCTCTAATACTTGACACCTTATCCTTAGGTGTTTCCTCCACATGGGCTGCAAATAATTGACAACCTTTCTTGTAGCACTTCTTCAGCTGCATTGCCGAGATTTTTGTGATAGCAACAACTCTGGGAATTCCTTGGACTGTTTTCCAATTTCCTTCCTTATCCAGGCAAGTGAATGCCTTGTTACGACAGTCCAAGATGGCATGGTGCTGGTCTAACCAGTCCATCCCAATTAGATAGTCATAAGAACCTAAAGGAAGAACATTCAATTCAGCCTTTGTGCTTATTCCATTCATGTCCACAGGACAAGTCTTAACCAACTCAATGACTTTCCTCTTGGTTCTTGTATCCAACTGCACTTACCAATATTTTTCATGTTTGCTTCTCGATAAATGCAAAATTTCCACCGCTAAGGATCTATATAACTATGGCTAGCCCCTGAATCAATTAAAATAGTAAATGGTTGGTTTTTAATCATACCTTCCACTTCAATCATGTGCGACTGATATTTACCTTGCTTGTTGTCCAGGGCTGTGTATATCCTTGGCATTCTACTGCTCATGTCCTCCACTATTTCAGCTTGCTGAACATTACGCACAAATATCAATTTTCCATTTTTATGGGGACAATCTCTGTACTTGTGGTTCTCTTTACAACCCCAACACTAAAGGGGTGTCTGCCTTGGCCTTTGTACACCGACCTTTTCTTACATCACCTAGATATTTATTTATTCATTACAAAATCGAGCCTAAACATGGGTAAACCCATGGGTCAACATTCCCATACCCGTTACATAGCCCAAAACCCAAAAATCCCTAAAAAGAGGCTGAGATCCTATGATCTCCACTTCATCTCATGCTCTACCTTTGATAACATGTCGATGTCCCAAAACTAGGTCAAACATGACCAAGGATTCTCAAAACTTGGTCAAGGGACAACAAGCCCCTCTGATATGGGTAGTTCTTCTTCAAAATCCTCGAGCTTGGATCGATATTCTTCGACTTGTTGCTGTGCCATGACTTCCTGTTCAACGAACTCTTGGATGACTGCTTTGTTGATAGGTCCCTCTAGGTGCTGTTCAACTGCGGTGATGACTTTCTCCAGTTTTTCTCCTCTGCCTTCGATCTCTACAAATAGTTGGAAATCCTCATCCTGTATAGGTTGGACCCTTTGAGTCACTTCCATGACTCTACTCTAAATGGTGTGGACCTGCTATTGAGCAGTGTGTTTCTCTTGGGATCATTTCATCCTTTCAACAACTGACAGGGGCTTCAACTGCACCTGTATTATTTCTGCTTGCTTCTTCACTTATTGGATCACTTAGTTTCTTACATAAGTCTAAGAACTTCGATCACTTATTTTCTTACATTCCATGGCGAGGGCCTTGATTATTTCATTTACACTTTGGGCAGTTGCTTCTGTTTGATCCCTTACATCCTGTGGATTGTCGCACACTGTACAGAGCTCTAAGTTTGCTATTCTTTGTTGTAGCTACTGGATAACTTCCATGAGCTACTCTACTTGATGCTCGAATCAATATTCTACCTTTGGCTCTAAGCATGTCACAGAGCAGAGTGCTTTGTTGACTGCTCCTTTCACTTCACATTGCTTTATGAGCAACTGTTATTTTTCTTACTGAATCTGTGCTTTCTCCTCTTCAAAATTTGTCTGGAGAGAAACCTTCTCCTTCTTTGCAAGTCGACATTGTTCTATGAGTACTTCTTGCACTTGATTCAAGGCATAGGTGGATTTTTTTCAGTTTCTTCTTGTGCGCGACGAAGGCGATCTTCGGTCACATCAGCTAGTCGGTGTAGTTGCACTAGCTCATCTCCCAACTCTAGTTCTCCCGCTGGAAGGTGCACAGTGGACACTGCATGACTAGAATTAAGGGCCTACTGTACGCCTCAGAGTTTGACCTCGATTCTATCATACATCTCCTCCTACTTAGCTTCTTGTTTTTGCAAGATTTCCTGCGAGGCGTCGTTTACAGTTGCGATGATGAAGTCAAAGTCATCGACAATGAGCACAATCTTCATCTTAGTCATGATGTCTCTGGATTTATTTCGGGAAGAGGATTTTGGGGAGAAAAAATTGTCTTCTTTAAGGGACCAACCTCATCTCTAGGCGGTGTTACTTTTCTTTACTTCTTCTCATCTTCTTTTCCATTGATATCTTCTACCTCGTCATCACCCCCTCGGCCAGGTGATACTGAAGCATTATTTTCTGAGGCGCTCCTTAAGTCTTGGAATTCTTCGATCTTCTTCCTTCTGTTAGTTCCAGGGTTTTGGCATCATGTGAGATTCAACTTTGATAGCCCCCTTTAGCTGGAGATAGTATGTGTGAAAGATTGCGTTCGACTGCCACTGTTTTCCCATATCGCTCGAGTACCAGAGTGTGGTGAAATTTGCAGCAAGCAGCTTGAATGACTCAATGTCCAGGAAGGTCGCACCTTCCAGCATCTGCCAAGCAACAAACATGATGAGGATTGGGAGCCAACTAAAGTTGAACTCGTATCCTTGATCCTGTGCTTTGCGGAAGTCTAATTCTAGCTGATTAACTAGGTACTTTGCCTGGTTCATCTGTACGCATTCCATGCATTTCTCTGCAAGATCAACGACAAAGCTTGTGACCTCCGTGGGTTTGTTTTTCCATACTGACTTTCTTGTGATTAATTGGCATGCTAGGATGGAAGCTACCTTGTAGCCTCACGTCCCCTTCTCAACATCACCGTATGTATCCTTGAGCTTCTGTGCTAATGCATGATCTGTGACTTTCCCTGGATAGAAGTCCTGTTGGTCGGGTCCTTGCATACTCAATCCGGTGATCCTATGGATCAACGTCAGATCGACTCTGATACATCGATGTTATAACCCTAAATTGCACCATCCATGCTTACCTGGCATCAGGCCAACTCATTGCTTTTCATTGCCAAAGCCATGCTGAACAGACTCTTTAAAAACCTCTTAAATTAGGTAACCCGTGCCCTAACCCATTACTGGGTGCGTTGGAACGCTGGCATGCCTTATACTGCACGCGTTGGAACGCTCGCTGGCCCACTACAGCCCGCGTTTACCTAACAAAGCACAAAATCAGGAAAGTTGTCGACGGGATGAAAAGATTTGGGTCAGTTAACTGAAACTCCCATCCATGCATGGCCGAGATTTCGTCCAAAACTCTAGCTCCTTCTAGCCTATAAAAGGAGGGGTAGGGGTAGTATTTGGAAAGAGGAAAAAGATAGCAAAGAAACTCTGCCCAATTGCCGAATCCAATTGTCCCAACCCTTTAGCATTTTCTTAAGCCTAGACAGAATTAAAGCAAAGCAGTTGGAGGACAAAGAAGAGGAGGAGCCCATGATCAGGATCGAGGAACGATGGCCGATCTCTATTATCATTGTAAGTTGATTCATCTTGAGATTAATAAAGAGTACTTTTCCCGTCCCAATGCACGGGTCTTATATGTTTTATTTGATTTATGCTTAATCTCTAACCCTCTAGTATAACAATAGCATGCATGCGTAGTGTTTTTGTCTTTATTGCAGGACCATCTTTGGAAGGAGCAACAGAAGCAAGGAGATAAAACACAATGGAGGATCTACACCAACCATCGATAAAAAGGTTAGTTTGGTTCTATCCTTGTTTTCATGTGGAAAAAGGGTTTTAGGTTTGGGGTAGAAGGTTAAAAGTAATTTCTTAAGGGTCATGATCTGCATGCAAGTTTAAGCCCTAGCTTGTTAGTACGTAGGGTATAATTTCCCAACAACAGAATTGGCGACTCCACTGGGGATATTACTCTTAGTGTTTCCGGATTTCATAGAGGTTCTTGGGTAGTTTAAAAGAATAAATTTTCTGTTTCTTTGTTGTTTTTGTTTTCTGTTAGGTCAAAAGCTAGCAGGGAAGATGGTTATCAATACCAGTTTTTCCTTGACTGTGTCTTGACATTTATTATCGGGACAAACAGAGGTACACGCAGCCTGCAGAAGGCCTGCCCGCGTGTAACCCATGCCGTAACCTTCTGCAGCCCATGTTTGAACGCTTGCTACAGTGGTTTCAGTAGCGTGTAAGACTCAGAAAGCTTGAGAGGCAGTCTCCTCTTCCCTGTCAGAAGTTTACCTTCTCAGGGGGTTTCTAGATTCTGTATGGGTCCTGTTGGTTCACTTTCTTGTTTGCAGTCTGCTTTATTGTGTTTGTTATCTTTTGCATTCATTTTCTTTTTCTGTTAAAATAGGAGCATTCAAGCCTTTAAGAGACCCTGTTTGTCAGTACCAGAGGCCTTTTTCAGGTCTGAGCTGCCTGTGGGTGTCTTTGTCTTAGATTTTACACATACCCGCGGCCTGCTTAAGCTTAGCCCGCGGGTACTCGCGCACTGTTAGAGCTCAGCACGCGTTTGCACGTGTGCCGTTTCAGTGACAGTCGTGGGCTTGATTGGTTTCTTTTCAGCCTTGGTGGGGCAGTCATCCCCTCCTGTGGTGAGAAGTGTTCCTCTCAGGGGTTTGAGTCTGAGGCTACACAGTCAGCAGGTTAGGGCCTCTTATCCTTAGCCTGTGTTTTTATTAGTTGATGTTTTGATAGAAAATACAAAAATAAATAAATAAATTGTGTTATGGTTTTTAGACAAGCGTTAGAATCAGTGCTTTTTTGATTGCTTTCGTGCGTCTTTGCTCTGGTTCATTGCGGTCTGCGCTTTAAGCCATAACTTTATTTTGTTTTCTTGGTTTTGTGCTTGTCGTCATTTTTCCTTTATTGCTTCATTTTGCAATTAAATACAAAAAAAATTCTCTTTGTCATTTTCTTCTTGGTTTGAGGATTGTGTTGGTGCATCAGTAGCTAGGAAGAAGTCTCGTTTCATAAGTTTTTGAAATGCATTTAGAGTATAAGTAGCTCGCATATTTGAGTGAAATTACTTGGTGTTTTCTGCATGAAATCTTAGGAAAGTTCGAAAAGAAAAAGAAGTCTTTCTTGATTGAAAAGTTGCTGGTTTTGCATTTTCTGTAAAAGTTTTGTTTCCAAGCATTTCTTGTTCTTTTTGATTTGAGTCTTTACACACCATAAGTTTCACTTCATACCTTGTGACTTAAAAATCCCATTTAAAGAAACACTAATTAAAAACTATTATACTTTTCATTTGTAGGGTTCACAAACTAGCTCAGGACTAGGGCCTTGGAATAGGTTGGAGAGTAAATTTCTCCAAGGCTACTCAAACCAAACATTGGAGTCTGTCAATAGGGAGTGTAGAAGTCCAGTTACGGAAAGTTATCTAGGACCCCCCTCTAACACAGGGGTTAAACACGAGGTCGCGTAAGGAAAGGTAGTGAAGATAACCCCTCCAAAGCTGGACCGAGCGTAGTGGAGAACACATATCGAGGATTTGTTGAGGGATTCCGTCGTTTGCATTTTCCGCGAAGATTCTTGGGTCTCGAATCCGTTCGAGGTCCTCAGTTGTCTTTCGGACCATTTGCTCTCGATACCCTTGACATGTTTTAGGGTTGATACCCTTCTCATTGTGGTCTACCCGACTATCGACTGTACCCGCCTGGTGACTGTTCACGTGCTGGAAAACTAGTTGCCAATATTTTCTAGGGACATACACGGGTGACTATGGGAGTATACCACGGTACCTAGGACAGACATCGGGCCACACTTTGCATATTATACCTGGACGGTGCTTCTATATTCGAGTTTCACTTGCACCGGTAAGTTGCTCTAGTGTTGGTTGTTGTAACTGTTCCTCAAAATAGTTAGTGTTTGCTTGCCTTGTCTCATAGGGGCTTCTTTTCGTGTGTGTTACTGTTTGTTCGTGTAGAATACCTTAGCGTGTCATGGCTCTTCTCACACAGTGGAGGATTCAGAGCTCCACCGGTCACGAAGGATTTTGGGCCTGCCACCAGTTATACTGGAGCCACCCCTGCCACCATTAAGGCGGAAGCTGGACCAACGAGGATCTTTTGAAGCAACTGGGGCTTTTGAGCCCGAACAACTCCCGGAGGAATCAACTGCCAATCTTGGCATGATTGAAACCCCAACCACTGATACTTGGCTGGACGTTATTGTGCCAATTCAATTTTACGAACGCCTATCAGTGCCTAACCTAGTTATGGAACCAAACGCTCTTACTTCAACTGGGAATTATTCCATTCCCGTCACCGTTGCTACCACAGGAGAAGCTTCTCCTAACTTGCCTTCGACGGCGTTTTGGACCACCATGGCCCCGGCCGCAACTTCGTCGCAAAGTGGACCGACCCCATCTATCGTGGCGGCCACAAATCCCTTCACCTCTAGTGCGATAGGCGCTTTGTTTTCGTATGGTATGCCTAGTTCAGGAACAAGTCCTGTACTCACTCACTCCAATTTACAGACTTTGGGTATGGGGGCAGGGAGCTCTAACGCTCCTTTGCAAGGTCAACTTGGTGGCATTCCTGTCCCTTTCAATGCTTTTCCTCACGCTGTAGGTCATATTTCTCCTTCGTCCCCATCGCTCGGTGGTCCACATCAACAGACCACCGGGTAGCCTACACACACAAGTTCACTTGGAGCTGGGAGTCAAGGACCACCTGCGCAAACTCAACCAGTAGGTTCATCACCATTTGTTTGGAACGAGACGTTTGGTAACAACACGTTCACACCCACTTATTTCCCATCTGGAGGCACTCCCATATTTGGACAGTCCACTCCGGCGCAGGGTACTATTCCTACGCCGGGGGCACATATACCAGGACCTTGGAACTCAGAAGGATCCGTTCCCTCTGCTGGAATGCCATTCTGGGGTAATTATTTCCACAGTCAATGGAACCCCGGACAGACTACTATGCCTCTCCCAACACGACCGGCATGGGGTAATCCGTCCCAAAGTCCGCCAAATGTGATGAATGCCCAACATCCTATGTCCTTTATGGGGAATCAGCCAATGATGTCTCCACAGATGCAAAACCCTTATGCTGGTCAGGGCCATGGTTTCTACCAGAACCCAGGCCAGCAGCTAAACTTTTCTTGGAAACCTGGTGCCAGTCAAACTCCAGGACCCCTTTTTCCAGGATATCAGCAACAACCTAAACTACCCTTCTTGGCGACGTCACACTTGCCATATTTGACACGGTTGTTAAATGATCCTATCTGTCACGATCCGCGTTGGCCTCCTATGCCAACGAAGTTTCCTTCGGAAATTCCAAAGTTCGAGGCCAAGCCTAACGAATATCCAGGTGATCACGTGACTACTTTCCACCTTTGGTGTTCATCTAACTCACTGAAAGATGACTCCGTCTAGTTGCAATTGTTTCAACGCACTCTCATTGGGAGTGCCGCGAAATGGTACATAGAGCTTGATCGTTCATGATACTCTTCTTTTGGCGAACTGGCGATGGCCTTCCTTAACCATTTCCAGTTACCTGTGATATACGACGCCGGCACAGAGTTGCTAGCCAATTTCGAGCAGACGACAATGGACCATATCTCGAATCATATTCGAGAGTGGCGACGCCGAAAGAGTCTTATCAAAGTACCCGTCCCACCAGCATTCCTGCTTGAGTGGTTTCTTAAGTCTTTAGTTCCGCAGTTATCCAAAGACGTTGTGACTTCAGGGGTTTTCTCCGAGGAATATGCCATCATCAGAGTTCAACAGTTTGAGCTTATCTATTCTCAGTCTGGTTTACTATACAACATCCTGCCGGATGCACCACAGTCAATACTGGATAAGACCAGACAGAGAGCTGGACCACATGGCGATGGTATCGTTGGTTCGTCACAAACCAAGCCCGTTGAGCAATTGACAAAAAAATTGCAACAATTATCTATACAACACTCAACGACCAGCCAAACTACTGCTTTGGCGGCTCCTCCTACCCAAACGTCGAAAGTACACTCTGTACAGACGACTAACCCAAAGGCCAACCAGTAGCCTGAACGGAAGAAAAAACAACGCAAAAAGAGTAAGGGGGATAAAAAACCAACTGATAATGCTGGCGAGGGCACCACGAAAAAGAGGAAGGCGAGGTATCCATGCAACTTATGTGTGGAAGACCACCCAAACCATATATGTCCTCGACTTGCAGAGGCCCATAAGTTTGTCACACAACAACAACAAGACGTGTTGACTAATCCCTTTCAGCATGGGAAAAATTTATCTCAAGCCTCTACAAGTGCCGAGGTGGGCAGCCAAGAAAACTGCCCTCCCCCAAACAATTCATCTTCCACGAATGTCTATATGGTTAAAAGTGACGCTTTAATCACGACACAAGCACACGACTATAGTAAATCGAGCACCTCTGAGAAGAGCAAAGAAGCCGAGATCCCATCTCTTCCTCTACAGATTTAGAAGACGTTGGGTGAAAAAATGACGTGCATTCCAAAAGGTGCATTTAAGCGAGCTTCTCACAACCCAAACGCAAGGGCCGCCCATAATTACTCTGTGGTGGAATATTTATCCCAAACCCCTTGTGCTATGTCCGCTTTGGAAGTCCTCCAAAGTTGCCCTGCCCAGAGGAAAGCCTTGTTGACTGATTTAGGCTCTACGGAGACTTGTAACCCGGGTACCATCATGTTAAATACGACTGACTTGAAACCTCGTCTGCCTTACCACGTCGCGTTTCAGATAGTAGTGGCTCACCCCACGAAAACTTTTACATGGAATATCTTCCGCACAGTGGTCGACGAGGGCGCTTCGACTTGCGTTATGTCGTTAGCATTCTGGAAATCCGTTGGTCAACCTGAGTTGTCTCCGTCACCTACTCTCCTCACTACGTTCGATGGTCGTTCTTTCCGACCGCATGGCATCATTCCTTCTTTCCCTGTGCAGTTGGGGGGGAAGACCGTGTGCGTCGAGGTAGAGTTAGTTGATGCCCCCATCGACTACAATCTATTGTTGGGTCGTAGTTGGACTTATGCAATGCAAGCAGTGGTCGCTACCATCTTCCGAGTCTTATTGTTTCCACATGAAGGCCGGATAGTGACCATTGATTAGTTGTCCTTCTCGCGACCTGACCCAACCTTGGGGGCATCCACGATTCCCATGGTAGATAATCCACAAGCCGGTGTTGTTAACATAGGAGTGGGTTTGTGCCCATCTTTGATGGGTACTTTCGATTACCCACCTCCTCATGGCGATGTCAAGTTTATATTGACTCACCACAAGGCTAAGATTTTTCATGTTTCGTCGTTTCACACGACTTACTTTCAGGATCCGTGGAATCTTCCTTTCCCATCAGCCACGATGAATGAGATAGGGCACGCTGGCATGTCCATGCCCTTGTCGGCTGCTGAAGTAGCGTACTCTATAGTCCAGCAAGCTTCAACTACTCCCGATCCGACTCCCGCAAAAGAGTTGGATCCACTTCCGGAGCCTATCTGGGCTCAGGGTTCTCTTGCTACCACCGATTCGTTAGACTTAGTCTTGCCTTCTGATGAAGCTATAATCGAAGCAATGACTGGTCTGGATAAACCATGGTAAGATCTTCATCACAGATCATACTTCCTCCCAGAGTTACACCGAATCGAGGCAGGAGAATTCACTATCACCATGACGGGAGGTCAACCATGTCCCATTAACCTCTTAGCTACACATGATATTTATGCTGAGGGAAATATGGTGACTATTGCTGCCACGATACCAATCAATATATCCTGAAACCCCGACGTCGTGGAGAATGTCTTCGTCGGAGCGGATTGCTCCCCCGAAGAGATTCATATTTACACGGATCTTTTCAAAGAATTCCACGACGTTTTTGCCTGGTCTTATGAGGAAATGCCATTTATCAATCCAAAAATAGTTGAACACGAAATCACAACGTATCTTGAAGCTAAGCCGATTCGACAAAAACTTCGTCCAATTAATCCTAGGAAAGCAACAACTATCAAGGCTGAGGTTGAGAAATTGCTTAAGGCAGGGTTCATATACCCTATTCACTTGACTCAGTGGGTGTCAAACCTCGTGCCGGTCGATAAAAAACAAGGCACGATTCGTGTCTGTACCGATTTCCATGATTTGAACAAGGCATGTCCAAAAGATAATTATCCAACCCCATTCATCGACCAGATCATTGATGAGTGCGCCGGTTGTGAAGCCTTTTCATTCATGGATGGTTTTTCGGGCTATAACCAAATCCAAATCAAATAGGAGGACCAACACAAAACGACATTCATTTTTCCTTGGGGTACATTCGCCTATCGAAAAATGCCTTTTGGTCTCAAGAATGCTGGAGCCACTTTCCAGCGGGCCCTGTCTTTTGTGTTTCACGAACTCAGACATATAGTCAAGGCCTATCTAGATGATTTAGAATCACGCTCTCGCAAGCGAAAAGATCATCCTACACACCTCAGACTCATCTTCGAACACTGCCGCTACTTTCGGATTCGCTTGAATCCCAACAAGTGCAGATTTTGCGTCACGTCAGGACGTTTGTTAGGTTTCATCATTTCAACAACAGGGATCATGGTTGATCCTCTTAAGGTGGAGGCAATAATCCAGTTTCCCCCCCCCACGCACAATCTTACAACTTCAGAGTCTTCAAGGCAAGGCGAACTTCTTACGATGCTTCATCGCCAACTATGCCGAAATCACCAAGGGATTCATGCGTTTACTGAAGAAATATGTTCCCTTTTTCTGGGACGAAGCAACACAGCGCTCATTCGACGCATTGAAAGACGCCCTTACAACCGCACCTCTGCTATGACCACCGAATTATAACAAGGATTTCCTATTATATCTGGCTGCCAAAGAGTCAATCGTAGGCATGGTTTTAGTTCAGAAAGATGATTTGTTTTCTGAATACGTGATCTATTACCTGAGCCGAGGCCTCGTAGGACCAGAACTTAACTATACTCATCTCGAAAAACTTGCATTGGCAGCATTTCATGCTGTTCAACGGTTCTGTCACTATGTTATGTTTCGAAAGACCACCGTCGTTGCCGTCGTGAATCGGAAAAATCAGCAGATGGATAGTAATCCTCCAAGAATTTGACTTAGACTTCTTTTCAGCCAAGTCCAAAAAGTCATTGGTCTTCGTAGAACTTATTTCGGAACTTCCGGTTGAGTCAGGTGACGTTGTGCCTGAGGAATCGCCTATCCGGGAGATATGTTTTTGATTGAATCGTCCGACCCCTGGTACGGAGATATACTGATCTATCCCCAGACTTTGAAGTGCCCCACCTCTGCTTCTCGTGATGAGCGTTGACGGATACGCCATCAGGCCAAGCACTATCTCATACTCAATGATACGTTGTATCGGAGAGGTGTAGACTGTGTTTTGCGTCGATGTCTCACTCATGAGGAGGCCGTCATAGTGCTCAACGATTGTCATACAGAATCTTGTGGCGGTCACTTATCTGGGTTGGAAACAACCCAAAAGATTTTACGAGCAGGTTACTTCTGGCCCACACTTATCAAAGATTGTATCGAGTCGGTCAAGAAGTGCCATCCGTGCCAAATCTTCTCACGGAAGATGAGGGCACATCAAGCTCCAATGTTTCCTGTCATCACAGTTGGTGCCTTCACTAAGTGGGGCATTGATTACACTACTTGCAACCCCCCATCAGCTAGGGGGCACCGCTATATCATTGTGGCTGTCGACTACTTCACTAAGTGGGTCGAAGATATGCCGACGTTCAAAGATGATGGAGAGACTGCAGCTTTCTTCTTATTTAACCAAATTATAGCACGGTTCGGCATCCCGAGAGAGATTGTCACTAACCATGGCAGTCACTTTCAGAAACAAATGATGTCTGAGTTAACATCAAATATTGGGTTACGGCAAGAACACTCATCACCTTACTACCCCCAAGCCAATGGGCAAGTGGAAGCTATTAACAAAACTCTTAAGACAATGCTACAGCGAACCATCAACTCAACCAAATCCAACTGGAATTTGATGTTATACTCGACATTATGGGCTTACCGAACATCAGTTAAGACTGCAACCGGTTTCTCACCTTTCCAACTCGTTTACGGGCTGGAGGCAGTCTTGCCTATCGAATGTCAAATTCCATCTCTGAAATTGGCAGTACAGTTATTGCCATAAACTTCTCCACTTGAAGAACGATTAGTACACCTTGAGCAGCTTGATGAACAACGTCGTGATGTGGCGCTGGCCAACGAGGCTCATAAACATAAGGTTAAGTGTCAATATTATAGGTCTGTTCATCCTCGGGTTTTCTTGGAGGGCGACCTTGTCCTGGTTTACGACCAAGATAAGGACCCCCTGGGGGCAGGAAAGTTTAAACCCATGTGGTTCAGACCCTTCATTGTTAAGGAGGTTTTAAAAAAGGGCGCTTATCGTTTAGTCGATTTTGAAGGGAATGCTTTGGCGGAGGCTAGAAATGGGCTCTACCTCAAGAAGTATTACTCATAGCATTGTCACTGTGGGTAACTTTTTGTAACATATGTATAGTCTTTGTGCTATTTTTTTTTTTTTTTTTACATTTCTTTTGAAAAACGTGTCATGGACGTGTCATTAATGTTATCTTTCGTCACTATGGAAAATGTCAAGTGAGTCTGTGGTGTTCATTGGGTATGCGGACGGTGCTAGTCGACACACGCGGAGGCTTGCCTCTGTAGCTTGAGTAATCTTTATACCACATGGTCAGTTGTTATCTTCCAGAGGAATATGCTTAGGTGACACCAAAAACAATGTTGCTGAGTATAGCGCAGTTATTGAGTTTCTTTGTGACGCTTTGTCATTGGGTATCTCTCGTCTCCGGGTCTATCTAGATGCTCAACTGGTTGTCACAGCTAAACAGAATATATCGGGTGCATGACCCAACTTTACACCGACGATTCCTTAGGGTACGTCTCTTGGAACGCAACTTTGATTATATTACATATTTTCATGTTCCCAGGAGTCTAAATCAAATCACAGATACTCTAGCTAATCACATTTTGGATTGACATCTTGCTCACACATAAAAAGATCATGATCATACACATGTAAATACATTTTTGCACACATAAATCCATAAAGACACATAAAAGAAATAAAAACCATATATAAACATGATAAAATCCTCAGAGTACATCGATGGGTGCAAGCGCCTCAAAAAATGGGAACCATAATGAGTCACCGGGGCTTATGCCCTCAAAAAAATATGTACAACAAGGTACTCGTGGCACATAAAAAGTTTACAAGTCTGCTCAGGGCCGGTGGGCCCTGCTATAATCATGAATAGCCTAGGATAAATGCCTAAACAAACGGACCCATGTCCGAGGTGCCCCCACAACATGAGGCTGCATGGAGGGCGACAAGTCCTCTATCTTTGCCATGGGAACTGTGCGAGTGAGCGCAGTAAAGTTCCGCTCAATCCGCCTCAGGACTCTCTCAGCCTCTCCTGCTGGGAGGCTCCCAGCTACTGCTACTCCTCCAGCGGCGGCAGCTGCGGCGTCAGGCCGTGGGCGACGCCTGTTCCGTGCATAATCGACAGGTCGGACGGGTCCCACATCTGCAAACAACACAATGTTCACCCATCAAAAACTCTATTATACAAAAACATGATATATATACCAAAAAAAAAAACATAAAAATTACATATGCAAACAAAAAAACTGTACAGGTGGAGACTTACCCATCTCCCCTCGCTCTTCACCAGGAGGCACTGGTATCGCTGGATCTCTGGAAAAATCGATCCCTGCATATGGGTAATCCTCGATAGCTGGGATCTGTCGCGACAGCCATGCAAAAAATTCGTCGTTGAAGGCCTCTGTGGTCCTTCCACCACCCTGTTGCGGCAGCAATGCTGCCAATCTGCACACTGTGGGGAAAGTCGCCAGATGTCCTCGTACTGTCAGCCAAGGACTGAAACATGGAACTCTCTCAAAAAAGAACGAACACAGGATGGCCCCAAACCCTAAGTTCCTGTGTGTCCGCTGTCTGCAAGCTGTCAGCTGCCCTGTCATGCTTGCCAGTAGTGTGGTACTCCAGTCAAAGATTTGTGCATTCATGCACTGAATCACATAGTTCATCTGTGCGCGCGAAGCCTGATGCATGGCTGCGGAGCCAGTAATTCGCCCAATGAGCGATAAGATGGTCTTGAGGGCGAGGCTAGTAATTTTACTCACGGGAACCGAGGAAGATATCTGATCCGTCCCAACCTCACAGTAATCCTCTATCAATTCCGAGACTTTGCTTGGCCCCGCAGGAAAGTTCTGAAAGTTGACGGGTTCCCCTCTCCTCGAGAGGCCCATCAAAAAATAGATATCCTCGGTGGTGGGCACCAAGGATTGCACCTCTATCATAAAATCCTTTGCATCTGGGTGCCAGTAGTCAACCAAGTCATTCAGTAGCATGGGTTGAGCGTGCATGAACGGACACAAGAAGAATTTTACCAAGCCGCACTGCGACAACACGACCATGACATTCGGATCTGCAGCCACTGCCTCATTGGCAGCCTCATGCTCCCTCTCTCTCCACTGGACATACATCCTGCCAAACAAAAAAGGAAAAAAAGGGGGAGCTTAGTCTTCATTCAATGCAATTTCCATCATACGGGGGGCACCCGCGGGCTGTCGAGGCGACATTCGCGGGTACCCGCGCGCTGCTTTACCTCTGCGCATGGGTACCCGCGGGCTGTCCCTGGACAACCCGCATTTTACTAGGGTCGCCTGTTTGCACCCAATTCGTCACTGTGTGAGCAAATTATGAGTGCTTACATGCCCAGTTGGGCTCTGCTAGGCATGACAACTGTGAGGTAAAAGGTTAGAGAAAGAAACAATAAAACAATAAGCAAAAACAAACTACAGCTAATTAAAACTATGAGCATATAAAACAAATGAAAAATAGAGACAAATGGACCAATATCACCAATGTATAAGTTGATCTGTTGATGAAATCCAAAGATACACAAAGAAGAAAGGG
>JZKD02S1990977.1:1089187-1111681 GCA_000966675.3 Picea glauca | reverse complement strand
GAGGTGCCCCCACAACATGAGGCTGCATGGAGGGCGGCAGGTCCTCTATCTCTGCCATGGGAACTGTGCGAGTGAGCGCAGTAAAGTTCCGCTCAATCCGCCTCAGGACTCTCTCAGCCTCTCCTGCTGGGAGGCTCCCAGCTACTGCTGCTCCTCTAGCGGTGACAGCTGCGGCTTCAGGCCTTGGGCGACGCCTGTTCCGTGCATAATCGATAGGTCGTACGGGTCCCACATCTGCACACAACACAATGGTCACCCATCAAAAACTCTGTTATACAAAAACATGATATATATACCAAAAAAAAAAACATAAAAATTACATATGCAAACAAAAAAATTGTACAGGTGGAGACTTACCCATCTCCCCTCGCTCCTCACCAGGAGGCACTGGTATCGCTGGATCTCTGGAAAAATCGATCCCTGCATATGGGTAATCCTTGATAGCTGGGATCTGTCGCGACAGCCATGCAAAAAAGTCGTCGTTGAAGGCCTCTGTGGTCCTTCCACCACCCTGTCGCGGCAACAATGCTCCCCATATGCACACTGCGGGGAAAGTCACCAGATGTCCTCGTACTGTCAGCCGAGGACTGAAACATGGAACTCTCTCAAAAAAGAACGAACACAGGATGGTCCCAAACCCGAAGTTCCTGTGTGTCCGCTGTCTGCAAGCTGTTAGCTGCCCTGTCATGCTTGCCAGTAGTGTGGTACTCCCGTCAAAGATTTGTGCATTCATGCACTGAATCGCATAGTTCATCTTTGCGCGCGAATCCTGATGCACGGCTGCGGAGCCGGTAATTCGCCCAATGAGCGATAAGATGGTCTGGAGGGAGAGGCTGGTAATCCTACTCACGGGAACCGAGGAATATCTCTGATCGGTCCCAGCCTCACAGTACTCCTCTATCAATTCTGAGACTTTGCTCGGCCCCGCAGGAAAGGTCTGAAAGTTGACGGGTTCCCCTCTCCTCGAGAGGCCTGTCAAAAAATAGATATCCTCGGTGGTGGGCACCAAGGATTGCCCCTCTATCATAAAATCCTCTGCATATGGGTGCCAGTAGTCAACCAAGGCATTCAATAGCATGGGTTGAGCATGCATGAATGGACACAAGAAGAATTTTACCAAGCCGCACTGCGACAACACGACCATGACATTCGGATCTGCAGCCACTGCCTCATTGGCAGCCTCATGCTCCCTCTCTCTCCACTGGACATACATCCTGCCAAACACACAAGGAAAAAAAGGGGGAGCTTAGTCTTCATTCAATGCAATTTCCATCATACGAGGGGCACCCGTGGGCTGTCGAGGCGATAGTCGCGGGTACCCGCGCGCTGCTTTAGCTCTGCGCGTGGGTACCCGCGGGATGTCCCTGGACAACCCGCATTTTACTAGGGCCTCCCTCTTAGAGGTCTACTAACACCACCAAAACCAACTTAAATTCAACAAATGAAGTATTGAAATGCAAGATGGGGGAGTTTGTACTTACTTGGTCCAAGCAGAAGTCCGTTTCGTCCACTGAAGCTCCCGGAATCACGATCTTTGTCAAAGGGGTTCTTTTGGCTCCAGAGTCAATTTCCAAATCAACAATGGTGATAATGATATGCCAGCTTCTATTTATAGACTTTTTGGCTTCTTTTTGTCACTCTTTTGGCCCCTTTTTTCAGTTTCTTAAACCAAAAACCATTTTGAGTGGTTCCGGAGTTATATGGGAGGGATTTGGTCAGGTATTGGGACATTTTTCATTGAGTTTCAGAAAAAAAATATATATATATATATGGACGGTCCATAATTTTTTTTCCAAAAATCAACTTGAGCATATAGGGTAGGATTCCGTCCCCACTTTTGCATCTCGTTGCCTTTTTTTTTCTTACAATATAGGATCGATCCCATCCGGTTGTGACACAGAACCGTCATATTTTCTCTAGAAGTGTCGCAACTTGGTGGTAGAGCTTGCCAAAACATGGATGCCCTAGGTAGTTCCTGGTTGCATTATGGTGTCCATGCCGTTTCTAACAACACTGTAGCCTCGGGAGTCCGTATAGTCTTTCTGGAATACGAGTTTGAGCCTCATTTGCATGGGTCTTTTTCACTCTTTGTCTTACCCTCCGGACTTCCAGAACATAACGGGTCTCCTTTTAAGCCCTTTTCAGACCCTCTAAACATGAAAAGATTGCCGAGCGATCTTGTGACCCTTCACGCTCGTTAAAATGGAATTTGAAGTCACGTCTGTCTGGCGGTAGTTTACCCCTTTTTTGGTCCACACGGTCAAATTTACGAACAAATGAATGCTCTATTGAATTCCAATTCTTTAGAAGAGTATCCTCAGATATAATTTTATTCCTTTTTCGGGCCTGAGGGACTAAATTTACGAAAAAGAAACCCCCCGGGAGTCCATAGTTAAGCTCTTTTCAGACTCCCTAAAATTGAAAATATTGCCGAGTGACCTTATTCCTTCACACTCATTAAAACGGTCCAGAAGAATATTACTGGTGGAGTCCATAGTTAAGATTTTTTCAGACTCCTTAAAATTGAAAAAATAGCCGAGTGATCTTGTCCTTGTCCCCCTCGTTAAAATGGTTTTTGAATTGACGTCTAATCGGTGCTAGTTTATCCCTTTTTCGAACCGACTAGACTATTGACGAAAAAGGTACCCCAATGGAGTTTCCTTTTATGCTTTTTCAGACACTCTAAATATGAAAAATCACCGAGCTTCCCTTCTTTGGGCTCGTTAAAACTTACATCGAAGGACGTTACCATTGTGTGTTCTATCAACCGCATCTACATCCTTTACCTTTCATCCTAGTAACAGTTTGCCTTTGCGTCTTAACACCTTTGGCCACTGGAGGATTTTTTCGAGTATCATTTCCTAGAACATCAGTCTTGTCCTTGTGCCTTGAGCTTGCATGTTTGCTGTGCTCGTTCCTCCATTGTGACGTAATATTCCTTTATTCTTTTTTCCAAATCAACAAAAAGAACAAAAAAATCAAATATACCCCAAAAAGAGGATGGGAAAAGTATTTTCTTTATTGGCAGCACTATGAGTCGCCCTTGGATAAAGCACATATGTCCGTTTGATTCATCAGACTATGGGATGTAGTACGACCTTAGGAATCTTTGCTCTCTATATTAAGTTGTGTCCTCCACCTTTTGGTTACTCTTCCAAACATATGGAGAGTTTGCGTTGCCTCCTGCTTCGTAGACTTATGATTAACATATATGCTGCCTGAGTCTTATCACTTTTCATGCTATTGTCCAAGGGAAGTTTTTCACTAAGCCTGAGTCGGCCCCTCTGCAATATGTCTCTTGTCCGCATACCCGACCATCCTGAACGTCCAATCAAGTCTTTATTTGAAATCATTGAAGACTTCAGTCCGATTATCAAGTCCATAACCGACGAGCCGTCGAAGACCTCTGGGTAGTGTAGTCGTACACTCATATTACACTCCTACCCGAGTTTAGAAGATTTGGAAGTTGTTGCTCGAGCTCTGAAGAACAACCATCAGGCCGAATCAACTTCTGAGAGATGGATACTTTATATGTATATCTTTCTGATTTCAAGATGTAGCTCCGCTGTGTATTATTCACGGCTACTCTTCATAGTTATTTGACATGGATATACAGTGTATTTGAGTGGTAGCCATGGGTCTATTTTATTTCGAGCATGGGAATGCCCGCCTCGGAGAGACATTTGATATTTTTTGCAGACGACACCTCCCGATTCCTGATTCCTGGGCTCACTCATTCAACATATCAGTACAGATTGGTAAAGAATTGGTAATGTATTTCGGCCATCAGATGCTCTTCTGACCTCACACATTAGGGGGCATCTGTTATAACCCTAAATTGCACCATCCATGATTACCTGGCATCAGGCCAACTCATTGCTTTTCATTGCCAAAGCCATGCTGAACAAACCCTTTAAAAACCTCCTAAATTAGGTAACCCACGCCCTAACCCATTACTGGGTGCGTTGGAACGCTGGCAGGCCTTATACTGCACGCGTTGGAACACTGGCTGGCCCACTACAGCCCACGTTTACCTAACAAAGCACAAAATCAGGAAGGTTGTCGACGGGACGAAAAGCTTTGGGTCAGTTAACTGAAACTCCCAGCCATGCATGGCTGAGAGTTCATCCAAAACCCTAGCTCCTTCTAGCCTATAAAAGGAGGGGTAGGGGTACTATTTGGAAAGAGGAAAAAGATAGCAAAGAAACTCTGCCCAATTGCCGAATCCAATTGTCCCAACCCTTTAGCATTTTCTTAAGCCTAGACAGAATTCAAGCAAAGCAGTTGGAGGACAAAGAAGAGGAGGAGCCCAGGATCAGGATCGAGGAACGGTGGCCGATATCTATTATCATTGTAAGTTGATTCATCTTGAGATTAATAAAGAGTACTTTTCCCGTCCCAATGCATGAGTCTTATATGTTTTATTTGATTTATGCTTAATCTCTAACCCTCTAGTAGAACAATAGCATGCATGCATAGTGTTTTTGTCTTTATTGCAGGACCATCTTTGGAAGGAGCAACATAAGCAAGGAGATAAAGCACAATGGAGGATCTACACCAACCGTCGATAAAAAGGTTAGTTTGGTTCTATCCTTGTTTTCATGTGGAAAAAGGGTTTTAGGTTTGGGGTAGAAGGTTAAAAGTAATTTCTTAAGGGTCATGATCTGCATGCAAGTTTAAGCCCTAGGTTGTTAGTCCGTAGGGTATAATTTCCCAAGAACAATCAGTCTAGCCATAAGTAGCCGCCATGGTAACATGAAAGTAGGAGCTTGACATAGGCATTAACTTCCTGGTGCCTTCCAAAGTGTGGTATTTTCATTACATTCAATAGGGTGGACTATGCGAGGTTCATCGTCCACAACTGGGGGATTATTTTTGAGTTCTTTCCCTTCATCCTGGTCAAGTATTTATATGAGGTGAGCGTACTATGGTTCTTGCGGTCTCCTAAGTTGAAGTCACTGAACTTCAACATTGTGATATTGTCCCGCTGTGCTCGAACCACGCATATCCCCTTCAGGAGGTACGCAGTAACCATGGTGTACTAAAAATCTCTTGGCACACTATCACGAATCACCGCGCCAGCTAGAGGCGGGATGTAATCGGGTAATATGGTCGGGATTAGATTCACATTTTCTAGGTTATCTCTGTGCTTGGTTCTCTTTTCCGCTATTGGTTGGGATGGTTCAGATCTGCGAGCAGTCGACAAAGAGGCTAAGTTCTTTGGACATACACGCTCGTGGTTGAATATCTCAAGGTTGAATAATAACGACTCAATGCAATGAGATGGATGGTGATAGTGCGATAATCATTGTGTGAAATCAATTAATCTGTGAGCTAAGATACTCACGGTTGGAAAAAGTGTTCTTGGTGAGAGGTTCGATGGAATAAGTAGATAACTAGGTAACAAATCTCTCCAACGAGCGAGCAACCTTCATTAATTCAGTTCGGTCCGATACGACGCAGTCCCAATGGTCTGATGGCGGGTTTTCTGACCATAAATGTATTTCTACCCATTCGGGGTGTTGGTCTAATGGTTATATTGTTGCCAACAACTATATTGCTTCGCAATGGCGAAGTGCCATGTGACGTTGTTATGATATCCTGACAAAGTTCCAGTTTTGTAAATTTTCCTTTCGCGAAGTTCCCTCTGGAACCTTCTGTAACTTTTTCATCTTTGATATCTTCTTTCTTAGTTTTCTAGCCTTCTTTCCAATGAGATTCGTCTCGGTATTCCTCTTCTGAGTCTTATCCCCCCTTGGTATAGTAACTTCATGCTGTTGAGATTCTTTCCTAGGATTCAAGGGCGATACTTCTTTTCTATCTGGGGTAGGTGCTTCAGTATTATGTGAGTCTTCTTGTGTTCTTCCAATGTCGAAATCCAAGTCTCTAGTTTTAAATAGCTTCAATCTGTTCTCCTATTCTGAAATCAAGTGTGTGATCCTCCTAGTCATGAAATCTTTCAACTCTTGCTTCTTTTGTGCTAAAAATTCTTCTTCTTTCCTTCTCGCCTGATCCCTTTCAATCCAAGTGTTGGCTTAACATGAACTAATCTTTCCTACTACATGCATGGTTGACCCAGGGTTCAAATATTTAAAGGGTACCAACAAAGCCAAAAACTATCGGCCCCTTTGGTAAACCAGAAGGAAACACAACACACAAAATGCACTGCGCAGTCTCACCCGAGATAGATTTAATGGGGGGATGTAAGACTCAGGTGTTTACAGCCTAGGACTAAGTATGAGATAGGGGATCTGTATTCTGAGCTAGTTATTCTAACTTGTGTTATAAACTAATGTTATTCTCTTTTTTATGTTTATCTCCATGGTATCTTTTCATTATATCCCAACAACAATTAATCAAGCAATATAATAACTCATTCATTCATTACACACAATGATTTAACTAATAAAAGTATGACAAAGACATGCATGCATTCATCACATTACACAAGTATTACCATGGTTCACCCCCTCCTGGGCTATGTCCACAAATATCTGGCTCTTGGCTCTCTTATTATGGTAGTTCTGCAATCTTGCACCATGTGCTTACAATGCTCCTCGTATGGGTAAGATCTCTATGCGGAAAACTAGACCACACCAGGCTCCTTAGCCTACGATGTAATCCTCAAGATCTTCCTTTTCTCCTCTTCTCTAGCTCAATCTCTTTATGAAAGTATTTCTTCTAATAAAAAACATTACATAAAACCAATCGAACCTTCATAGGTAGCGAACCGAACCTAACCGAACTCTTTTATGATACCTCCGTATCTATATTTATATCTATCGGGCTCTTCAACCATTTAAAAAAAACCTTACAAAAACCCTAACCCTACTATTGTTAGGTCTTCCTTCTCTGCATGCGTGCTTTGATTCCTTCTAGATGTCGCCTCCTCCTTGCATGCGTGCGTGCTATGCTTCTTACCATTTGTCACTTTCCTCTTGCATGCTTTCTTTCCCATGATTTACCTTCCAACTGTCATTCTTCTTTGTGCACACTTTCTTTCCCACTTTGGCGTACTTCCAACAGGCCCCCAACACTGACATGTGACTCATCCCAAGTCACCTAATCCTTCTGAGTTGCCTCGATCTCCTCGGTGATCGTCTAGAAATTTTCCCTCAGCTCAACTTATTTTTTCAGTGCCTGCGCGGTCCTCTCCTTAATGGTATCCACTACCTGAACTACAACTTTGTCGCTAAGTAGTCCTGCACATTCTTCTTGTGTCTATGCCATCTATGTTCTAGCTGCTTTTGCTTATGCGAGTACTTCTGCTATCCATTCCTCTAATGGTTCTATTTGAGCCTGATGCTCCAGTTTTTGTGTTTGCACAGTGATAAGTTCTACCTTCATCTTCTTCAGCTCTTGCGTCCCCTTGAAATTTTCTGGGATTGGCAGGGACTTTTGCCTCTGTTTGAGTTCTTGTATCATTGCATTGATCCTTTCCTCTTCCTTATCCCAGTGTTGAACCTGTGGATCGTCCTCCAGTCTTGTCTAAAGTTGCACTTCTTTCTCAAGCAATTCAACTATTGTGCTAACCTATTTCTCCATCTCCTATAGTTGCATTGTTGCTGCTTGCCTCCTTTTCTCCTTTACTACTGGTGGAGTTGTTGGTGTCAAATGTTCTCGGAGATCTTTGATCTCCTTCTGGTATCGAGCAATTGCCTGCGCAATCTGGTTGATATTTCCTGCAGCTGGGAGTTTGTTTCCTTACACACTGCTTGGAATTTTCCAAAACATTTCTCCCACTCTACGTTCCAATTCGTTTCTGCGTTCTGTCTCCTTCTGAATTTTGTATTTGGCCTACTCATACTCTTTTTCCATCTCTTCCCGCTTCTTTGTTGCTTTCTATAGCTCGACTAAGTTTTTATGTGCCCAAGACTGCATCTCTTGGTCGACGCTAACCTGCAATTTGTATAGTGCCCTTGATGGAATCCGTGCCAATAAAAAATGGATATGGTCCAAATCCTTCAGTGGTGTCTGTCCCACTATTTCATCCATTTGTAGCATGCTTAGTTTTATGTAGACTGTTGCGTGTGCATGTGACATTGGGAGGGCTGGGTCTCATTCTTCTACCTCCATTATTTCATTGGTTTGTGTTGTCAATGACTCTATGCCTCTGCTGCTACTTGCTCTCTGGGCCTTCCTGAGTGTCCTGAGGAGCTGCCCCATTTTTTCCAGTTCTTTCTGCAATATATCCCTGTGATGTGCTGCGTGATCAAATTCTTCTACTAGAAAATCCTGGACCATTCTTGCAATCATTTCTCCATCATCCTCCGTGATCGTGTAGCCTAGTGATGCTCGTTAAGACTTTGATTTCTTGCGTGTGCCTGATGTATGTACAGCTAGTATCTTAGTTCCCCCTAGTTCCCGTGTGTTGGAATTTGGGGCGGTCTCCTGTGCTCTCCTCTTCTCTAGCTCAATCTCTTTATAAAAGTAGTTATTCTAATAAAAAACATTACATAAAACCAATCAAACCTTCAAAGGTAGCGAACCGAACCTAACTAAACTCTTTTATGATACCTTCGTATCTATATTTATATCTATCGGTCTTTTCATCCATTTACAAAAAACCTTACAAAAACCCTAACCCTACTGTTGTTAGGTCTTCCTTCTCTACATGCGTTCTTTGCTTGTTTCCAGCTATCGCCTCCTCCTTGCATGCACGTGTGCTATGATTATTACCAGTTGTCACTTTCCTCTTGCACACTTTCTTTCCCACGATTTCCCTTCCAGATGCCATTCTTCTTTGTGCACGCTTTCTTTCACACTTTCGCCTGCTACCAACACCAAAGTTTCCCTAGTAATATAGAAAATGGGGTGTTATTCTCAATAAATTTAACAACTTCAAATTCTTCCTTTGTCAAAGTTCCATGGGCCCTCATAGATATCTAGTTAAGATTCCCACACATGGTTATCATCTTTCCTCTAAATAATCCTATTCCCCCCAATGAAGGAATCATATTAGGATTTCCTATAGTTTTCCAAGTTCTTTCTGTCATAATATTCACCTGTATTTCTTCATATAGAACACAGTCAATGTCGAAGTCTCTTATTGTTGCTTCTATGCACTCTTTTCCTTTGAATATCTCTGATAAGTTGATATTTAAATGGTCATTTAGGGTTTCTTTCATTTGCAGCAATACAATTTCTGATTCTTTTGGGGTTTCTGCCATGGTCTTTGACGCAGACCCCCAACCCTCTGTTTGAGATCCGCATAGGATCATTCTAAATTCTCCTCGGGCTGAAGAGGATCCTTTAGTTCCTTGCTGAAACCTTCAATGAATCCGATCCACAAGTCCTTCACGAAAACTCCACATGCACCACGTGCACCAGGTGTGAGACTTCACCTCCACACGACCACAACCCGAGCCTTAGCACAAGTACCTTTTGTGACTCACAATCTTGCGAGTTTGTGAATTGAAGATCCTCGACTCCAAACCTCTGATACCCAAGAGTGAAATACGGGTATGGTCCCTTCCTTACTAGCGCCTCTACAAGCGACCACCTGCTAGGGCCTAACTCTAGCACCCCTCGCAACTCACAACTTCACGAGTTGGAGTGTTGAGTCCTCATGCTCCTCCTTTGCGAATCCCCAAGACGCTATAAGTCAACAACTGGGTTGACTCCTTCCCAGGTGACGTGTGTCCACCACCTGTCACCCGCTTCCAGTTCTCTCTGGGCGCTTATTGTTACACCACCTGTCAATTACGTGTCCCACCTATCGGTTGTGCTACGTATTCATACGAACCCTCGACGCTCGACACTTCATGACTTCTGCAGTCGAAAAGAAGTTCTTTCAACACCTAAATCCCCAATACGCGATACCCCACAAAGGTTCTGATCCAACGACTCTACCGTGGCTTGGATCCAATGGTCTGGATATCCTTCCTTGCTCCTCGCAACTCCCAACTTCGCAAAACCAAGAATTTTGGTCTGCCCTCCAAACTTACGAACCCTGAGTTTGCAAAATGAACTAATGACGTGGGTTGAAATGAAATCAATGGCTCTTATCGACCATGATCAACGGTTCATGTTGATTCTTGATATTAGGGTGATGAATTTGTCCAACTCCTAACCACCTTACAACTCCAATGGATCCTATGGTCCTCACGATTTTGAAATCTCTCCACAGAGAATTCCGACCGCCCGATTCACTACTCAATGACTTCTTCCCAACGAATGAGTGTTCTTCCTCCTGAACTTAATTTCTCTTCAACGGTTTCAATCTCCGTCACCCTTTGAACACTTTAAAGGCATTATCCCTCCCAAGATTTCACTTGCAAAGTCAAGCCTTCCAAAAGGTTTCCTGCTCGCACTCGTTGAGTCAAACTTTCAAATAATCTTTGGTTATTTGAGTCTTCGACACTGTGCACTCTTCGTAACAGTAGTCCCTCGACCTTCACCTTAGTTGATAAATTCTAAGGCTTTCGCTAGACTGTGCACACCTTGCACAACTCTGTGCTTCACCTGCACTTCTACTAGTATGAGAACAACGATATCTCTCTTGATCTTTCTGAGATAAAACTCAGATCCTCGTCAAAACTCAGATCCTCGTCAACGCACACCTTGCAGACGTTCACTGCACTCCTTGTAGGAAATTCTCAGGAAGAGAAACAATTGAAACTCATTCTTCTTCTCTCTTAGACTTCAAACATTCAACATGAAATCATACACACAATACAACATTGGAATGAATGCATAACAGAGAAACAAAACTGTTGTAAACATACCATTTAACAAATGTAAACAATAAGCATCATAACACCATGAAAATTGAGTCAAAGGTTCATATATTAACTCAAGTGCTCCTGTACATGGGTTCTTCTATACAGCTCTCTGCTACATCTCTACAGCTTATCAAATCTAAATGATTATAATACTACAATGATAGAAGGGTGAGGGTGTCTATATCTGTTTTCCCTCCTATGCTTCTAAACTGTCTAATCTAACATTCATATCTACCTACTTTACGTTAATTAGACTTAAATGCTTATTACATTCAACAGATGAGAGTAATTTCCCCAAATCTGTTCATATCTCCCAGACATAAATGTAAGTACGCTTCTCCTAGCTATTACATTAGTGCTTTAGATTTCAAAATTCAAAACGTTTTCATAAAAATGTTTCCCTTTTTTCATCCGCGCGTTCAACTGTTCCTTTGGATAGGCATGTGCTTTGTCTTTGTACGATGCTCCTGCATCATACTCCCTCGCTTGAAATTTTCATGAACTCCTGTTCATGAGCTCTTGCAAAGTCTGTCCATGCTTTTGAATTGCTACTTCATCCTCCCAACTGGCATCTTCAACTATATGTCCCTTCCATTTGACCAAGTATTCAAAATACTCCTTTCTCTTAGTCTTTCTGCTAATCCTCTTGTCAATTATGCTTTCCATCTGTGGATTTTAAACTATAGGTATTTGTTTTGTCCACCGAATTTCTTTATGCTCATCCTCTGCTCCTGCTTCTTCAGCTCTGTAAGGGTACAAATCCACGACATTGAATATCAGTGATATTTTGACCCCATCAGGTAATTCAATCTCATATGCGTTTGCCCCAAATTTCCTTATGACCTTGCATGGTCTAATATTTTTCATCTTGAGCTTGTTACACATTCCCCTTGGGAACCTCTCGTTCCTCAGATGTGCAAGAATCATATCACCAACTTCAAATTGAAGTTCTCGCCTGTGTTGATCTGCTCTCCGTTTGTATTCTTGACTTGATCTCTACACTCGCTCCTTAATTCGGCTGTGAAGCTCCTTCATTCCTTCTGCAAAGTCCTCTGCACTAACACTTCTGAATTCAACTTGTTCTGCATTTTTCAATTCATAAACTCCCCTTGGCTGCATTCCATATACAATCTGGAATGGACTCTTCCCTGTGCTTCTATTGAGTGAATAATTGTAAGCGAATTCTGCATGTGGCAGAATGTGATCCCACTGACTATGGTGTTCAGTCACTAAGATTCTTAGCAAATATCCCAAGATCATGTTCATGACTTCTGTCTGTTCATCCATCTAAGGATGATATGTTGAGATAAAAGACAAATTTGTCCCCAGCTTCTTCCATAAGGTCCTCCAAAAATGTCCCATGAACTTGGTATCTCGATCAGAAATGATACTCCTTGGGAAGGTGTGAAGTTTGACAACTTCCTTGAAAAACAGGTTTGCAATATGAGTTGCATCACTGGTTTTCTGGCATGGTATGAAATATGCCATCTTTGAAAATCTGTCGACTACCAAAAATATTGAATCATATCGTCTCTGTGTCCTTGGTAGTCACAATATGAAATCCATGCACACTGCGTCCCACGACCTTTCAGGTATGGGAAATGGTTGGTATAACCCTGTGTTCTGCCTTTTTCCTTTCGTGTGCTGGCAAATTATGCATCTATCCATGATTTTCTTGACATCTATCCTCATCCCTGGCCAAAAATATGAGCCATTCATCTTTGATAATGTCTTGACATGACCGAAATGTCCAGCCAATCCTCCACTGTTTTTTTCCTTCAGCAAATTCTCCCTCATGGATCATTTCAGAATACATAGCTGATTTCCCCTGAACAATAATCCATCCTAGATCATGTATTCAGTCCATTGACTTCTTTCCCTGAGAATTGGATTCTCATATGCCTCATATGCCTCCTTAAAATCTAGATCATCCCTGTACATTTCTTTAAGGTTATCAAAACCTAAAGTCTTGACTTTGAATTCCTGCATAAGCAAACATTTGCTGCTCAAAGCATCAACAACTTTGTTAGCAGTTCCAGAAATATGTTTAATCACAAAAGTGAAAATTTTCATGTATTCAACCCATTTAGCATACTTTTGGTTCAACTTCTCCTGTCGAGTCACAAATTGCAAAGTGTGATTATCGCTGTACAAAACAAACTCCTTGGGAACCAAATAATGTATCCATTTCTTCAGCGCTTGTATGACTACATAGAATTCTTTGTCATATGTGGATTACTTAATCTTCACTTCATTCATTTTTTTGATGAAATATGTGACCGACCTGTCATCTTGGCTCAAGACCGCTCCAATTGCAAATCCACTCACGTCACACCTGACCTGGAATGTCTTGCTGAAATTTGGCAAAACCAAAATTGGTTGCTCAGTGATCTTCTTTTTCAACAGATGGAAACTCTTCTCTACTTCCTCCGTCCAGTGAAAAGATTTATGTCTTTTCTTCACCATATCCATCATCAGTGCACTAATTCCACTAAAGTTTCGGATGAATTTCCTGTAGAAGCTAGCCAAACCATGGAAGCTTCGTACTTCAAATACACTCTTCGGTGATGGCCAATCCTTAATCACCTTTATCTTTTCTGGATCCATTTTCAGTTCATTTGCAGAGATAACAAAACCCAAATACATGAGTTCTGTCCTCATAAATGACAATTTCTTCATATTAATCAACAATTTCTCTTGCTGTAATCTTCTCATTACTGCTTCTGTCTTGCTGAAAATTAATATATCGTCAAGTTGTACAATGACGAATTTCCCTACAAAATCCTTCAGGACTTCGTTCATCAATCTCATGAAAGCACTGGGTGCATTCGTTAAGCCAAATGGCATGGCAAGCCATTCATATGGCCCTTCATTCGTCTTGAATGTTGTCTTCCATTCATCACCTTCTCTCATTCGAATTTGATGATACCCGCTTTTCAAATCAATCTTTGAAAAAAACTTTGCTTCACTCAAGAAATCCATCAAGTTGTCCATCCTTGGCAATGGAAATCTGTATCTGATGGTAATATTATTGATTTTCCTTGAGTCTGTACACATTCTCCAGCCTCCATCTTTCTTTGGGTTGAGCACTGTCAGAATAGTGCATGGACTCAAGCTCTCCCGAATCAATCCTTTGTCCATTAAGTCTTGGAACTATCTACTAACTTCTTCATTTTCCTGCGGCATCAACCTATACGCTGCTTTGTTCGGTAAACTGGCTCTAGGTATAAGATTGATATGATGACTTATATTCCTGATAGGTGGCAACGAACATGGTAGTTCATCCACCACTATATCACCAACCTCTTCCAACAACTCTTGGATTTTTTCTGGTAGATCATCTATTATTGTAGTGGTCAAAATAATTTTGGGCTTCCTGACCACAATAAATTGTGTGTCTTCCTTCTTCTTAACCTCATTAAGAAGTTCCTTCCCACTCATGAGAAGTACAGTGTTGCTCATTTCTGTTTTCACTTCTTTGTCCTTAATCGACAACAACATGTGAGTCCTACCATTTTTTTCCAGGGCATATGTGTTCTTTCTCCCATCATGAACTACATTTCTATCATATTGCCATGGTCTACCCAACAATAAATGACAAACATCCATGGGAATGACATCACATAATATTTCATCTTTATATCCTCCTATTTTAAATTCAACTAAACATTGTTTAGTGACATTTACCTGATGTCCTTTTTGTAGCCATGAAACTCTGTATGGGCTTGGATGTACAATAGTCTCCAGCTCTAGCTTTTCTACCATCTCTGTAGATATGAGATTGTCTGTGCTACCACTGTCCACTATGACGTTGCATACCCTATCTTTAGTTTTGCAAGCAGTTCAAAACAAACTATTTCTTTGGGCTAGGTTCTCTGGCTTCAAGAGAACTTTCCTCATCATTAAGGATCTTCCACCCTCAGTGTCTTCTGCCTCAACATTTCATCTTTGATCTTCAACAATGTGAGTTTCACCACCATCTTTGCTCTTATCTGGACACTCATAGGATTTATGTCCAATTTTTCAACAAACAAAACATTTCACTTCACCTCCTCTACCTCTTCCTCTTCCTCTGGCTAGAGGAAAAGTATTTCTGTCAGTATATTGCCTTCCCTGTGAGCTTCCATCTCTCTCAGGTTGAGGTTGAGGTTTCTTCCCGTCTTCTTTAGGTTTCTGAGTTCTGTATTGGGAAATTGTTTTTCCTCTGGCTTGACTTCTGCCTCAACCTCTTTGACCTTGCTTTCGGCTTAGCTTCTCTTCATCTTTCAGATCCATCTGATAAGAATCTTCCACATTTCGAATGGTCATGATGCCGATTTCATCTTGAATGTCATATCACAAACCATTCATGTACCTGGAAAATTTTTCATCATTGCTTTCCTGATGACCTGCTCTGATGTTTATCCTATATAATTCTTCAGTGTATTCCTTCACTGACATCAACTTCTGTCTCAAATTCTGCATCTTCTGAAACAAAGTGATTTGATAATCCCTGGGTATAAATTTGGCTTTCATCTTTGCAACCATTCTATCCCATCTTTTGATTTTTTTCTTGCCCTTGCAGCGTCTGTCAGCCTACATTTCATCCCACCATAGTGCTGCATGCCCTTTAAGTCTAGTAACGACATGTTTGACTTTCTTGTCTTCCTTGACATCCTCGTAGTCGAATTATTTGTCTGGAGCTCTAATCTAGTCTAGAATCTCTTCAACATCCAAGTTTCCTTCGTACACTGGACTGACCATTTTTTCTCTAGCACCTATCCTTGCAACAACCCTGAATAAGCATTCTTCTGCAGCATCTTCGACTGCAACTTCTTCATTTCTAGCTTCATTTTCACTTTCAGCCTCGCTGATATCTCCAGCGTCAATTGTGCACCTCTGTGCTGTCTCCATAGCATCAAGTCTGGCATGTAATTCACGCATGTCTCTTTCCACTGCTGGATCAAGTATTTGCTTGTCTCTTCTTGTCGACATTTCTCTTTCCTCTACTGGATCAGGTATTTTCCTATCTCTTCTTCTCGGTGGCATGGCTGTAAATTTTTCTCCCTTCTCTCTGCTACAGAAAGTAAAGAAATTGTTCTAGGCTCTAATACCACTTTGACGCAGACACCCGACCCTCTGTTCGAGATCCGCACAGGATTGTTCTAAATTCTCCTCGAGCTGAAGTGACTCCTTTAGTTCCTTGCTGAAACCTTCAACAAATATAATTCACAGGTCCTTCACGAAAAATCCACTTGCACCACGTGCACTAGGTGTGAGTCTTTGCCTCCACATGACCACAACCCAGGCCTTAGCGCAAGAACCTTTTGTGACTCTCAATCTTGGGAGTTTGTGAATTGAAGATCCTCGACTCCAAACCTCCGATACCCGAGAGTGAGATACAGGTATGGTCTCTTCCTTACTAGTGGCTCTACAAGAAACCACTTGATAGGGCCTAACTCTAGCACCCCTCGCAACTTGCAACTTCACGAGCTGGAGTGTTGAGTCCTCGTGCTCCTCCTTTGCGAATCCCCGAGACACGATAAATCAACAACTAGGTTGACTCCTTCCCAGGTGACATGTGTCCACCACCTATCACCCGCTTCCACTTTTCTCTGGGCGCTTATTGTTATGCCACCTGTCAACTACGTGGCCCACCTATCGGTTGTTCTATTTATTCATATGATCCCTTGCCGCTTGGCACTTCGTGACTTCTACAGTAAAAAATAATTTCTTTCAACCCCCGAACCCTCGATACGCGATACCCCATGAAGGTTCTGATTCAATGGTTCTACCGTGGCTTGGATCCAATGGTCTGGATCTCCTTCCTTTCTCCTCACAACTCACAACTTCACAAAACCAAGAATTTTGGTCTGCCCTCCAAAATTACGAACCCCGAGTTCGCGAAATGATCCAACGACGTGGTTTGAAATGAAATCAATGACTCTTATCGACCACGATCAACGATTCACGTTGATTCTTGATATTAGGGTGATGAGTTCGTCCAACTCCTAATGACCTTACAACTCCACTGGATCCTACGTTCCTCACAATTTCGCAAGCTCTCCACAGAGAATTCTGACCGCCCGATTCACTACTCAATGATTTCTTCCCAATGACTGAGTGTTCTTCCTATTGAACTTAATTTCTCTGCAACGGTTTCGATCTCTGTCCCCCTTTGAACACTTCAAAGGCGTTATCCCTCCTGAGCTTTCACTTGCAAACTCAAGCCTTCCAAAAGGGTTCCTGCTCGCACTCCTTGCGAAATTTTTTCAAATGACCTTTGGTTATTTGAGTCTTCGACCCTGTGCACTCTTTGCAATAGTAGTCCCTCGAACCTCACCTTAGTTGATAAATTCTATGGCTTCCAGCAGCCTACACACAACTTGCACAACTATGTGCTTCACCTGCACTCCTGCTGGTATGAGAACAACGATATCTCTCCTGAGATTTCTGAGATAAAACTCAGATCCTCGTCAACACACACCTTGTGGACTTTCAGTGCACTCCTTGAAGGAAATTCTCAGGAAGAGAAACAATTGAAACTCATTCTTCTTCTCTCTCAGACTTCATAAATTCAACATGAAATCATACACACAAAACAACATTGGAATGAATGCATAACAAAGAAACAAAACAACTGTAAACATACTATTTAACAAATGTAAACAGTAAGCATCATAACACCATGAAAATTGAGTCAAAGCTTCATATATTAACTCAAGTGCTCCTGTACATGGGTTCTTCTCTACAACTCTCTGCTACGGCTCTATAGCTTATCAAATCTGAATGATCATAATACTACAATGATACAAGGGTGAGGGTGTCTATATCCATTTTCCCTCCTACGCTTCTAAATCATCTAATCTAACATTCATATCTACCTACTTTACATTAATCAGACTTAAATGCTTATTACATTCAACAAATGAGAGTAATTTCCCCAGATATTTTCATATCTCCCAGACATAAATGTAAGTACACTTCTCCTAGCTATTACATTAATGCTTCATATTTCAAAATTCAAAACATTTTCATAAAAATGTGCCCCTTTTTTCATCTGCGCGTTCAGCTGTTCCTTTGGCTAGGCGTGGGCTTTGGCTTTGTATGATGCTCTTGCATCAGTCTTGGTTGCTTGAAATTTCTCATGGTCTTCTTGTCTCATATTCAGTTTTTCAGGCTTAGCTATCATTCTAGGAAAATATAAAACTTCATGTTCCATATCTTTACAACAAAGACAACTAGATCTTCTACCGGGACATTCCTTAGCTAGATGTTCCGATCTTTTGCAACTATAACAAAGGGTTAATCCTTGTTTTCTTTTAAATGATCCCCAACCTTTCCTATACTATGCACTAGTATCATAGTAGCTAACCTACAAAAATGTCTTCCTAGGATCTTGCATCCATTGGTTAGTCCAAAAATTCTTTCTATGCATAGGTATAACATATCTTTCACTATTCTTATCAGATCTACTTATATCAAATCTTCCTTCTACTAGATGTTCCCTACTTTTCAAGCTAGGACAAACTTTATCAAACATACCTAGATCCATACTTTTGAAACAAAAATTTCCACTTATCTTACCTTTAACAGAGCACAACTCCTTCACATCTTTCCTCTTTTATTCAGATCAGACTTCTTTTCTTAGCACAGAGCTTCACAGATTAAGTGGAATACTGCGCACTAGTGCGACAGATCTATGCACAGAGATTTGACAGTTTTAAGTCAGATCTTCGCACAAAGCTCCTCTTTCCTTAGTTCCCAACAATCACAATTTCAGGTCAGATATTTGCACAAAGCTCCTCTTTCCTTAGTTCCCAACAATCACTATTTCAGGTCCCGACAACGGAACCATTTGATGGCACAGGGGCAGACCCGAGGTTCAACAATACAACATCGTACCAACAAAACCCTAACTATCGACCCTTTTGACAACAACTGCGAGGTAGATGAGGTCTAACCCGAGGTAGAGGCAGGGGTGGTTGTTGGACTCTAGTGTCTCCAACCTTAGTTGGGACACAGATATGTGACTGTAACACCTTAACATAACACTTAACAGTTATAGCTCATCAATACCCATTTTAGTTTACAACGCAGTTAAACCCTAATAGTAAATCTATTCGACATTCCCATAGATTCAATAGAGTCAAGTACTAAGCATACCAACATAGATCAGATCTAGCATTCACTCACATTATTCAACACTAAGTTACCATATTGGATTCATTCATTATCTAACATCGCACTAAGCATTTAATCATATAAACAAGAGAGAAACCATAAAGCACAAAGCATTCACAACACATGATATACGTGGTTCACCCCCACCAACCAACTCTTCGTCTTCTTTATTATCTTCCTTCAATCTTCTTACATGCACAGAGCCTCAAGATCAACTTCGCAGAGGACATGAGATCTGCACACTCTTCGTTGGATCCTTCTTCTCCAAGATAGGTTACAGCACAAAGCCTACATATAGTCTCTTACAGTCACTTTCACTTAGCTTTGAAAGCCTCACACAGTATGTATGAAGAAATTACAACTATTACTTGCACTTAGCACAACTTACAACCCTTCGATCACATAGATCGAATTTTAGCACTTAGCACACCGACCTCTTCTTACATTGTGTAGATACTTATTTATACATTACAAAATCGTGCCTAAACATGGGTAAACCCATGGGACAACATTCCAATACCCATTACATAGCCCAAAACCCAAAAATCCTTAAAAAGGGGCTGAGATCCCGAGATCTCCTCTTCATCTTGCGCTCTGCCTTCAATAGCCTGTCGATGTCCCAAAACTAGGTCAAACATGACCAAGGATCCTCAAAACTTGGTCAAGGGCCAACAAGAACTCTTTCGTATTTTTGTCATAATATCTCTTAGTCAAATACTTCTTCTTGAAATACCTCTCTAATTCCTTCCAAGTGATATATTTCTCTCTAATGTGTTGCACCTACACAAGCTGATCCCACCACATGGATGCTTTTCCTTTTAGTTGATACATCACAATTCTTCCTTCCGCATGAGAGGAATAATTATGTAGTTGGAAATATTTACTCATACCAAGCAACCATGTCTCAACATATTCCTCTTTCTTATGTTCTGCATCAAACGTAGGAGGCTTAATCTTTCTCATTTTTCCCTTTAGTTCATCTACTCCAGATCTCCTGTGTTTTTCGGAAGGAGATGGGATCGAAATACTATGTTCCCTCTTCTTGGAGAGACGTTGGGAGTGATGATGGTGTTTAACAACACTCCTTTATCTTCTTCCCTCATAAGTCGGGTGACTCCCTGTTTTTCTTGAGTCTCTCTCATGGTCCAACTTCTTTTCTATTCTTTCTAGACTCTTCATAAACTTTAAGTTGAATTCACCTTGTCTATCTTGAGATTTCCTGATCTTTCTGCTATCTGTTCGGTGTGTTTGGGCATCTTTCAACAATTTTTCAATGATCTTCATCATATGCCCTTCCTTATCTATCTCTTCTCCATGCCCATTGGAGTTAGACCCTTCAACTCCCAAATGATCATCCATCCCTTTAGCTTCATTCTATGAATTGGAATAATTCTGTGTCTCCTCCATTTGTTTGCACTCAGTGGAAACTCTAAATGATTCTGGCACTCGTTAAAAATTATGCAAACACAATGTGCAAAAAACTGGAATTTGTCAGGCCATTAATCCTTAACAAATCCCACAACATTCATAAACAAATCTGACTAGAGAAAATGTTCAGTTTTCATTCTCTATGATTCTCGTTCAATCAAGAATCCTCATAGATTTCTACTTTCATAACTCTTCTTTGCTAAGTTTTTAGGCACTAGCCCCTTTCTATTAGTCCCCAAACCATGCGACGATGGGTCGTGACCAGGTGCTAGATCTCAAGGTTCTCTAATCGGGACTTTGGATTTAAGAAAACTCCAATCATGACACATCTACTCGAAGTTTTGAATTACCAAAATTGCGAGGTAGGCATATCAACTATCCACCATACCTAACATCCGACGAAGGACATACACAAGGGAAATTTTGTAGTCGAAGCTTTCATAACTTCGGAGTTTCGGGTTTCAGAGGTTCGTGACTTCTGTCCTAGAAGCTCCCACACTCATTTCCCTCCCAACTCCCAACTTCCAAACTTTCGACCTTTATAGCTTTTGGGCCCATAACACAACTATCACTAACCACGGTGGTGACACGTGATGTACTTAAGAAGGTCCACGTTACCTCAGGTGACGCCATCCAATCCCCACTATGCCTACTTTTCCTTTGGGGCCCACTGGCATGTGGCACATATCCCATGGGTCCAGATCCATCCAAGTGACGTCAACCCAACCCACTACTTCATCTCTTCAAGATTTTGCGATTTCGGGCTTTGGGAGTTTGTGCCTCAGCACATCCCACTTCTCCTGATAGTTGAACTCCTTAAAGGCATCTTGGATATCTTCCCAATGCCTTCTCCATATCTAACGGTCGTAAAGGTTTTTTTCCTTTATTTTTGAACAGATCCTATGGCTCCAACATCCAAAGTGTTGAGTGCCCTCTCTCTCTATGGCCAAATACCACACTGACTACAGTTTTATTCTACCACTACTTCTCCTGAGCTTCGTAACATGACCAAGTAACCCCTTGTTACTCAGAAACAAAGGTTCAAAATTAGTCCTCCAGACACAATTTCCACTCGAAACCTTGGGTCCAAAAAACACTTATCCGACCCATCTAGGCTTAGCGTTGAGACCTTGGGCTCTGATACCAAATTGTAACGTCCCTGACCATCAACCCACTTGCTAGGAAACACTACTACGTGGAATAATTCTCATACTTATATAGTATGCATTTAAATGAAGTTAAATGGCTTAAAATAATAAACATATAATTACTGCTAACATACATAATTAATGGAATCAACAGTAAATATGATTGCAACGGAATACATGATAATATTGAAAGCATCACATAAATGCATTTTAATTGAAATTAAACACATGCATATAATTATCTTTGAAACTATTGTAACTCCACCAACTACGTGTAGAACTTCCATGAACCTCCCAACCTTAGACCATGCTGCTCATCACTCTCAGTAGTGGGTCACCCCCGAGCTCAGACCAAGCTCCCCCCAAGGCAAGGGAATCTTAGACTATGATGAGGTTATAATAAAACTGCACAGAGCAACCAAAATGATTCTTTCCATGAGCCTTATTATGCCCACTACTCATAGACTCTCATTCCCCACATGCCTGTTCCACTCGAGAGTATACAAATTCACAAGAACATTCCATCGGTGCTTCACCTCCCTCTCCGGGTCTCGAAAATAGGCTGGATCAGGAATTCGAAGAGCTCTGTAGCTGGTGCTGGACTCTCTCTGGGATAAAATCACTTCCCAATAGACTCTCTCACCTGGAGAGGGCTACTCAAAGGCCTGAAATCCTGCCTCTTCTACCACGGGCCTGACAACCTAGTTCTTCAACCAGTTTTCAATTCAATTCCCACAAGTTTAGGATAAAAACAACAAAAACAACTTTTGGTTAACTCACGTGTGACAACAACAATAGGAAAATTGGGTGTGTACGTCTAGAAAAATGGTAACAGGCCACTAAGACACAACATGGTTCAGGTAACACTAGTTTTAGGATGCATGACAAGCAATACACGTAGAGGTCGAACATAGAGGGTGATCCGGATTATTTTCGGCACGAAATGAGAGCGGAGATATAATAAAGAAATGCACAGAGATATCGCATATATCCAGTAATATAACAGAAATATATCAGAGATGCAACCATAA
>JZKD02S1990977.1:1073607-1086661 GCA_000966675.3 Picea glauca | reverse complement strand
ATCTCAAAAAACCTTCATTTAGGCCCCCAAAATGGCCCCGGAAGTTAAAACCTGCTAAAAATAGTAAATTGCCAAAATTGCCAGAAAACTGTTTTGAGCCATTTGGAAAAGGTGGATGGCCCCCGATATCCACCTGGATCAGAGGGTGTATCGGATTCACAAGAAAACGTCACAGGCTTCGAGTTTCAGAGCCGCATGAGGGTATGTATGAAAAAATTAGACGCATCCGCCACACAGGTCAGACAACGGACGACCGAATGGAGGATGAACATAGAGATTAGATAAAATTCCCAGTTTCAGATAGTTGATGGCAGAATGGAGGACGAACCCCCATCACAACTCAATTCTTGGGTTAAATTACGCGTTCTTGGGCCGACACATGTCGCTCATGAAGCTGCATGCACTCCATCAACATGCGTTCCCTTTTACACATGTTCCCCTTTCCAGGAACTTAGGATAAAAACATATATTTCACATAGATTTTGGAATAATAATAAATTATTATCCCCACAGACTTAAGCCCCTAAGATTATCCCCTCCTCTAACCTTTCAGCCCCCTTTTCGTTACCCTCTCTGTGGAAGCTTAGTCCCCCATCACTCTTTCTTCATGGTCGATCTACACACAATGATATTTAATCTTTATTAATGTTTTGCATGATTACATATGAAAAAACAGGCTCCTGGCCTTTAATACTTAGGCTTTCCAGCCTAATAAACACATAATCCCACCAACTTATCAATACTCGGCTCACCAACCTACAAAACATGATTACAATTCATAAACATGATTACAATTCATAATATAACTGGGGCACTACCAGGGGATATTACAATAGAGAAAGGGAAAATAGGCAGTACCAAGGTCATCGCGCAGGCAAGACGCTATAGCCATTGTTTTTTCATGCATTCTGGAAGGGGTACATATGGCAGGAAATATGTTAGGCCACATAGAGAAATTGAGGTACTCATCCCATGACGTGATGGACACGGACAAGTTCCCAGAGTTTGCCAGGAAATTTTAACTATAGATAATGGGTATAGGACCCTTTGGTGAACCAATTAACCAACCAGTCTAGTGGGTAGCCGAACTGGCCAAAAATGGTATTCTAGGCCTGTTGGATATCCCACACTTTGGGAGGAGCCAATATGCAAATAATTACATCAAGCAGCTGATGGAAGTCACCCATGGAGGATACTGTGGCTGGAACATCTCATCTCAATAGACGTATAGATTATTGCATATATCAAAGGGCTTCCATCATGGGGGGAGGACCCAACGTAGTTCCTTGAGGACAAGACAAAGGACAAAGCAATGGATGAGTAAATGAAGAAGAAGTATGGTACCGAAAGGGGGTCACACATAATCATAATCAAGCGTATTAGTGATGCAACGAGAGGAATTCCCACAAAATTTATGGAATGAAAATTACTTAGGAAATGTCGGAAGGAGGAAGTCCCTTCTGGGGTTATTGCAAATGCAGCACAGTGTGCAGAGGGCACCACATTCAGCCGGACCCTGTATTTGTTGAATATGTTCTTGGGAGATTGCAAGGACGTGCAGGACCTGGGAACATAATTTCACTATTCATGGATACTCATCCAGGTCACCTTGATCGTATGGAAGGATCCTAAGTATTCATTCTTTGCCACAAGACCCAATCCTTTCCACACGACGTGATACCTATTGCTAGGGTGCACTTCAGACCCCAAGAACAAAAAGGTGAAATAAACCATATTTGAAGGATATTATTTAACGACCTACAGGAGAACATCACCAATACTTGATGCATCACACAAGAAGCATTTTCACAGTCTCAAGGCATAGTCAACTTCAAAGCGATGATGCATGTAATGTGGATCCAATCACAAAAGGATTTCGACAATCAATGACTACAACTGCACTACTGCATCAAGGAAGCAAACATAGAGATGGCCATCGGGATTGGGATGATGACTAGAGGATTCCAATCCCGAATCAAAATATTCCCGTAGGAATGGAGGGGGGGTTAGGATAGGGACAGACACCTTCCGAAGAGATAATAGTGCCCAAGAAGCCAAGGACAGGTCAGAACAAGGCGCAACAGAAAAAAGCGGGGGGCATCCAAGAAAGGCCCCCAGGCTAGGAAGAATAATAACACATAGGAGCCACAGGTATAGGAGAAACAGATTGAGATAGCACAGGGAACCACATCAAGTGCTACTCATCAGGAGCAAGGCCAGACCAAGAGGTCAGTCATTCAAACTAGCGGTACATGCAAGGAATCTAAGGCGCACATAATTCCCCCACAATACAAGATCACGGAGGATGATGCAAACATGGTGGCCCAAATGGTCAAGGATCACACGCTAGAGTATTTTGACAATCCTGAACACTAAATTGATAGGAATCAGAAGGAGCTAGTAGACATGAAACAAATCCTCCAACAATTCAAAGAAACACAGGGGGTCAACAAAGGAATAGAATCAACTTTAGCAGCATCACAGAGAGGAGCCGAGGCAGGATTGAGTGAGCAGGACAGGATCCATACGAAAACACAGACGAACTCAAAATTTACTGTTACACCTAACATGCTGTGCATGGATGAAATTTTGGGTCATAAACCCTTAAAGGATTTGTCCCAAATATAGTTGGTGATGACGCAAATACCAACTAATACCTTGTATAAATTGCAGGTTAGCATCGCACAAGAGTTATAATCACGCGCACACATAGATGAAACATAATTGATACAGACAAAGGATAATCAAGACACACTGGAATTGGTACTCGAGCAGGCTAAGCTCGAGACCAAAGATGAAAAAGACCACGCAGATAGGATGGAGCAGGAATTAGCCGTAGCCTATGAGAAAATCCCAAAGAGAGCACATATGACAAAACCCACACTGACATAGAATATTGATCAGATTGTGCAGACAATCGATCAATACAGGAAGGAGATCGAGCACCTCCGTGGACATCTAATACATACCACTCCACCAGAAGTGAAGGAGTAGAGGAAGCAAGAGGCAACAATGCATATAAAGGTGATAGAGCGACAAGTCCACATGGCAACCAACTTATTTGACAAGGAAACACAACTTTGGATGAAGTTGGAAGAGGATCAACAGGTCCAACAGTGGGACTAGGAAGAAGAAAGGATAAGCACAACTATCCAAGACCTCAAACAGAGGAAGCGCGTCAAAGGAGCGTAGGATATGAAGAAACTGTAGGCATAACTCATAGCTGTGCAGATACCAAAAAAGGAGTGCCAAGCTCAAATGGAACTGCTCCAGGAGTGGGAAACATAGGTCATTGCATAAGAGAAACACGCAATTAAAAACATGGCACAAATTAGGTAGAGTGCACAGGGATGATCAACGCTGATATTGTAGTGCAGGTATTGGATTCATTCAAGGAGAAGACCGCGCAGGCCCAAACGCAAGAAAATGAGCTCATGGAAAAGTTCCAGGCGATCATAGGAGATATCGACGAAGCGCACAAGGCTTAGGTGGCTTGGGACGAGCCACATGTCAATGTTGGGGGCCTGTTGGATGCATATCGAATAAAAAAGAAAGTCTATTTTTGGAGGAGAAGCATGCAAGAGGAAAATGACAACTGGAAGGAAAATCATCACGCGCGCATGCATGGAAGACCTAACGATGCTAGGGTTAGGGTTTTTGTAATACATTGTAATGGTTGGTGAACCAAACATATAAATAAGTAGTACTTAGGGGAGAAGAGGGGGACTGAGAGAAAACCTGAGGGATAGAGAGGAAGAGTACTATAAGAACTATATGAATAATTAAGATGGTGAGATAGAGGAGGCATGAGCGATTAAGTCTTGAGGGTTAGATCGCAGGATGCGGAGCCTGGTGCGATCTAGTCATCCTCACAGGGATCGAAGAGCTTGTTGAGAGAAGTGAGATCCAAGAATGTAAACACGTGTGATGTGATATATTTATGAACCATAATAAGAATATGAGAGCCAAATCTTTATGGACATAGCCCAGGAGGGGGTGAACCACAATAATACTGTGTTATGTGAATGAAAGTATGTGTCTTTATGTCTAAGTAATTGATGAATGTTAGATTAATGATGTAACTAAGTAGATCTGGTATTCCACATGCATGCATAGAATGAATGTTATAATAGATGTTAAATGGACCGAATAAGGGTTAAGGTGAATAAACACAGATCTCGCTCAGTCTCAGGTTGTAAAAACCCAAGTATTGCAGCCACTCATAGAGTTATCTCGGGTGAGACTGCGTAGTTCACTCCGTGTACTACGTTGCCTTCTGGGTTACCAAAGGGGCCGATAGTGTTTAAGGTATTTTGTTGGGAATCTTCTTAGTTTTGAACCAGGGTCAATCTGTAATGGTCAATAAGAGTAGATAGACAAAAGGAAAAAACCAACAACGAGTGTGAATTCTTCATTGTTAAACTGATTCTTCTTTCTTATCCATATTCTCTGCTGAGGTTCCTATCTCTAATTATTTTCATTCTATTGTGATTCTCTAGGAGGAACTGCCATTCTACAATATTTGGCCATGTGTCCAAATTTGTTGCCCTTGTAGCATTCCATTTAAGTTCTCAATAATTCAAACCTGTTGTAGCTTCTTCTCTATGTTTCACTAGGCCTTCTTAGATAACCATTTTGTGCATGGCTTTCAAAATTGTTTATGTTCCTGCTATTAGCTCTACAATTTACAACTTTATGTCCAAAATTATTACATGCGTAACATAAATGAAAAAAAATATTTTGATACCCAGGATTTGAATATATTATGAAATGAGTTACTCTTATGAATCCTTCTTCTTCCCGAGGACTGCTTGTTTCTCATTTCCACTGATTCTAAAATTTGAATCTTCTAGGTGGAGGAGGGTCCTTGTGATCTTCCCTGTAAAACTTTTTGTCTCCTCTAACTGTCTGTACATAAATTCTTGGTTGTGTTTATTTATATATGGTTTTGGAGCTTGAACCTCTTTTTGTCTGATTGTATCCTATCATGGACTTGTCATGATGTGGCCTTTGACTATTGATAATATTATCCAAAACCTTTGAGTTGTTCTGCATGTTTTTTGTTGAAGGTATTTTCTCAATGTAACAACCTATTCTTCCAAATTTCCAATGATCTTGTCCTTTTCTTCCAGCTATTCTTTGAGTGCTTCTTCAATTCTTTTGTCTTTTTCTATTTGACCCTTTAACTTAGTGATCATCTGCTTGATTTCTTTAGAGTTTGAATTCTGAGTGTTTTCCATCTTGTCTAGTTCTTCCTTGAGTTTCTTGTTTTTCTTCTTTTCTCTTTTTATAAATTCTATAGTACTCAATAGTTCTTCTCTATAGTCAACTTATGCCTCTTCATATTCCTCTTCAGTGTCTTATGTAAGTTTGAAGCTTTGCTTCCTTGAAGTTTGCATCTCTTTCATAAATATTCTGAAGTTTGTCCCAAATCTCTTTAGCGGAGATATAATGCATAAATTTGACATAAACCGGATCAAAAAGACCATTCAAAAGTGCATTTTTGTATTTTGAATTGTTTAGACTGAGTTTCTTTCCACTTTAATTTTTTGGAGGAACTGCTAGTTATTTGTATCCATCTACAATTGATTTCCAAACCTCAAATCCCTGTGCATGTACATATGTTTTCATCCTTCTGCTCCAGAATGCATAGTTTTGTCTATCAAATTGTGGTATTTTATTTTTATGCATACTGTTTCTGTCCATGATCTACCTTTCAGTGGTTAAAATAATTTATGAAGGAACCCTCTCTGATACCAATTGTTGGATTACTAAGAGAGGGGGTGAATCAGTAATAGATAAATTGAATCCTTTTAACCACAATATGCAAGTGTTATTTATATTTATGATCAATATAGAATTATCATCCAATAAGTGAAGAGTAAATAAACCATGAACAATGAACAATCATACACATACATAGTACACCAATGTTTTTTCGTGGAAACTCAATGCGGGAGAAAACCACATAATGATTTGTCTTATATGTGCTTAAGAATTACATTCATTGGAAGCACCAAATTCCTTTGTTCTATAGCTACAAATGGAAAGAGGTTCCGACCCCCTATATTTTCATGCTATAACCTGAGGGAAGCTACAATTCCCTAATTCTATGGATATAACCAAAAGGAGGATACAAACCCCTATGTTCTCTGGATACAACCACCTATCCTTGCCCCGTCCTGCTGCCCTGAAATATAAGTGTCAAATAAAGAAACCACTGCCACACTGTCATTGTGAGATATACCACTGTAAACCTATACCAACCTGTACCACTGACCTGTAGCCAACTTGTACCACTTCCCTGTAATTAACCTATACCTGTACTCAGTATGTACCAACGTAAAACCAATAGATATATGACCTATCTATTATGAAGTGCGTGTATGTACACACCCTATCTATACTGCATCCCATGTATGTACATGGCCTATCTGTACTGCATTCTTCTTATGCCTTCTGAAAACTAGGGTTTTCTCTTGAAAAACTATGACCCTTTGTAGCCTCTGTCATATCAACCTGCAACATGTCACTGTGTCCAGACTATAACTATTCTCTATGCATACATCCTCATACGTATCTTTTCAACAAATGCATATATATCTCTCTAGTCATGTGGCATACAAGTGTGCATAATCATGAACAAGTATAATAACCCTCACATGAACTAGACATCAAACCCTTTTTTATATAGAACCTCTCAATACATCAACCACTTCACAAATACAATCTCTCAACCATGTACCACAAAAACCCTTAACCATATTCCAAGAAATACAAGATGTGTCTCAACACTAACAAGATGTATTAATGATAAATATTGATTATACCAACACTGTATTTCTGTAGATATGACTTATACAAAAATTCCCATGCAACCACTAATATCTCTAGGGAAAATCCTCAAACCCCCATAACCATTTCTCATGTAGAAAACAAAACCCAACTATTCATAGAAATGATACATACCTTTTAAACCAATAGATAGATATGATGTACCTAATCACTATAGACCTTCATGGGAGCTTGCTTTTAGAATCTAGAGACTTGACATCTTCATATTCTCAAATTTTTAGGGATTTATCCTCATGTACGTGCCCTATTATACTTCTAGCCCACAAACATACGTGCCCTGCTCCATTGCAGCCTGCGTACACCTAAAAAGCTAGTTTTTTTTTTTTCTTTTTAGTATTTTATGTAATTTTGAAATTTTCACTGTCAACCCTTTGTGCTACCTCAGACTTGCACACATTCAGATGTATCAATGAGTACTCACAATAAACCTTACACAATAATAGATATTCAATGTTCTCAATAGGTGCTAATAAGATAATTTATACTTCCATGTAGCTTCCTCAAGGGGTTACTTCTAACTAACTTAACCCAATTTCATTCTCTCAGGGCTAACCTACTTCTAACCACTTGTCCACTTCTAACCCACTTTTCTACAAATAGTAAATTCTCCACTTCTAGTTGCAAGTAATTTATTTTTAATTATTTTCTTATTTGCAACAACTTAACCCATGATTAACTCCTAGTTTCACTCACTTGACTAGTCAACTTCTTGTAGGAGCTTCTAGAATAATTTTGACTTCTTTGACTTCTAGATAACTCACGAGGGTTCTCCAACTACACAAGAATATAAATCTCTAACCGTGAGGAGTTATGTGACATTACACATATCAACGAAAATGGCATGACATGTAGTATCCATCTAGAATAGTTTTACCTACAAATATACTGACCTTCATTCCATTATACATCGAAAAAACTTAGATCCCTTAACCATATTGTTGGGCTACCAAAATTTTCTATCGGACTTTCTTCAAGGTTTTACAACAATGACAACCAACCCAATTAATCAACAAAGTAGGTGGTTTGGAACAGAAATATATTCCTAACATGAGGCTTGGGGTGCAACCTATATTCAAGATAAAAGACAAGGATAATTTTAGTCAATTGCAAATAATGTATAGTTTCATAAAATTTTAGGAAAAGAAAAAAAATAGAGGAAGTTGAAAGGTTGTAATTGTCAAAGGGAATGCATGAATTCCCAAGAAGAAGTTGCAACTTGTAGACTATATATGTCTAGGAGTGCCTTGTATCAAGGACTCTTACTTTTTGTAAATTTTAGAGCTACTTTAAGAAATCTAATGAGGAGAATCCCTCAGGGCCATTTTTTGAAGAGGAGTGATGGTTTTGTGATGGAATCTCTATGAACTATTTGCAGTGTTGATGTTGTCATTTATACCACTCTAAGGATGTATTGTTTATATGTTGAATATTCTTCATTGGCATTTATAGATTTACATTCAAGTTTATCATATGATATTTATTTCTTTGAGATTGTAGATAGATGGTTGGGAATGGTTTGTTGTTACATACTATTCTATTTACATCTACCAATTATGTTTATATATTTCTTCATTTCTCCAATAGCTATCCATTTCTAACGAAATGGAAGGAATTTGTAGGTAACATTTTATTTGCTTATTTAGTTTTTCTCCTAGCTAGGATAAGTTAGAGTAGTTTAATTTTTGCACATAGAATATAATCATATTGCACACTACGTTCTGCATTTCATCACATCCCCCCACTCCTTTTAAGTAATGGATTTCAGGATAGAACCTGAATGGGTCTCCTATCCCAAATGGTGTAAGGTTTAATTTAGACTTCATACTGTGGAGTACCCTTGTCTGTTGAAGGGACCTTCGCTCGCTTCAATATGCATGCTCTATTCCGAGGTATTCTCCCAAAACGATATGAAATTTTGGATACCTCTACTTAACTAATTTTATAGGATGTTTCAAAGCTCTCACCAACAAAGAAACATGACTTTGATTAGTTGACTTCCTTATACTACACAAAAAATCCTATTTTTTCGTAATTCCTATTTCATCCTTGAATAACCTTGAGCCCTATCATAACATCATGGTGAATTGAATGAATTAGTTCATCTAGCAAGAGAAGGCCCTTTGAAACAAGAGATTACATATAATATAGATACATCCATTGATGAGTAAAAGAGAGATATTTTTATCCCTCCCTGCATATATGCATCCTACATTTATATCCAAATCCTAGGTCTAGACCTTGGACTATGAACCATACCCCTTTCACACAATCTTCTAAATATAAACTATATTGACCAGCCAACAAACAAATATTTGGACCTTCCACAAGTTTGATCACAACACTAACCAATCCTTGAGACTCAAAATTTCTTAAAACATCTATAGACTAACCAATATTAACACATATTTCATGAATTTGGTTGTAGATACCCACACCCCCATAAAATATAATTGATACATCACCCCTCTATCCACCCTTTTATCCACCAATATCCTCTGGTATAACATCTATGTTTGTAGTTTTAACTCTACCCATTCCCACTTTTGGACCCTTTTTTAAAGTCAAAAGTTGATCTATAAAAGACACCCCCAACAATATAGTGGTCACCATCTCTTGGCATGACTGAAACCAAGTATTGGAATATAGGAAGAGTCCTTGGAAAAAATAAGAACTCCTTCCCACAGGTCCTCTGGATAATCCACATTGTCCTCATACTTGTTGATAAGGCCTACCAAACCTACAAAACCCCTAGCTCATGTACACATCCATGAGAATGTCGACCAATATGAGGTTAACGGAACTCTTGGTGTGTCTATCATCCAAATCCTACAAAATTGTGAATATATATATATATATATATATATATATATATATATATATAAATATGAATTTTGAAAACTAAAAGATTTTCCAACCCTAATTTACAATTTCATTTCACTTCAATGCCTCTTTTCCTCTCCCCTTCTTCTCTCCAATTTTCTTCTCTTAAGTTTTCATGGTATGGAGGCTATGGTTTTAAAATTTGAGGATGGATACTACAAGGTTTAGAGAGATATACAATCGATACCATGGTCTCTCTCATGTTAACCATTTGCATTTCCTTTCTTTAATTTCTTTCTTTCATTCTTTTTGTTATTATTTTAATTTAACTATTTCCTTGTAGTGGGTTTGCAAGGGTTTTAAGGGGTGAACCATTGTTATTTTACAAAGGTTTTCATTGGATTTATGGATATCATATAATATTTTATTATATTCCATTTAAGGTATCCCTAAAAGGATCCAATGTTTTTATATTAATGTTTAGAATTTCTGTCACTTTTTTGAACTATCATATTGCAGGAAAATATGGGTAAAATTTGTAAGGATTCAACGTTTAATGAAAGAATAGAAGTTTTAACTTTTTTATCATCAAAATAATACTAACAAGGGTAGTTGCTAAGAAACAAGTCCCTGCTATGAAAACAGAAATATCGCTTTCCTAAAGTCAGGGACTTCCTGCTCCGATATTCGTAGACAAGTCTCCAATGGTATCTGAAAAATATAGGCATTGCTTTCAAAGAGGAAGAAAAACTATAATAGAAAGAACTATAATTGTGGGCACACTTTTATAAGGGATGGGTATGTAGATTAATCCTTGCGAAACTGATCCCAAATCATTATACAAAAAACTTGAAGAAAATCCGAGTCGCCTGTCAGAAATAGAATGACCTACCTTTCCTAAAGAACTATAATTGTGGGCACACTTTTATAAGGGACGGGTATGTAGATTAACCCTTGCAACTGATACCAAATCATTGTACAAAAAACTTGAAGAAAATCTGAGTTTCCTGTTAGAAATAGAATGACCTACATTTCCTAAGAGTTTTGGATGATTACAAAAATATTATATAATTGCAGTGACCATCACTTTGTATGGTTTTGTTAAATTGTTTTGGAATTAAAACATTGGACATTTGGAAGATGTATTCAAGTATTATTGCCACTACCATTGCATGCGAGACTCTAGTTATTATTAGCCTATGACTTACCTTTACCAATCACTAATTCTAAATTGTCACATATATTTGTATTATTCATTTAGGATATTAGTAATATATCCTCAAGTAATAACTAATGATTTAGTTACGATTTCCTAGCCTAGTCATCATGCATGATTTTAGGATCTAGAGAAAATATATCTATGAGGTGGCATCACCCATTGTACTATAAATATGTAACATTGGAGTGAATGCATTAGAGGGTTGGCTAGTGAGCCTTTTCCACCATGTTGTTGTTCTTGTTTATATTTTATCAATTGGTATCAGAGTCATGGTGAATAAATGATGTTGGTGAAGGCTGATATGGGAAAAAAGGTTGAAAATATCTTAGCTCCTTTGATCTTAAAGGCCCGTTCATGGTAGTTTTTTGTGGAGAATTTTTCAATTTGAAAGTTGATGATGGAAGAGAACATTTAATCTTAAAGAGGTGATGCACAATGAAATCTAAGTTGATGGATGATGGCTACTCTTGGCATGTCAAAGGAAATATACCTTCTAAAGTGCAAGCCGATATGCACAATCTACGTTACGAGATCAGATCGTGGCAGTGAATTTCATCTCAAAAAATTTGAGATAAGTTTAATGTTTGAACTCTATGTCAAATCTGACCACCATGTTCGTTGTTAAATCTTGATGGATTCTTTTTTAAAGAATTGACAATTAATATTTCTTCTCTTTGTATAAGACCGCCCCGCCCTGTGTAAAAGTCGCATATAAAATTTGCTCAAACAACATGACCAGTAACTACTCACTCACTTAATTCCAAACTTTATGGATGGATGTGAAGGTTTAAGGTTTTAAAACCTGGAGTATAAAGTATTATGATTAAAATATTACTTTATAATGTAAGTGGAGTGATAAGAGGATTATTTAATGTTTATTTTAATGTATGTTCTAAGGATGAGAACTTCATGCACTAGTGGTTGTGCTTGTGAAGGTTAAATGTTTGAAAGTTGAGAGAAAAGTTGGAACATTTGTAACCATTTCTTTGAATATCCTTGTGATCGCAAGAAAGATATTGGGATGATTTTATTTTGTATCTTGGCACATATTTTTCATTGTATTTCAACAAACTATTGTGATCACAAGAGAATCCATAATAAAATAGATTATTTTTGTTTGTGTCCTAGATCCGCCCAAAATTGAATAAGGGGATCTCAGGTACACCTTGCATAGTGTGCTGTGGTGGAATTTTCATGGCGGCTTATATTGTTTATTGTCTAGTTTTGACATAAACAAACTTACAATTTTAGCATTTGATGCAACACACACAAGCTCAAGCACAAAGCTACTCATGCACATGCATTCAAGAAAAAGTAACAGAAATCAAGCATCTACAAAGAATACTAAAGAAATAAACAAGTCAATCTCATAATCAAAGGAGAACTAGACTCAAAAGCATTGACAACACATTCAAATTTGAAGAGTAATTCAACTTCGGAATCAAGATTTATTGTAACTTGCAAATTGTCCTTTTGTAAGTTTACTTCTCTTTTTGAAATAAAGTTCAGTTGAATTGAATTTGTCATAAGGTGCATTTTCGGTTGAGCTCGACACCCTAGAGTCATTTTGAGTCGATATTGACAAGGTTGAGCACTTGTAACTCAAATCATTGTAATCAAGTTTTTGGATGCATTTTCGGTGGTAACCGACATCCTCAACTTCCTGGAAGAAAGTTCAAGCAAGAAAAGTTCAAGCGAGCGAGTTCAAGCGAGCATGAAGTTCAGGCGAGCATGAAGTTCAAGAAAGCGATTCAAGTGAGTGAGTTGCAGATAAGCCTTCTTCTATTGAGTCAAATTGTAATAAGGATCTACCTGCACAAGGAGACCTCCTTTAGTGTTTTGAAATGGTTAGAAGTATCGAATTATTAGAGTTACTGAACACTCTAATAAACACCACTGAAGACAACACAATGATATTGAACAAAGAAACTCTTCAATCAGTGCTAACTTGTTTGCAACTGACGCAAGAAAAAGTTAGAATTCTTCAATATCTATCCCAACTATTGAATGATGAAATCAAGGATCTCAAAAATCAACAACTAGTGTGTTGATTAAGGTTGGTTGTCATTGATGTCAACCCTTGAAGACCCGTAGCACAAAGTTTTGGGTAATGGACCCAATAATGTTTGATGTAAATATGACTCATTATTGTTTTTTCAT
>JZKD02S1990977.1:1051104-1069027 GCA_000966675.3 Picea glauca | reverse complement strand
AAGAAATATGATCTTTCCCTAAACAATTCTAAAGAAAACACATGCTTTGTAATTGAAAGACACTCAAAGCAAGAGACTAATCCTTCAAAACCAAACAAAACAAAGATGGATAAAAGTAACTCAAATAATGCCAAGCAGACTGCAAACAGATCAATATAGGCTCCAAAAGTTCAATCCAGTTGATCAATGAAAAACTGGGCATCAAAAGATAGGAAATCCTAATTCCAAACAAAAATTTCAAATGGGTTCGCAGCCTAGCTATAGGGTGCAGTGCGAACATTAGTGGAGTTCAAAGGCTAGACACAGGTAGGGTGCGAACACCTCGCACTGGATTACACAGTAGGGTGCGAACTCAGATGATTCTCGTAGGCCACTAAAGGGTACAGTGCGAGAATGTGTGTAAACACAAAATTTGGAAAAAGGACAAAAAATTTGAGTGAACTTTCAAATCCATAGAGTCTTGATGGATCTCCCATAGACCCAGAGACCAGAAAACAAGCAATCAAAGTAAGGGAAACTAGACTAACTAGGAAACAATCCGCTCCTCAGTATGGTTGCCAATTTTGTTATTGGATAAATCTGTAAGTGCGGACACAAATCGATCTCCCTATATCCACCTGGATCTAGAACAAAACAAAACATAACATGACTCTTTTCCTAGATTTTAACCATTGAATGAACTAGGAGGCAAGAACAAGTTACATAACTTATAATCGCTTCATATGGTCTTTGCTGCTCCTGCTTCGCTCCAGTGCTCTCGTGCAGCCAAGACCAAGACAACACAAACTAACCAAAGTGAAGAAAGCTCAATCTATTCAATAGTCAATCTATGTATATGATCAAGGAATTATACAATAAAGTGGAAATAGCTTTATGGGAAAGAATCATATTATTGTATCATATTAAATGTGAAAGAGAGATTACAACCATGGCCTTGATGTCGTAAGGGCCCTTCCAACTGTCCTTCATTCCCCACACACTTTCACTCCAAGAATTCTGAGAGCATAGATCCGATAACTTCTCACAATCTATCTTGACAAAGGCAAATCTCAAAGCCACTCCAACCAAGCTAATAATTCCAAGCCAACCAAAGCTCAAGAACCACCAAAGCTAACCCAAGCTAACTTTCTCCATGATAACTCCTCTCATTTTATAAGTTGAAGAGGATAAGGTGAGGAGGTTAGGATGATTCCACTAAATCATGAAAGCGAGTAAGATCCAAACCATTCGGATGCCACCTTACCATAGAAGTTTCTCCTTCTAGAAGATTCGAGAAAACACTCATTTTTCCCACGTGCAGGCATTCTCACACCCTATCTATAGAGCAACCTGCGAACACCTCACACCCTAGCTATAGTGCAACCTACGAGAATGGGTCATTCTCGCACCCTGCCTATATAACAACCTGCAAACTTCCTTTTTTATAAGGTTTTTACATAGGAAAATGCAACTTCTTTTCTCAGGAAAAGTTCTTCTCCCTTCTCTCTTTAGGAACTCAGGCCACTGACCCCTCTGAAGGCTACAGATAGGTTTACATCATTAAAGATCATAGGGATGACGAAAATAATGTGTAACAGACGTTTCGTTCACATAGATGGTCATTTGACCTAGCAGAGGACAAGAGGATCCTTCTGCATTGCAGCTTGGCATTTGATTGAGTTGTCAGGCATTTTTCAGGGATGTGTTAAACTAGAAGCTAATTCACTTCTCTTGGTTTGATCTCATCAGATTGGAGTTTACATTAAGTGAACAAATTGCATGCGTCCTAGCTCACATGATTACATAGTGATATTTTTCAGAGATGGCAGACTTTGACAGGATTATGGTTCAATGAATTGCAATTGAATCATACACATTATACATTGGGATGTTGTTGGACATCTAAAAGTGTCACAATTGGTTAGTGGTTATCCAAAAAGCATCAGATACATGGTAGAAATAGGTTAGTGGTTATCCCAAACTAGAAATTCAAAGAGCACTTTCAATGATACATTGATAGTAGAGTGGTGATACTACAAGTTCACCAATTAGCAGAAGACATCAGATTCTTCTAGCTCAAATACTTGGCAAAATGTTCAAATTGTCAAGCAATCAGGGAATGTTCAAATATTGCAGCTGTTCACTTCCATATCTCAGCTCTCTTCCAGTTCATTTTAGATGAAGCATTCACCATCCAAATTGGCGGTTTTTTCAGGTAGTTCTTCATTGAGGCTCAACTTAGGAGTTTCAGTATGAAGACTTGGAATTAATACCAACTTATGCTTCAATTTTGGTATTATTGATCGGACTTGTGATTGAGGGGGGGATTATTAGCCTATGAATTACCTTTACCAATCACTAAGTATAAATTGTCACCTATATTTGTATTATTCATTTAGGATATTAGTAATATATCCTCAAGTGATGACTAATGATTTAGTTAAGATTTCCTAACCTAGTCATCATGCATGATTTTAGGATCTAGAGCAAATATCTCTATGAGGTGGCATCACCCATTGTACTATAAATATGTAACATTGGAGTGAATACATTAGAGGGTTGGCTAATGAGCCTTTTCCACCATGTTGTTGTTCTTGTTTATATTTTATTAGTTATAAATACATCATGCGATATTTATTATGATAGAAACAAAAGTTCTGAGAGTCTTTCAAAGAAATATTTACATTGGATATTCTTACATATTTTGGCCCGAAGATATGACGAAGGATAGGAATAACTTTTACCATGAATACTTACATGAATACTTACAGACTAAAAATAATGTTCAAAGTTGTAAAGATAATATTCAAACTATATTCTGGGCTAACCGTCCAAGGAACATACCAACAAACATAATGATGAAAACGCCAAGTTGAAACATTGTATATATGAAGAGTGCAACTTCAAATCAAGACAAATAAGTTTAAGGTTTAAAACTCTAATATTGAGGATACACGCATAGTGTATATTGTTTCAATGATGGAACTTGAACTATTTTATTATGTTTAACATCAGTTGATCAGATTCTAGTTTGCAATTAATATGGTAGAGTGTCGTCATGTGAACAAAAATAATTTTTTCTTTTAATTATTGTGGCGGAACCGGTGTAAAGGTAATTTACTCTTAAGCAGAAGGATCCATTATTATTTAAAATATGATTGCATCGATGGATCTCCATTGTGTTCTCAAATCCGTAACATGAATTTCCTTATATTTTTGTATCTGCTTCTAATTTAAAGGTGACACACTCTCCATAGGTCTGAGCATCTATGCCATGAAAAAGTTGTGAAGGGAGCCTTCTCAAGTGAGGCGTTTCCATCTGACGGTTCCTGTCTTTCCTCCATCTATTATACCATGATTTTGCATGGGAAGTACGTGGGTGACCAGAATGGAACTTCCAGAAATAAGCTTAATAGTCGATCCTATCAGCTTAACACTCGATCACCCTTCCTATTATTGCCGGAAATAGATGCCTAGTTCCCAGTTTCATTGCTGGTACGCATGGATGTTGAAGGTTCATAGATATCAATACTGTCCTCGAGAAAATATAATATTGCACCACAAAGAAACAGATCGGATTTTGATCATTCGATCCAACATTAAAACACATCAAGGAGAATTTACTGTTAACACACATTCAATCCAAAAATTTCAAGATCAAAGAAAGAGAGGCAACGACCATGATACTATACCATCATCATGCTCTGTGGAAGTAAAATCAGTAATTAGTCTACACAATGTACTGATGAATGATGTTATTAAAGGCCATAAGACATGGAAAATTGTGAGTATTGTAACATTTTAGCTCATGGAAATGCATGGTAAGTATTTTTTCTATTTCTGTTTCAACACTTGAATTAAACAAAGCGTCCCTATATATTCCTGCTCGAATTTACTGTCTGCTCTCTTTCCTTCACTCTAATTTTCTTTGCTGCAATTTAAATTGTTGTTCAACCAACATGCTAACTATTTTAAACACTTTTCCATGATTTACACACTAAAAAATCCTTGAAGATCTTCCTTCCTAGGGCTGTATAAATGTTTTCTATGGGATGAATGTTTATTAATTTTTCATTTTTTTTTTGTGTAAAACTGTAAACCTTCGTAGAACATATTACATTGTTGTTTTTTAAAATTATAACATAGCATCAAATTGTAACTTTCTCTGTTTTTCTTTGTTGCGATTTAAATTATTGTTCAACCAACATGCTAAATATTTTAAACACTCCACGATTTACACACCAAACAAACCTTGAAGATCTTCCTTCCCAGGGTTGTATAGATGTTTTCTCTGGGATGAATGTTTATTAATTTCTCATTTTTTTTGTGTGTAGAATTGTAAACCTCCGTATAATATATTACATTGTTTTTTTTTTTAAATTATAACCCAACATCAAATTGTAACCTTCTCTATTTTTCTTTGTTGCAATTTAATTTGTTGTTCTTGGTTTTTCTTTGCTTTTTTAATGTGACATCAACCATTGAAGTTAAAGATTTATGTGAAACTAAAACTCTACGCAGAGGCCAATTTATTGTTTCTAGAATCCCCTGTTGGCGTAGGGTTTTATTATTCTAATTATAGAGGCACCAACCCAAAGGAACACAGAGACACTAGGCACATCAATACCCACCCAAGCACGATCCAGATTCACCCAACGACAATTGAAACAAAGAAAAAACAATGAAGTCGATGGGAAAAAGATCCAAGTCTTCAATTTACCAAGGTATGACAATATGTGGAGGGTAGTATGCAAAATAACCTATATTAAATTGAAATTTAATTTCTTAATGTTTCATAATTTGTTACTGTAGCTTAACACATGTATATGTGTGTGTGTGCGTGTATCACAAAGTGAGATTTTAACTTGAGTGGGGAGGGAACAAATTTTTTGTCACAACTACTAAAGCTACACCCAATTGAATATTTAAATTTAAAGGACATGAGGGTGGGTATTGATCCACTTTGTGAGCATAGGGCATGATATCATTTAATATAATTCCTCTAGTTGCAACCACACAATTGACCACTACCTCAAGGTGACCTCATGGGAAAACCTTATGGGAAACCCAAAGGATGCTTCCCCACATTCGTGGATGGCATCCCTATTAAACACATTGGTGTAGACTGGTGCACATCACCTAGGGGATTTGAACTAGGCACATGCTGACATAGAACTAACCCAATGCCCAGTGACATTAGTGACAACTGGTTGGGCTAATCCCTTGGGATTTTTTTAGGGTACAACACTAACCTCTCTACTTAGGGTTGGTTAGGATTTAGTTAATTAGTATATGAGGACAATCTCTTTGCAAAAGACCCACTAAGTAGGTGTTTATTAATTAATCTAAAAGGGTAATCGTTATGGCATACTTCCCATTGGGTAGTAGGTATTCATTAATGTTGGCACCATCTTTGGTTAAGGTTTGGGTAGTGAGAATCTATTTATAGAGGTAGGAATCTATTTAATTTTTTTTCAAGTACTATCATTGTATTGGAGCTCTTCTCATTTGGAGGTTCTCCCTTTGAAGAGGTACTAAACATTAATCTATTTCTAATTATCAATATAAGGGTTATTATTCTCTAGATTCAATGCTCTCGTTCTTTCCATTTTACTTTCTTTAGATTTACTTTCTTTAGATATCACTCTTGATTCTTGGTTTATGCTATATAAGAACACTACAATTGGTATTAGAGCAATTTCCTTTACCAACACACACCGTAATTTTAGACAATTTATTTTTAGGATGGAGACATGTTATAGATTCTATAAACACAAATATTTGTTGTTCAGTGGGTCAAAATACAACTGGGAAGTATACACACATGGATTTCCTTGTACACCTCTATCAATACCTAGAAAATAGTGCTACATTAGATAAAATATGTTCGACAATTCAATATTCTAGATACCCTCAGGTATAAGGGAATCTATTGTGATATACCTAAAATTACCCTACAAAATACTTTCGATCATTTGTAGCTATATTACACTAAGGAAAACACTCACGGAGATCACTCTCATGTACTAGGGAATCGTGTAGTACAACTAAGAGTATGGTTGATCCTCCTTAGTTATTTTTTTAAAGTATGGATTGAGTACTACTGTTTGAGACCCTAAAACATATTATAGAGCTATAATTACTAACATTCTTTTTCTCATAAAACCTTACCAAAACTCTATAACATAGCCATTTAAATTCCAATAGAGCTTGGAATATTCAAAATTTGGAAATTTTGTCAATACAATAATCTCTTAGAGGTATTAAAAAATGTATAAAAGTGGTCCTAAGCCTTCCCAAACCATTGTGGGTGACCTATCCCAAAATGATCCTTGCACAATACTAATAACATTGGTGTAGCTCATTAGCAACCCTTCCGGTGGAGCCAAGTGGTCCCATGTTTGCCACCAAAAACATGACTATGGATACAAGGATATCCCAATTGGAATAAAAGTTCCTAAAATCAATACAATAGAAGACAAGGTCTATAAAATGAACAAAATAGAAGACTAGGTCTCTAAAATAAAAAAAGTAGAAGAACAGTTTTCTCAAATTCATCTATAGTTATATCCCATAATTAATCCTACGGAGCACATGAAGACTCAACAACCTCTCTAACAACAACCTTCAAATGGAAATTTTGAATGATCTTATTGGGTAGTTGGCTAGAGGTGAATCATTGGTAGGTGGTGGTCATGGTACCAAGCCACCTTTTCTATATACCAAAGAAAATATGATACATATATTGCTTGATCTAGAGCTAAATAAGTTCAATGGATTAGATCCAACCAAATGGATTAGTAATATGGAAAGCTACCTTTCCCTCCAAGGTATTGAGGATGAATAGTTGAAAAGCTAAGTGGGAGTGATTTATCTATATAAAGAGTGTTGGAAGCGGTGGAAATGGCATAAGAAAGCATATTAAGGTTACCTTTCTTAGAACTCATTTGTGAAGGCCATCTATGTTAAATTGGAAACTGATGCTAACATTTTGGGGATGCTTAAATACTTGTACCAAACGCGCACTATGGAAAACTTTATTACTTATTTTGAGTGATTATTAATCATAATATATGGCATGCCTAACATGTTTTGCAAGGAATTTTTCATTAGTGGTATTAAAGAGGATATCAAATTACAAGTCGATATATATTGCCAAGCTACCTAGTTGCAAGATGCTTAGTTTGATAAGTGAGCACAGGTGGTGGAAAACACCCAGGCCAAATGTCCCAATATTTTTCATGACCATGTAATCCTTACGTGCCACATCCACATCCTTCTCCACCCCTTAAGGTACACAATTTTATTATGATTGAAGTGTTCAAATGAAAACATCAAGGTCTCTACTATAATTTTGATGAAAATGTCTTCAAAGGGAATAACTGTAAGGAACATAAAATGTTTGTCATTGATATAACCCTATCTAGAAATTCCAAGGAAAATGTGGATGATGAGGTATCTAAGCTATCTTTGACAGAGATTACATACCCTCTTAATGATGTACCCACTCAGGAACATCATTGCAAGGAACCCTAAATTTTTATCCAAGTTTTTTCAGGCATTATAGATCCCTAGACCTTGAAGTTGGTTGGATAGATCAAGAACATGAAGGAGATTGTCTTAATTGGAGAAATTAACCACAATTTCATCTATCATATACTATCATAATAAAAAACATTTCTATGTCCATATTGTGCATAATTTTCAAATCATGATAGGCAATGGGTGCACTATGAAATGTAGTGGTAAGAGTGAGAATGTGAAACTTAAAAGGGGGGACTATTTCCTACAATATAACATGTTTTCCATTGAAATGGGAGGACATGATGTTATTTTGGGAGTATAATGGTTGAAAAAAATTGGTCCCTATGATGATGGATTTAAAGTATTTATAAATAAGATTCAATAAAGATTAACATCAAAAGTCTCAAAAGTCTCTAAGAAATCTCACCAAAAATCACCAGATTTCATCCTATGGAAAAAATCTAGAAGAAGGATTACTCTAGAATTATTTCCCAATTCAGTGACATCCAAGTTATGGATAAACCCCCACATGAAACTTATCCTAATTTGTAGTTTGTTTTGGAAAACATCACTAGGTATTTGAAACACCCCATGACTTACCACTTTGGATGACAAGCACAATCATGGAATGCCATTGGTTCTAGAGAGACAACCACTCAATGTGTTCCCTTATAAACAATTTTTTACAAAAAAATGAAATTGAAAAGACAGTTCGTTAATTTTTGGAGGTAGGAGTGATATGTCCTAGTAATAGCTCCCAATCCTCCTTGGTCATCATGGTTTTGAAGAAATAAGGCAACTAAATAATGTGCCTAGACTTGCACACTTTTAACAAGTTTATGATAAAATTAATGCACATGACCATCACACAGAGGAAAATTAATGCACATTGAGACAAATCTACCCTAGAAACTCAATCGGGAAAACCAACATTCAATTGGATTTGGCCAAACTCTTTAATGTGTGCCAATGGGAAAGTTATAGGCTCTTTGGTTCATCTCTATGCTCTTGAAAAAAAATTGGGCCACATTAATCTTCCTTCTTAGCCAAATAATCCCTTCTTCTTCTCAAACAATCAGGACATAAGAGGCAACTCAGATGGGGGGATATATGGAAGGTAAAGTGACCAAAACCATTAAATGACCCCATGTTCGTTTCTCCTCCTTCTCTTTATTTTTGTATTTTTTTAATATTTACACTGGAGAAGAGATCTCATGACATTTGTATTTTTTTAATACATCATTTAAATTTTTTTTTTATAACAATATACTGCCTTAGCCTCATATATTATGTTCTTGCCTTTTGTTTTAAATTAATGTAGGGGTGGAGACCGATCGTGATGGCATGGGGCCCTTCACGTCAACAAGCTGATTTCTTTCATTGTCCATAGCCTTGAACCTTTCCAGTGTCAATCATTGTAGAGAATGTGATATAACTAATTTTCCTTATTCGAATCTCTTTCAAATCACACCTCCCTATTGGGAGGCTTTGGTCCCTAAAAGTTTCCAAGAATATATGAAGGAACTTGCTTTCAATCTAAATCCTATCATACCACTTTTCCTTTCTTGGAGTCTTACTTTTGAGCTGAATATTCCATATCTCTTGTTGTTCTATGCATGTTATCCTCTCCTTACACTTTAAAACTATGTCCTCCTTCAAGTCTTTTAGAGTGTGTGGTGCAAATTATTTAATATTACAAAGAATTTGATGTTCCTCCTCCTCATCTATTGCTAGTCAAATTATATTATTTAATTCCTATTACATTTATTTATCAATCCGGGAGTTTGAAAACTTGTGAAATGCAAACAATGTATGTGTAGAATTAGATAATTTTTAGTATTAATCTAATTAAAAAACTTCATAAACCAAACTCAAATGAAATCACATGGCAATCAGAATTCAAAATGAAACACTCTTGCATGAAAAGGATAACTCAATCACTCTTGGTGATGATAATGTATTTTGGCATTGATTACGCTATTGGGACCCTACTGTCACCAAGTTATGTCTTTTCATGATTCCATAATTCTACCTTTCTACATCTCATCATTCTATTGTAGGTGAGTTAGGATAAAAAATAAATAACAATGTTAGTAAATAAACACACCACACTTCCATTAATGAAAGACTAACTATGAAATCGAATTGCATAAGTTAAATACAACCATGTTCTCATGGAGTGAGCTTTGTCTCCTAATATATCATGGTAGAAAACTAAACTATATCATTATAAAGCTAAATAAAAACTAAACTATAACATCATAAGTTAAATCAAAGCATACTATTAATAGAACTAGAAAATGACAATCTATATGAAGAGGAATATCAAAACTTTATTTATTCCATCATCGTCTAAACATATGCTCCAAAAGTTCTCCCCTTGGAATGGACAAGGAACTCTTATTTATACATGAGTTTTCTTTCAAAATAGAATAAGTATCTAATAAATTCAGATCCACTTTTCTCTCATGTGGTTACAACCATTTACTAATAAGTAAAAACTAAAAATCATCTAGTAAATGCTTACACGATCTTTGCTAATAATTAAAAACAAATCACACTAATATTGCATATGGCACAAGATTCTTTCCACATCTAAGATGGCCGATGATGATCAAAATCCATGACAAATCTTCAATGGTTGAAGATGAAATTCGAATTTGGATCTAAGTGACAAAAATATTCATTATTGGAAACTCCAAATATACCTGTAAACATCACCAAACTCACCCAACTTTGAAGGTTAATGAGAACATGTTATTTTTCTAATATTTAATCATAAATTCACTTAAAAAACTAAAATAAATGCATTGGAAAATATCTTGAACCTAATCCTACATAAAGCATGAAAATGGACTTAATATAAGGTTATGGGAAAGCATGAAATGATTAAAAATCAAGGGAAAGGTGTGAGAAGATGATAAAAAGGATGACGATTTAGTGACTTAACATCTATCATGAAATGTTCAAACAATTTCAAATACTCCACATTCATCACCGAATTGATCTACATATAGAGATGAAGTATTAGCCTGAGGGCATTATCATTCACCTACTCAATAATATCAAATGGTCTATATCTGAGGGGCTTGTGTTTCTTTGTTGTTCCGTGTAGTCATTCCTTAAAGAGGTAAAACCACACCTTGTCTCCAAAACATAATTTCTGATCCTCCCTGTGCTAGTCATGAATAGCTTTATACATCTTCTAGCTCTTCTCAAGATGTTCCTAAACCTTTAGATGTATATCCATGATTTTTTCCACAAATGTGCTCACCTTCTTTTCATCTCCTTGTAGCTCTGTTTCATCCTTATTTTGTCCATACACAATATCAAATGGTGAAGGAGTTAATTAAACAAAACACTTATGAAAATGATACTTATTGGTGGAATAATTAGAAGTGTTATTTTGTAGGAGTGTTGAATGTAAACTAGTTGCTTGTCCCAAGCCTTTGGATGTTTTTGTTGGATTACTGAGAGGGGGGTGAATCAATAATAGAGCAATAATCCTTTTTAACCACAAAATGCAAGTGTTATATCAATGCATCATTATCATCCAATAGTTGCAGAGTAAATAAACAATGAACAAATGAATAATCATACACATACACAATACAACAATGTTTTTACGTGGAAACCCAAAGCGGGAGAGAACCACATAATGCTTTTTCTTATATGTCTTTAATAATTACATTCATTGGAAGCACCAACTTCCTTTGTTTTCTAGCTGCAACTGGAATGAGGCTCCAACCCCCTAGTTTCTTAGGCTACAACCTGAAGGAAGCTCCAACTCCCCAATTCTCTAGCTACAACCAGAAGGAGGCTACAACCCCCTAGTTTCTCAGGCTACAACCTGAGGGAAAATAAAATTCCCCAATTCTCTAGCTACAACTAGAAGGAGGCTACAACCCCCTATGCTCTCCAGCTACAATCGAAAGGTGGCTAAAACCACCTGTCCTTGCCCCACCCAGCCGCATTGAAATAAAAGTAGAATGATGGAACCACTTCCACACTATCACTATGAGATATACTGATGTAAACCTATACCAATCAACCTATAATCAACCTATACCATAAACAAGTGCATCAACTCATGCACCAACCTGTACCAAATAACCTGTAATCAACTTGTACCATAAACAAGTGCATCAACCATGCACCAACCTGTACCTTAACCTCAAAACAAATACCTCATCAATTTCATCATCCAAATTAGATTTGTAACTCTATAAGAGACCTGGTGTATATAATGACATACCTGCAAAACTTCCTTATCTTTAACAACAAGAGACTATCATTTTATCAAACTTCACTTTAGTCTCACATGAATAATTTTGGATTAATCAACAACCCTAACTTGAAATAATCATAACTATGTACTTGTAATGTATAAAGATCTGAAAAATGGTACACAATGTTATTCAGTGTCTTTTATGCAATTCCTCTGGATTTCACTACTTGGAACCTCTCAGAAAAAGAGTTATAACAAAAATGACATACCTTGTTGAATTTTGGCTTATTCTAGAGATTGAACTTGTAGATAATTCCCTGCATGGAATATTTGTTGTATAGATATTAAAATGGTAACAAACATGCTATGGAATGTACTCTAACCAATACATTTGGTCTTACTAAATTTGGATCTATTATGAAGAAGTTATGGCATTTTTACTCGAAACACTTGTTTTAGACTAGTTTCTGGACTAGCCACAAACCTTATTTTCCATGAAGTGTAACTCCAAAAATACAATGACCCACAAGATGAAATGTTTATCACAACTACTTGGATATTTTTACTCAATCGTCTCCCAATTTTACAGTCTGAATCATTCTAGAAAAAAATGTTTTTTCGAAAATGGTGAGATGGCCTGTAAATAACATACCGTAGAAAGCATCATCAAAATAATTTATCCTCCCTTGAATTTCAACCTTATTTACTTCACCTTCCCTCTGAAATTGGGCTTAGATATGATTTGGTTACCTCTGTCACTTGCATATATTCAATATTCTCAAGTGTGATTAAAATGATATACCCTTGCCTCTTATTTATACTTTTATGTAGCTTCCTCCTTATTTTAGGGTTAACCCACTTCTAACCACTTGTCCACTTACTATTTCTCCATTAACTTTACTATTTAAATAAATTATTTTGTATCAACTTTGACTTATAGTACACTCATCACTTCACTTTATTATTTACCTTCTAAAATATCTTAAACCACTTTCCTTATTTTAGGGCTAACCCACTTCTAACCACTTGTCCACTTAGTAATTTATCCATTAACTTTATCATTTAAATAATTTATTTTCTATCCACTTTTAATTATAGTACACTCATCACTTCACTTTGAATCATCATCATTGCTCAACTTGCAACGGGTTTGCATAGGAGTGGTAACTGGTTTTCAATCTTCCATTCCAAGCCTCTTTAACATTTCTCTGATATACTTAGTTTGAGAAATAAAAATTCCTTGGTTTCTTTGACGTATCTAAAGACCCATAAAGAAGGATAGTTCTCCACGTAATGACATTTCAAATTCATTCTGCATATCCTTTGCAAATTTTTGGCTTAACCTGTCATCAATACTTCCAAAAATAATATCATCAATATAAACTTCAATTAATAAAATACCATCTTGAGTTACCTTGATGTAGAGGTTGTCCGCACTTCCTTTTATGAACCCTTTGTGATGTAGATATTTATCGAGTCTAGAGTACCATGTTCTAGGAACTAGTTATTCAATGTAGACTTCTTCTTCAAATTCCCTATTCAGAAAATATGATTTCATGTCCATATCTGTCCATACTGTTCAAGAATCTGCTACACAATTGTCCGTAATTTTGACTCATGTGTCACTGTACTATCATGAAGTACTACTACAACTTATTAAACTATAATATTGTACTTTTTCTAACTAAATGCACTGAATCGGTCTACTTAAATTTTGCAAGCTGCTTAAAGGATGGTTCTATGGTCTGTCTCAGCGACCACATAGAATGCCCCTACCTATTATTCATATTATCTGGGAGTATCTACACCAAATGGCTCAGAACAATTCCTTCTCTGAAGTGTATTCATCATCATTTTCATTATTAGATTCATCATCTCTCTCAGATCTGACTTCTTTCTTTCTGTCTGTGGATTCATCTTTCACTACAGTGCCCGAAAGTACAATCTCTTGAACATGTTCCTTACTTACCTATCCTTCTTTTCTTTCAGTTATTTTCCAAAGCTTTGTGTATTTGACATCTTTCCTTTTCTCTGTAGAATTTTCTTCATCTCGTTTTATTTCCAATCTTGCGATCTCTGGGACCTGGTCTTTATTCACGTGTTCTTCATGTTTTGAACAACCACTATCAACATACCAACCACACTTCTTCTGCTTAGCTTGTAGGGTGAGTGTGCATTATTCATTGCTATACTGATTCTTCTTTCTTATCTATGTTCTCTTCTAAGGCTCATGTCTTTGATTATTTGTGTTTTGTTGTGGTTCTCTAGGAGGGACTGTCATTCTACAATATTTGGCCATGTGTCCAAAGTTATTGCACTTGTAGCATTCCACTTCAATGCTCAATGATTCAAACTTATTGTAGATTATTCTCTATGTTTCACTAGGCCTTATTGGATAACCATTTTGTGTATGACTTTCAAAGTTGTTTATGTTGCTACTATTAGCTCTGCAATTTACAACTTTATGTCCAAAATTATTGCATGCATAACATAAACCCAAAAACATAGTTTGATACATGGGAGTTGAAGATCTTCTGAAAGGAGTTACTCTTATGAATCCTTATTCTTCTTGAGGCCTATTTGTTTCTGTCAGTCGTTGATTATGAAATATGAATCTTCTCGGTGGAGGAGTGTCCCTGTAATATTCCTTGTTGGTCTTCCTATCCCCTTTGATTGTTTCTGCATAACTTTTTCGATATGTTTCTTGTTATGTTGCTTTGGAGCTTGATGTCTTTTTTGTCTGATTGTATTCAAGTCTGAACTTGTCATGATTAGGCCTTTGACTACTGATAATGGCATCCAAAACTTTTGAGTTGTTCTGCATATTTTTCTTTTGAAGATCCTTTCTCAATGTGGCAATCTCTGCTTCCAAATTTCCAATGATCCCATCTCTTTCTTCTAACTGTTCTTTGATTGCTTCTTCAATTATTTTATATTCTTCTATTTGAACCTTCAATTCCATGATGATATGCTCTAGTTCTTGAGTGTCTTCCTTCTTGTCTAGTTCTACTTGTAGCTTCTTGTTTTTCCTCTTTTCTCTTCTTATAACTTCTATGGCAGTCAACAATTCTTCTTGGTAGTCAACTTATGCCTCTTCATATTCTTCTTCGATGTCTTGTTTATCAAAGTCTTCTACTACCATGAATAAAACTCTTTATGTCTCGCTGTCACTAACTTTATCTTCATCCGATGAGGAGATGTATTCTTTGGTGCATAATCTTTTCTTGAAAACTTTCTTTGTGGTTCCTCTGCCTTTATATGTTTTTTTTTTTTTTCTATTTGAGTAATCTTCATCATTCCCATTATTTTTATTATGAGGAAATTTGTTAGAAAAATGACCAATACCATCACAATTAAAACAAATAAATCGAAGCTTTCCTTTATATCTGTTGTCGGTTCCCTTATTCAATCTCTTGACAAAATTGGACATTTCTTCATCGTCTTCTGAGATGTCACTGCTTCTACTATGTTCTTTTTCTTTTTTCTTTCCCTTTTGCTTTGACCTTTTGAATGCTTTGAAAGATGCTTCTTTTATAGCTCGATTTTCCTGTTCAGTTCTCATTTCATATGCTGTGAATATTCCATGTAGTTCATCCATGCTTATTGAGTCTAGATCTTCTCTTTATTTTAGTGCTAATATCTAAGGATAAAATCTCATAGGAAGAGATCTTAGTACTTGTTGAAAAATTCTTTAATTTGTTCTCCCAATCCTATGATTGCATTTACTGTTTCATTGAATCGTAAGAAGTAAGTTGCAATATTCTCATCTAACTTCATCTTTAGTTGTTCGAACTGACCTTTGTAAGTTTGAAGCTTTGCTTCTTTGACTTTTGAATCTCCTTCATAAATATTTTGAATTTTGTCCCAAATCTCTTTAGCGGATTTACAATGCATAACTTTGGTGTATACCGATTCACCAAGACCATTCAAAATCAAATTTGTGGCTTTGGAATTATTTTGACTGAGTTTTATTTCTCTTTCACTTGTTTGTGAAACTGTTGGTTCTTTGTATCCATCTACTATAGATTGCCAAATTTCAAATCCATGTGCATGTATATATGTTTTCATCCTTCTTCTCCAGAATGCATACTTCTGTCCATCAAACTGTGGTATTCCATGTGTATACATGTTGCTGCGCTCCATGATCTACCTTTCAGTGGTTAAACTGATTCTTGAAGGAACCCACTCCGATACCAATTGTTGGATTACTGAGAGGGGGGGGTGAATCAATAATAGAGAAATAATCCTTTTTAACCACAAAATGCAAGTTTTATATCAATGTATAATTATCATTTAAAGATTATGGATTGTTGTTCCATTTCCAATTGCTGTTAGTTTATCACTTGTGGATTCCTTTCATTTTCACATACGTTGTTCCTTTTATCAAATTCACATTTTCTGTTCCTTTCGCTTAATTCTCATTTGTTGTTCCTTCTTAAATATACAATAGATCGTTGTTATTTCTAGCAGGTTAAATAATCATCGAGAGATTGATTCATTAAGTTTTTTCACAGATTAGATTCTTATTTCTTAGATAAATGAATTCAACAAATTGATTGATGTTTTGATTCGTGGTGTGTTATTGATCAGATTACAATTCTATTGAGTGAGTTATTAGTTTCAGAGTTTTTAATGAATGCATAAGAACTTGATTATTGCAGTAGTTTAGAACGACTCAGATTTACTTTAGTTGAATTATTTACATGATTTAAAACTCTACAACTATTTTCATAGACTTTGCTGACATTCGTGAAAGAGAAGAAGAATCCTCGGTTGATAAAGTAATGTCAGAATAAGGTTGTTTTTAGGACATCTTTAGAGCCCAACAATTTGCAACAATAGTCTCATAGTAATTTTGCAAGAGTAGTTACACCCCTAAAACTATTTTTCTATATTGTTTTAAAAAGAAGCAACTTGCAAACTAGAAGCATCTCATGATGATTCACTGTTTCAATAACACTTAAAATTTTCTCCTTCTTAAGACCTGAAAAGAATAAAAATAAATTTAATTAGAAGAAAATCTCATAAACCCATTCTAGACAAGCTACATAATCTACGATTCTGTAGCTAGTCTAAATAAACACAAAAATAAATTCCTTTGCAACAAACCAATCAAACTATTAAATCTAAAACTTTGTTTACCAATTCAAACATACGAAAAAGAGGAATCTAGCATTTTCGAATTCATAACAACATTGACATTAGTTGAGTTTTTAATAATGATGCCCATATATTTCTTGGATCTCTTGTTCGCCCTAAGAGAAATTTGTTGCAGATCGTCTCTCAAATCCAATTTTTCTCTTTCCAAATCTCTATTTCAAGCCAACACTTGGTTAAGACATGCTTGCAAGTACGGGATGTCTTGATAATATCTTCGAATCCATGTGAAGCACTGTTGGGTTTTTATTTTGACTATTTTATTGCGATGATCGAATCCTTTTTGCACTGATATTATATATGCTATGCTTCACATTGGCCATTTTGAAGGAGTTTCAAAGGTTTTTATATCGATTCATCATGGATTCTCATCAAGTATGTGTAATTGATGTTTTTACAATGATTTTGAGATCAATTCAGTTCAGTTTGATGTTTACAAAGATTTAATGCATGGTTTGTGTGTAGTAGGGAAAAATCGCGGTCTGATCCTCCATCCGATACCTCATTTGACACTTCATCCAACACCCTATCTGGTACGTGATACAACACTCCATCTAGCACACGATCCAACACTCAGAGCACATTAGCTGGCGGTTGGTACATTGGCGGCCTGTGGTGGATGAATCAACGATCTGGGTTTTGTGCCCCCTCGTGGCCTCCAGCTATAGAGCTCCATACACCTCAGATTGGGCAGTTATGCTGATCATTGAGTGGCTCACAGATTTTCTAAAAGCTGAATCTGTTAGAATCTCATTTAATGAATTTTCCATTTTTAGAGGAGGTCGACCCTTCCAGTGGTCGACCTCTCGAGTTGTAATTTACTTATAAATACCACCATCCGTGGAAAGACCACAGACAAAATTTTTAAAGAAGAATTTCATTATGTAATTCAGACATTTATCTGCAAACTTGTGTTCTAGATTGTTTGCACTCTTTTCGTCGATGTGTGAGCAAAAAGTGAGTGCTTACATGCCTAGTTGGGCTCTGCTAGTCATGACAGCTGTAATGTAAAAGGTTAGAAAGAAAGCAACTAAG
>JZKD02S1990977.1:1034584-1051094 GCA_000966675.3 Picea glauca | reverse complement strand
TTGTATAGTTTTGGCCCTTTTGCTGTGCTGTGGAATTAATCCTTGTGCCATGAATGCCTGTTTTTCTGTGCTGATGATGCGGAGTTCTTGTCGCCCTGTGCGGACAAAATTTCAATGATAACATAGACTTCATTTTTAATTAATGACAGAATTACATTGAGTTAAGCATGTGTTTTGTTGTTGGAGAGTAGCCACAACCTGCTAGGGGGCCCACCAGTGGTCTGGGTGACTATATATATAGTGTATTTTATTTGCTTAGTTAGAATTTCTACTTGTTTCCTTGTTGTATGCATTTTTTTTTTAGTTTCAATTACTGTACATGTTAATTATAAATTGATTATCTAATTAGTCTTTCTTTAAATTGCAGATTGCTTATAGGAGTTGGTTATTTATCATGTAGTGTTTCTTATTTCTTAGCAATGAATTGTCCTGCAGGATACTAACTTAGATAATGCATTGAAGTCTTAATTTGGTTTTAGCAATTGAAACAAAGTATTATTTAGATAAAGGATTAGTGTAAACAAAGTTTTAATTATCATTTTCAATCTTTGATGGATTGATAGTTTCAAGTTTTTTGGCTCTAATCAAGGTGAATTTAATTACCAGTTCAGTTAAATCTTCATAGATCTATTTTGTTCATTAATTTTTCTTTAGTATGTTAGGATAGAAATAAAATTTGGGGTTATATTTTCTAAAAGCATTCTACTTTTGAAATTAGAGATTTAATGATAGGATTAGTTCAATTTAGATTACAAAATCTCAGTTATGGATTTGAATTGAAATTTTAATGAGAAGAGTGGATTTCTATTAATATTTTTAATCATGGGTTCATTTGCTTGAATTAGTATAAGAGTGTTTTTAATTGTTGATGATTGATGCATGAATTTTAGAGATCACATGGATTTCCAAGATACTTAGTGTTCTTTCTATGATGAAAAATATTTCTTTAGATTTCTTGATTCACACTTTCCATTTCTCTATAGAATTCAACATTGAATTAATCCCACTTGAAATGCCACTAATAGTCAGATGCCATCGTGATGTCATTCGGCACAGAAGACATAATCATCATCTTTGAATTCTCTTTTTCCTATTATTGCAAATTAGGAATAGTTTTGATTAATTAGAATATGAATATAATCATGATTCTTTTTGATTAAGTAGGTTAATATTTCTCCTTTGCAAAATAGAAATGATTATGAGTTCTTTTTAAGAATAGAGTTTACTAGTCGAAATAGTCTTGATAAATTAGTTGTCTACTTGCTTATTTGCTTAAAGATAAAAAGATCAAAAGTAATTTACTTGTTGTTGTTTATTAGGTTGAGTATATTAACTTGTTTAAAATAGGTTATGATTTGTTCTTTTATAAATAATCCATCAAGCCATTGTTTGAAGTTGCTTAGGGTAAATAGTTTAAGCTCATTAATAGGATTTTCTAATTGATAAAAATGAAAAGAGTCATCTCTTAAGTAGATTGATCCTTAGGTAGACCATCCCCTTAGTTAAACAATAATTCCATTAGCTTTTCTACCTTGGCTCATACAGTGCCACAACTCTAAGTTTACTTACCCCAAGTTTACAATTTAATTGAGGCAATTAATGCATATAGAATACCCATCATTTTTGGCGTCGTTGTCAGGGAGTTGTCTTAAGGTAGGAAATAGTTAGGAAGTATATCATTTCTGAACCTTAGCATTAGTTTGGTGGCAAGGGAACTTTAAGACGAGAGGTAAGATTCTGCACATCTGTTATATCAGGTGCCCCCAAATCCAATGGTAGTTTTTCTTCTTTTCTTTCATGAACAAACCTAGGGACCCAAAGGGAAAATACATTAAAACCAGACCAAATCTTTCGACCAAGGTTCCTTCTAAACTTTTTGGAGGAAGGAACACTCCACCCATAAAATCCATAGATAGATACCAGAAAGTAAGGGTCAGCTCAAACCAAAGAGCTAAAGCAGTCTCTGAAGAGATCAAAATAGGGAGCACTATAGAGTAGAAAATTGAAGCATCAATAGTAGTGGGACAGGAGGCAAGACCACTCAGGCATTCATTAGAATCAACCAACACAACTTTTTTTTTTCACCACCATCAGGGGACCCTAACTTTGTAGACATCATTGACCCTGAACAAGTGAATACTCTGTTTGGTAGTTCAGCCAATATAATTGTTTCCCAGAAACCAAAACTTACAAAATGCCCAGAAACAAAAACTTTTTCCTACCACCCTCAAGGATTTTGCACTAAGATGGTTGATGGGGTTTGGAGAGTCCAGTATTAGGTCTTGGGAAGGCATGAAGATATATTTATTAAAAAATACCAAGACTGCAAGTCCAAGGATTGTTGTAATGATATTTTCAAAATCCAACAGTTAGAGGATGAGAATATCGAGGATTACATGGAACAATTTGCTTATATATGACAGAAATTGAAGTACCATGACCTTCTACATTATGCAGTTAGGGATCTTCTCCTTAAAGGCATTTCAGAATAATACCTAGAGACACTTAACCTGATGGCATTGGGTGACATCTCCCATAAACCATTTTCTTAAATATGTGAAATGTGTAGGAATTACTCGAGGAGTAGAGCCAAAACGAGGAAGAGTGTTCGAGATCCTTATAATAGAAACCTAAAAGCAATTAGTTCAGGTGGTATCACAAGGGTAGAGATAGAGAACCTCCTAGATAACTTCAAAACATATATCTTAAGTACAATAGGTTCCCAGTTGGACACCCTGAATATTAAAAAGAAAGAGGAGAAGGAGAATGCAGCAATGTGCATATTTTTCCCAAGATGCAAGAGGAAAAATTCCTCAAGGGAATTCCCCTTAGATAATATTTCAGTTTGTGGCTTCTGCACTAAGGACCACCAAACTGAAAAGTTCCCACCATTGCTTGGTTTGTTATTAATCTACAGAAATGGGGATCCTGGGGAATCCTCTTATGCACCTAGGAGGCCATGGAATCCTAGGAGTCAACCTACATACCCAGATCTACAGCCTCAAGTTCCACCTTATTATCAACAACCACAACAGTGGAACTCACCGAGTTGGAAAAACTAGTCTACACAGTATCACCATCCTTGGCTACAAGGATGGAGAGGAGGGCATACCCAAGGAAACCCTCAAGTTCTTCCTGTCCCTATTCCCACTCATCCTTACCCCAAATTTCCACCGAATATCCCGTAGCTTTTGCTGGGTTTTGTTCCCCCACCTTTACCTCCTATTCCACAACAACCGCACCAATACCAGAATGAAAGCTCCCCAAGACCGACATTATTACCGGCACAACTAGTGCCCAAACTCAATAACGAACCAACTCAACCTCTTCACAATGTTGAAATGAAAGCCTTTTCGACGTATGTTATTTCTCCTATTCCATTGCAGGAGATTCAACTAAGGTCGGGAAATTTTCTGGATAGGAAGAAGCCTTTAGTAGTCATCCGAGAAGAAGAAGAGGAAACCCCCAAACAACCCATGGATGACACTAAGTGGGAATATGTTATCATTTGTAAAGACCAGGAACCCAAGCTTCTCCAAAATGAATCTTCACAAATTACAAAGGCCCCTCGTTATCCATAAAGATTAGTGATTGAGAAACCTACCACTCGACCATAATTTGACATTTTGAATGAATTGAAGAATATCTGTGTCAAAATTACCTTGCTACAAGCCATAAATGACATTCCAATTTACAGTAAGGTGGTCAAAGAATTGCGTATTAAGAGGCCAAGAAGGAAGCAGAAGGATCCTCCAACAATACGTTTGATAGGAGAACTCTCTGAGTACATATCAGAGAAGCCTAGGGTTGAAAAATATGGGAACCCAGGGAACCCCGTAGTAACCATAACCATTAATAAGGTTCCCATAGGAAACACTCTCATCGACCTAGGGGCAGCCATAAATGTTATGACTGTTACTACCTCCGAGGAATTACAGTTAAAACCTCTTCTTAGACCTACCCCAACTATTTTGGAATTAGCAGATAAGAAAAAGGTTATAGCTGAAGGAATATTGGATGATATCATAGTTACATTATCCTCATGGGAGTACCCAATAAAATTTCTTGTCATTCATTCAAAGGATCCTACCAAAGGGCATCCCATTATTTTTGGAAGACCTTGGTTGGCCACAACCAATGCATTTATTAACTGTAGAGAAGGTGAAATGACCATCTCAAATGGACTTTCTATATGGAAGCTCACCATATACTGACCAACTCAACCTATCATGGAAAATATATAGTGGCTTGAATGTCCATATGAGACTAAGGAATCGAAAGAATTGGTGTTTCCGAGTGATCATTCTTGGGCACTTTAGAAGCAAACAACGAAAAAATGTGATAAATCAATTTATTTCTGCTATCACGTGTGTTGATTTTCCACAATTGTTCCCCCAATTTGAGTAGATGTTTGGGGAAGAATTAAGAAAACAATTGGACCCATCGAATTTGTCTTCGACCTATTTTATTTTTGATATAAATGAGTCTGCCACATCTTATACCATGACTTATGAGATTATTCTAGGGAAATTTCTACATATAAATTCCAGACTAGATGTAGACCAACAAAAGCAGTTAGTAAATTTCCTTAAATAACAATCAGGGGAATTCGCCTCAGAATACACAGATATGAAGGGTGTATACCTTGACACATGCATTCATCACATATATACCTAGGAAGAAGTAACACCTGTTAGGCAACCACATAGAAGGATGAACCCGGAACTAAAGGATATAGTAAAAGAGGAGATACAAAAGTTATTGAATGTGAGATTTATTTATCCCATCTTTGATAGTATATGTGTATCTCCGCTTGTAGTGGTTCTGAAGAAATTAACTAGGAAATGGAGAATTTGTGTCGATTTTCAGGAGCTTAACAAGGCCACTCTAAAGGATTATTTTCCTCTTCCTTTCATTGACCAATTCTTGGATACCATGTCAAGAAATAAATACTTCTCCTTCCTAGACGGATATAGCAGGTACAACCAAATTCTCATAGCACCCAAGGATCACGGCAAGAATACCTTCACTTATCCTTGGGGAACCTATGCCTATAGGGTCTTACCATTTGGTTTGTGTAATACTCCTGCCACATTTCAACGAGCAGTACTAGGGATATTTTCTGATCTTATTCATGATTGTATGGAGGTATACATGGAAGAATTTATAGTATATGGAAATAATTACCAGGAAGCCCTACATAATCTAGAAAAAGTCCTCATCAGATGTCAAAAAATGAACCTATCCTTAAGTCATGAAAAATGTAAAATGTTGTTGACTGAAGGAGTGGTCTTAGGACATCACGTTTCATCTGAAGGGATTAAAGTCGATCCTGCTAAGATTGAGGTAATCGTAAATCTTCTACCCCCCAAGACTAAAAAAGAGGTGAGAAGATTTCTTGGACATGGTGGATACTACTGGTGATTTATTGAAAATTTCACAAAGATTGATGCACCCATGTTTGAATTGTTAATAAAAGATGTTGATTTTCTTTAGACTGAACAGTGTCAAACCACCTTTGAAACCTTGAAATCTAAGTTATCTGTGGCACCAGTTCCTAGGGGTCCCAATTGGGCCCTTCCATTTCACATATCCACCGATGCCTCCGATACTGCAATAAGAGGAGTATTAGGGAAGAAATAAGACCATCAGTCCTATGCCATTTATTTTTTGAGTAAGAACTTGTCCCCTGCCGAGTTAAAATATACAGTTACAGAAAATGAATTCTTGGAAGTGGTCCATGCCATCAATAAATTTCTCCATTACATCACAGGATACAATGCATTTGTACATACAGATCGCTCTTCCATTAGATTTATCATAAATAAACCCATTACCAATGGTCGAGTGACTAGGTGGCTCATGTTATTGCAAGAGTTCAATATCATTGTCCTTGATTGACTTGGAAAGGAGAATTTGGCAGCTGATTTTCTTTCAAGCATAAAACATGAGTGTGATGATTGTAACATCCCGCTCTGGTGCACTGAGAAAACTTATTCTTTGAGAAAACTTGCTTGCAAGTGATCCAGATTATTATGATATTAAAACATTTGTCCTTGACTATGATGCGTTATGATAGATGACATGATGTTTTACTGCATTGACATAGACAGGTGCTATTGATTCGGTTTTACTGAGTGTGCAGGGTTTTGGACCTTAAGGATGCAGAGGCATTGACGGAACCCCTTGGACTCTGGATTGAGTCAGGGAGTGTGCTATTGGGGTTTGATTGTTTTAATATGATTTTAGTACATTTGATTAGATGATATGATGTGGACATGTTCTGACAAGATTGTTGATGATGCAGGTTGATGATAGCTTGCCGACCAGACTCACATATGGAGTAAAGGGGCCACACACGACTACCAGAGAGGTTGAGGGAGAGGTGTGGACAACAACCCTGCCACAGCTTACTAGCACTCCCTCCATGGCTCGAACTGTAGGTTAACGATTACCTAGTTTGAGAGGACCCACAATGTCGTGAGGGAAGACTACGATAGTCGCTCACGATGATTCTAAGGGGCACGCAATAAGGTGGGGGACTTATTCCTTAGAATCCCTTAGTCTGCCACAAGTTCACCTGGTAGAGTGTTGACTCCATGGGTTATTGATGTCTACCAATCGGTCAAGAAGTGAGTGACACCCTTGGAGCACGTGGTGCATCTTGAAGGGCACGTCATGCAAAAGAAACAAAAGAGGTGAGTGGCACCCTTGGAGCACGTGGTGCGTCTTGAAGGGCACGTCGCGCAAAAGAAACAAAAGAGGCGAGTGGCACCCTTGGAGCACGTAGTGCGTCCTGAAGGGCATGTCGCGTTGATGATGTTAAAGGAACGAACCTAGATGGCCCTAAGACTAATATCTCATTAAGAAATTTTAAAACAACTTCCCTAATTAAAATGTCGCCTAGTTCAGAATCTAAGTCCTAAGTCTAAAAATTCGCTAGGGATAAAATTTTGTCTACCCGTAAGAAATTATCTCTCTAAAAATAAAATAATAAAGTTTAAAATACAAACCACTTAAGTAATAATTGTGGACATCATAATTTTTTGGGTAAAATGAAGAGAGTAAGAACTTAAATAAAATATGTGGAAAAAAAAGGGGGGGGTAAAGAAGAATTTAATTATTTAACTTGTGAAAGTGTAAAAGATATTAAATAATAATAAAAAAATTAGGAAACTAGGGAATGGAGGTGACATAAAAAGGGAAAGAGGGAACTTATGGTAAAAAGCAAGAGGTCAACTTATTAAAGAATCTGCATTCAAGAACCTTCTAATTTTGAACTGACTTAGCATTTTCATTTTAGGAAAAGTATTTAAAACCTATGAGGGAATCTAGGGACACCTAGGAGTAAATTTAGGAGTAACTCTAGGTGGGTGAGGGAAATGAGACTTTTATTAATTTAAAGAAAATAACTATTGGAGGAAAGTGGGGGATGGACGACACTTGTACGAAGGAGAATTATTAGAAGATTTTTATTAAAACTTAAATTAAATGAGATTTAGGGAAAGTTTGGAAGTTCTAAAACTCTATTAAAGAGAGGAAGGAGGAGGAAGTAAAGGGGATTGGTTGTTAGCATAACGTTATGTTTCCAGATTAGTGACTTGACTGATTTACTTGTGAGGAGTTGGGATTTCCTAGCTCAGATAGGAGTGGTAGCTCAACCTTGCGAGGTGAGCTGGGAGCTAGACGTACCATCTGGATAGTGTGTGGCCCCTTTGTGGCTCGGGGGGCTAAGGGGGAAGTAGAGTAACCCTAGCGTTGGATGGGAGGTACTGGTGAGGTCTCGATGGTCAGCGAGCGAGAGCGGCACAGAGCGCGTAGATGACACTCAGAGCAAGCGAATAGGCAACGATACACATTTCTGTTGATTGATAGAATGTTGTAGGATGTATGATTAGGATTTGCATGTGTATTGAGTAGGTAGCTGATTTTCTAGTCTCATGACCTTGAAATTTTAATGATGGAAAAGTTCTTTAATTCTGCATTCAAATCGTAGGATAAGTTTATTACTGCTTGTTATATATTTTCTAGAGGAACCAACTTGGTGTTGCATTACCTCCCTGCGTTATTACCTTCTTGACTGATTTTTTTTTTTTGCATGCATGGAAATTTTCCTCTGTGATTAATTGATTGTCTCTGCACCTCTTCCATGTGACTTCTTGGCATCCTATCGCTGCGTCTTTTGATTGGGTTGTGTTTCACTTGTTGACTACAGTTTTATTTCTGGGTGTTTATTTTTTTTTTTTCTGCCATGACACACAAAATTCCCTGCATAATGAACATCCAGACCATTGCTAGAACTAGGTCTGATAAGAGACAACAATTAAATGACCGACAATGTTCTTGAGAGACCCCGAAATTGGCATGCCAACAATTAATATTTATTTCTTCACTGCATATTCATAATCAAAATGGACAACGCTTTTTTTTTATGTATTGTATAATGAATTTATTATTCAGAGAATGAATGATATTCAGAAAAATCTAACAAATAGAAATGATTTCATCATTGATAGCATTTGGTTTTTTAACATCATGGGAATTTCTGCCAACAACTTTGGATTTTATTATTCCTCATTCATGGATTTTTATTGATAATTACCCAATGATTTTTCCTTAACTGATGCGCCTGATTGGGAAATTAATTTTTACCCCTGCGATGTATTTGCGTTTTGGCTGTATGAACTTTTCCTCTGCACAATCGTGCTCATACAAGAGCTTTGTTAATATTGCATCGGCAAATTTATTTTGGGTATGGCTGTATGGCCATTTTCTTCTGCTAGTTCGTGCCTCTGTATTGGCCGCAAAAATACTCGCACAGCCACATATAATACCCCTGTGAATGCCTTACGTAATGGTTGGAATTTCTCTCTGCAACTGCATTCAAATCTATCCATTTTCGAACTACAACAATACTGGTGCTTTACCTCACTCTTCACTCCAACTTTATTTCTACGATTTTACCTCCAGGGTCGCCTTGAACTACAATGATTTTCCTGCAGTTAAATGAACATGCATACCCACCAGCTGCTGGGATTGTAACTCATTTTAAAACTATTGATCCGTTACCTTTAAACTCTTGACTTTCACCCCAGAAAGCCATAATGAAGGCGCGCCCTTTCACCTCTGCAACCTTTAGATTTGTGCCTCTGTCATTGATGGCTGCACCCTCCCTCTGTGACTATAATAACCCTCCTCTGCTGTGAAACCACCTTGACAGTACTCTGACACCTCACCATATTCGGATTCTGGCTTTCTGATACTTGCCACGTGAGTTAGTAGCCTAATGGTTAGCTGCCAAATCGATTTCGTGATTTCTGGCATGCGTTCTTAAGTTGCCCTTCGATTCTGGCATGCTCTCACCACCGTTAGCTCTTGTTGCCAATTTTTATTCTTTTAATCGGCAAGTGGATAGGCCATTAATTCTCAATGCTATTATTGCTTATGGATGTTAATGTAATGAAATATTAATATTAATGCTAATAATTATAGTAATGCAAATTTTCAATGCTATCATTATTCATGGTAATGTTAGAGTAGTGTAATGTTTTATGTTAATGCTAATATTCATGGTAATGTTAATGTTAATGTGGTCATCATTTTATGGTAATGATAATGTGATTGTTATAGATAACATATAAGGGGTAAGGTGATTGTCATTTTATTTAGTTATTATAATATAAAATGTAATGTGGTTATTATTTTATGGTGATTAATGTTATGGAGCACACTATGTACTAGTTTTCCAAGTGTTATAAATGAATCAATTAGGATGGTTAGACACTTGCTTTTCTTTTGGGCTTTGGAACTGCTCCATTTGATTGTGTAGTTGTGAAGATGACTCTTAACAATGAATATATTAATGTGTGTATGCAAACATGCCATAGTTGTTTTAGTAGTGGAATAAGTTTTTCATTCATAGCTTCTATGCAATGTTTAAAGTTGGGGCATATAGAACATTAATGGGCTATCAAAGCGGTGTTATAATAGTTGAAGATAATAATTTAATAGAATTAGTCTTATTTTGGTGTATAAAAATATTTTTATAATGGTTCAAGATATTAAGTGCAGAAATTGAGTTGTAATTAGGTATTTAGCTATGTCAAAAAGTTAAAAAAAATTCAATTTTTAGGTGAGAAATTGGGGAGCTTAACTAGGCTTGAGGTTGAGGATTTTAAATTTTTATAAAGTTATGTCTATAGTTCAAGCTCATAAACCCATTGATTGAGTCAGTAAATCAAACTTATCTATATATAAATTGTAGTTATGATGGTTATGTTTCATTTGGAGTGCATTGATCTTCCTAGTATAGTTGTTCATACCAGGATGGCGTTACAGATAATTATATTGTACCGTATTAAATTGTTCGATTTTTGAGCAAGAGATTCAATTCTAAATTATTGATGTTTATTATTAAGTAATGGTTATAGTTGGTTGTAAACAATATTTTCTTGGTCTTCTTGTGTCGGGTGAGATGTAGACACCTCCATGCTCCTTAGAACAATCACCAGTCCTGAGACATTAAATCGTTAAAATTGATGGGAACCTAGGATTGAGCGTTGCTTATGTGTCATGGAGGTCCTAACCATTGTAGGGTAGGACGGGTGGGTAGTCAGTCTTATTATTTGTCGGTCAATTATTGTTCATTTCTTCCTGATGATTGAAGTGCGTCTTGAGTCCTTTATGTTGATATCATAGTTGCATGCGTATTGATTCGTCGTCATGTGGCGACGTAGAGTATAATGTCTTGTTACCCTTGGACACACACACACACACAATTTTTATTTTTTTCACTTGTTATAAGAGGTTTATCATCGTAACGAGGAGGATCGTTACATATGGTATCAGAGCAGGTTCGACCCGCAACTTGGGATCGCTACGGGTTTCGTTGACATGATTAGATTATACTGTTGCTAATTGAGTTGATTGTGTGCATGAAGGTAATCATGGTTAGAGGAAGCCGCGGAGTTAGACGACGGGGTGTGAGGGGAGGAGGCGTGACGCCTCCAGTAGCATCCACACCTGAGGGGTCTAACCCCCAGGGAGATGAGCAGGTTCTCAGACAGGAGAAGATAACAGTTGGCGATGTTGTCGGGATGATGAGATCTTTTCAGTGCATGTCCGAGGCACTGATCAGCTGTTTGGACAGAGATGAGGCCAGAGCACCGACACCCACTGAGGTTCTGCCGCATGCACTGGCCGTTGCTGGTAGAATTCACCGTGAACTCGAGAAGGTCAAATTTCTCGAGTTCTTTGGTGCCCCGGACGCTGCCGCCGCTGAGGCATGGCTAGAGAACATGGCGATGTGCTTCACACTTCACGATTATACCTCCAACATGAAGGTCCACATGGCAGTATTTCAACTGAAGGGGAGCGCTCTTCTATGTTGGAAGACGCTCCTACCACAGCTGAACATGGTCGTCGAAGACGTGTCATGGGAACTGTTCAAGGAATGGTTCCGAGAGAGGTACCTTTCAGAGGAATTCATTGAGCATCAACTCAATAAGTTCAACTCCTTACCACAGGGAGGTCGTACGGTGCCCGAGTATGAGGCACATTTTATGGAGCTTCTCCGGTATGCTCCACACCTTAACACTTAGAAACTTAACATCAACAGGTTCGTATTCGGCCTTAACGGTAGCCTGCGTGCAAAGGTTAGGATTTTGATGCCTCAAACCTTGCACGATGCCATCTAGAAGGCCCTCATAGCCGAGGAGGAGCTTATCAATGGGGGTTAGACCAGGACTCTAGCGAGACCAACAGGGCAGGTCCCATCTGGAACACATCATCACCAGACACCAGCGAGACATATGTTGGGATATTGTGGCTTCTAGAGGGGATCCACTTTCACTACACCCCGATGACCGATGCCTCAGTAGCGGACACCTTATCGAGGACCACAACATCAACAACAACGTCACTCCCAGTAGCAGCAGTTTAGGCCTGTTCAGCAGAACATACCAGGGTTCTAGGCCGGTGGGCCGTCATCTTCTACTTTGGGTACCAAGACTACTGGGCTGAATAAGGGGCATTGGATGTGTGGGGAGCCACACTACCAGCGTGACTGTCCTGCGGAGAGGACTAGAGTGTCCGGATCAGCTGGACCCACTACCGTGGGAGATATGGGCAAGGCCCATCGGATTCATGCAATGGTGAATAAATTCCAGGAAGAGCACTAGTCGACTGTGCTTGAGACGATAGGCATCGTCGTTGACCAGACCCTTAGTATTTTGATAGACCCCGGTGCTACCAAGAGTTTCATTTCTGGTGCAACCCTAAAAAGGATTAAGGTAAAGGAAGTCGAACAGGATGAGTTTATATTCATGGAGATGGCCTCGAGAGACAAATAGAAGGTTGGAGGAAAGGTTACGGGTTATTCCCTTAACCTGGGAGAGTTTTTCATGTGGGCCAACTTGTACGTCACGATCTTAGGATCTTATGATGTCGTAATTGGTATGGATTGGTTGGAATCACATGAGGCGATACTCAACTGTAATATGAAATGGTTGAGCTTGATCGATGATGAGGGACAGAGATGTGTGATTGTAGGCCAGAACCAGGGAGTTTCCCTAAGGTTCATCTCTTCCTTACAGCTACGGAAGAGTATGCGCAAGGGGTGAAAGATTTATGCGATCCTTGCATTAAACAAGAAGGGAGTAACGAAAGGTCTAGAACACCTTCCGGTGGTGAGAGAGTTTGCAAACGTATTTCCAGAGGAGTTACCTGGGATGCCACCGGAGAGATATTTGGAGTTTACCATAGACCTAAAACCGGGGATTGAACCGATAGCAAGAATGCCTTATTGGATGTTGACCCCGGAGTTACAAGAGTTGAAAATGCAACTGAAGGAGTTGCTGGACCTGGGACTGATACATCCTAGTGTGTCATCGTGGGGTGCACCGGTTATTTTAATACGAAAGAAGGATGGATCATGGAGGCTTTGCATTGACTACCGTCAACTGAACAAGGCCACGATCAAGAATCAGTATCCCTTGCTGAAAATTGATGATCTGTTCGATCAAATGAAGGGTGCGACGACGTTCTCCAAGATTGATTTATGATCAGGGTATCACCAGTTGTGGATCAAGGAGGATGACATCCCTAAGACCACCTTTAAGATGAGGTTTGGACACTACGAGTTTACTGTTTTACCGTTTTGACTGACAAACGCCCCAGGGGTATTTATGAGTTTGATGAATGGGGTGTTCTGCGAGTACTTGGATAAGTTCGTCCAAGTGTTCATTGACGATATTTTGATTTACTCTCGTATGAAGGAGGAGCATGATGAACACTTGCGCTTGGTACTACAGTGTCTGCAAGAGCACAAATTGTATGGGAAATTGTCCAAATGCTCTTTTTATCAATCGAAGATTCACTGCTTAGGGCATGTCATCTTCGGTGAAGGGATCACCATGGATCCATCCAAGGTCGAGGATATTATGGAATGGCCCACGCCAACGAATGTCACATAAGTGCGTAGCTTTATGGGTTTAGCAGGATACTATCGACGGTTTGTTGAGGGATTTTTGAAGATAGCAAATATGATCACAAAATTGCAGAAGAAAAACAAGAAGTTTGTTTGGACCGAGAAATGTACGGAAACATTTTAGAGGCTTAAGGAGTTGTTAACAATAGTGTCGATACTAAAGGTCCCTGACATGGATGCAGACTTCTTGGTATGCACTGACGCATCCAAGGAAGGTTTAGGCGGAGTCTTGATGCAAGACAGACGAATGATTGCTTACATTTCGAGGAAACTGAGAAGGCATGAGGAGAACTACAAGATGCATGATTTGGAGTTATTAGCCATCGTATATGCCTTGAAGGTTTGGAGACACTACCTTGTTGGATGAAAATTTGAACTAAAGACTGATCATTGTGGACTACAACACATTTTTACGCAAAGTGACCTGAACGCGCGACAACGACGTTGGTCGGAATTTCTTAGCGAGTACGACTTTGAGATTACTTACATAAATGGAATAGTGAACCGAGTGGCGGATGATTTGAGTCAGAGACCACGTATCTTTTCGGTGTTGCCTCTTCAGACGAATCTATGTGAGAAGATTCTCACTTTACAGCGTGACGATGACTGGTACAAAGAGGTCGAGGGTTTTATCGGACAAAACACAATGATGGTACCACGATATGAGGTATTTTCATTTGATAGCGATGGTTTATTGAGGTTTAAAGGTCGGATTTACATACCGCCAAATGGCGAGTTGAGGAGGTTGATCCTGAGCGAGGCTCATAGAACAGTTTACATGGCTCACCCGGGGGTCACGAAGATGAGGGTAGACCTTAAACCCTTATTCTTCTGGACGAGAATGAAGGCCGACATAGTCAACTATGTGGCCAGATGTCTAGAGTGTCAGCAGGTAAAGGCTGAACATAGACACCCAACAAGATTAATTCAACCACATGCCATCCTGGAATCGAAATGGGAGGTTATTTCGATGGATTTTATTGTTGGATTGCCACTGACGGCAAGGAGACATGACTTGATTTTTGTAGTAGTAGAAACTCTAACGAAGAGTGCTCACTTTATTCCTATGTGTACGATGTATCAGGCACCTGACATAGCTAGAGTTTTCATCAGTGAGATTGTTAGGCTGCATGGTGTGCCTAAGAAGATTATATTTGATCGAGGATCAGTGTTTACTGGATGATTTTGGATGAGTTTCCAAGAGTCCGTGGGAACCCAACTTAACTTTAGTACTGCATATCACCCAGATATTGACGGGAAGACATAATGAAAAAACCAAACCTTGGAAGACATGTTGCGCATGTACGTGATGGACCAACAAAAGCGTTGGGAAGAATTCTTGCCACTAGTGGAGTTCGCTTACAACAATAGTTACTAGAGCACCATTAAGATGGTGCCTTTCGAGTTTCTTTACAGGTGACTGTGTCAGATGCCCTTGATTTGGGATCAACTTGAGGATAGGGTCCTGGTGGGACCAGAGGCGATCCAAGAAATGGAAGAGCAAATGCAAACCATAAGACAAAGGATTAAAGAAGCGCATGATCAACAGAAGAGTTATGCCGATGCGCACCGAGTCGACCGTAGTTATGAGGTCGACGATCGAGTCTTCTTGCGGGTTAATTCGCATAAGAGTTCGATCAAGTTTGGAAAGGGAGCTAAACTCTCTCCTAGGTTCGTGGGACCTTTCAAGATTGTGGAGAGAAAGGGGCCCCTGGCCTATCGACTAGCCTTGCCTAATTCCTTGGGGCGTATGCACGATGTTTTTCATGTATCTGTTTTGAGACATTATATTAGTGATCCTACGCATGTTATTGACATGAGTTCCTTGTAGGTATTGGACAAGGGAGCGCTCATGGATGAGTCGGTCCGCATCTTAGATCATCGCATTCGAAAGTTACGACATCGAACGATAGATCAGGTCAAGGTCCAGTGGGACAATTATAGTCCGCACTCGGCGACCTGGGAGGACGCATATGATATGCACAAGTAGTTTCCATTTTTGTTTGATAGATAGACTTATGACACTGTGATACATTTATTTCGGCATTTATACTATGAAACTTCAGGACAAAGTTTAGACCAAGAGGGGGTGTATGTAACATCCCACTCTGGCGCACTGAGAAAACTTATTCTTTGAGGACACTTGCTCGCAAGTGATCCGGACTATTATGATATTAAAACATTTGTCCTTGTTTATGATGCGTTATGATAGATGACACGATGTTTTATTGCATTGACATAGACAGGTGCTATTGACTCGGTTTTACTGAGTGTGCAGGGTTTTGGGCCTTGAGGATGCAGAGGCATCGACATAACCCCTTGGACTCCAGATCAAGTCAGGGAGTGTGCTATTAGGGTTTGATTGTTTTACTGTGATTTTAGTACATTTGATTAGATGATATGATGTGGACATGTTCTGACAAGATTGTTGATGATGCAGGCTGATGATAACTTGCTGACCAGACTCACATATGGAGTAAAGGGGCCACACATGACTACCAGAGAGGTTGAGGGAGAGATGTGGACAGCAACCCTACCACAGCCTACTAGCACTCCCGCCATGGCTCGAACTGTAGGTTAACGATTACCTAGTTTGAGAGGACCCACAATGCCGTGAGGGCAGACTGTGACAGTCGCTCACGATAATTCTAAGGGGTGCACAATAATGCGGGGGCCTTATTCCTTAGAAGCCCTTAGTCTCCCACAAGTTCACCTGGCGGAGTGTTGACTCCAAGGGTTATTGATGTCTACCAATCGGTCAAGAAGCGAGTGGCACCCTTGGAGCATGTGGTGCATCCTAAAGGGCACGTTGTGCAAAAGAAACAAAAGAGGCGAGTGGCACCCTTGGAGCATGTAGTGTGTCTTGAAGGGAACGTCGCATTGATGATGTTAAAGGAACAAACCTAGATGGCCCTAAGACTAATATCTCATTAAGAAATTTTAAAACAACTTCCCTAATTAAAATGTCGCCTAGTTCAGAATCTAAGTCCTAAGTCTAAAACTTTGCTAGGGGTAAAATTTTGT